>CM052809.1:70692437-70764865 GCA_028533885.1 Nasua narica
TTTTTTTTTCTAAATACTAATGTCTTGTTAGACATTAGTCTAACATCTCTCAGTTAGACTGAGAAATCTGTTACTTATCTTTTAACATTGTCTGCAGTTTCGTTCATAGAACAGAAATCTTTAACATAATTTAATCCTAATTTTTACTTCGTATTTTACACTAGTGCAAACTGGTTTAACCTTTCCTATCTCTATGTCACAAGATACTTCTTTCATGGTTTAGCAATACGCATGCTGTTTTTTTTTTCTAGTCACATTTTATTAACCAATAAGTCATCTTTGTGTATCAGAGGTCCAACTTCATTTCACCATACAGAGAATCAAATTTGTCATCATATTTAACAAACAACTATTGTTGTAGTGCATCCCCTATCATCTAGCCAGTTTTTATATATATTAATCTGTTGCTGAGTTCTGTCTTCTGTTTCACTGGTCTATACCATGATTTTATAGGAAATGGCAATCTGTATTAGATAGAACAGGTAGAATAAGGAACAGAAAACCTTGCTTTTATCTTGGCTGTGCAACTGATTTTTGGAACAACAGTTAGCAAATCACATCCCTCTACATCCTGTTTTCAGGGAGTAGCAGTAGTAATGGTATTAGAGTCAGGCACATGAGATATTTTTATATTCTTAACCTCAATCTTAACCTCAAGCTACTTATGTGTGTCTGTGTGTGTATGTGTGTGTGTGTGTGTGTGTATCCGAAGATACATATGTCTTTGGAAAAATTACTCAACCACTTTAAATTACGGGTTCATGATCTATAACTAGAAATGATAATATATATATATATCTCCAGGTGATCATGAGAATGGAATATATGTAATAATTTAATTTCTGGTACCTAGAAGTTACCCAGGAAAGAATATATATCATTTTCATAATTTATAAAATAAGAGGGGTCACACTAGATTGTGAGATTTGTTGTTTGCAAACTATAGTGTGCTTTGAATCATCTGAATGATGTAAAACACAGATTCACCAGGTCCTACTTTCAGAGTTTCCAATTCAGTAGGTTTGGAGCAGGGCCTAAGAATTTGCAGTTTTAGCAAATTCCCAGGCAATGATGATGATGATGGCCTGGGAGCCACACTAAGAACCACTGCACTACATAATTTTCATGTTTGAACCCTTTAGAATTAAAATGAACAGAGTCATACGTTAATCCAGTTTATGAGACTTCCTGTAATGTTACACAGTAAAGTAAGAAAGCCAAAACCACTAAGTAGCTGAATACTTCAGCACTCATTAAGAAACGGAAAATGATTCAGAAGCAAATGGCAGCTTATCTGATCTGCTCTCTAGTGGGAATTCCATTGCTTTGTCTTAATTGTTACAAAGGCCCAGATATTCAGCTTCTTTCTGTCAGCTTATAGTGCCAATATCTACTTCTATTACAGCTACTCACTATATTGTCTCAATCAAAGAGGTAAAAGATCTGTACTCTGAAAACTATAGAACACTTGTAAAAGAAATTAAAGATGACACCAAAAAATAGAAATGCATTCCATGCTCATGGATCTTTTACCTCTTTGGTTGAGTTCATTCCTATCTTACGGTTTTTGGTGTAATTGTAAATGGTGTCAATTACTTGATTTCTCTTTCTTCTGCTCCACTCTAGGTGTATAGAAATGCAACAAATTTCTGTACATTGACTTTGTATCCTGCAACTTTGCTGAACTCATGTATTAGTTCTAGCAATTTTTTTGTGGAGTCTTGGATTTTCTACATAAAGTGTCATGTCCTCTGCAAATAGTGAAAGTTTACTTCTTCCTTGTCAATTTAGATGCCTGTTATTTCTTTTTGTTGTCTGATTGCCAAAGGCTACGTCTTAAAATACTATGTTAAGTAGAAATGGTGAGAACAGACATCTCCGTCTTGTTCCTGAACTTAGAGGGAAAGTTCAAAGTTTTTCCCCAATGAGAATGATATTAGTTGTGGGTCTTTCATACAGGGCCTTTATAATGTTGAGGTATGTTCCATCTGTACCTATTTTGTTAAGGATTTTTATCAGAAATGGATGCTGTATTTTCTCAAACACTTTTTCTGCACCTATCGAGAGGACCATATTGTTCTTATCTTTTTTTATTAATGTAATATATCCTGTTGATTGTTTTGCAAATATTGAACCATCCCTGCACCTCAGGAATAAATACCACTCAATCATGGTGAATAATTCTTTTAATGTGCTGTTGGATTTGATTTGCTAATATCTTGTTAAGGATTTGCAATGGATATTATAACTTTGTAAATATGGTATAATATTTTGTCTCTGTTCTGGCTTTTTAGCTTTTATTTATGTCTATTTTATCTATTTTTAAATTAAAATTATCTTTACTGACATTTGAATAAAACTCTTTTCTTCCCTTAATTGATGAATTTTCTCAACTATATAAGTAAGTACCAAGAAATGTGGTAATAGTAGAGAGAATATATTCTAAAAATAGATAGTTCTCTGGCTTCTTTTAATAAAAATTTATGACAAGAAGACTCTTTTTTTAGAAAAAAAAACTAAGCCTAAAAAAACAGGAGATGTGTTTTTTAACTAGCTATATTAGTCAATAAGTCTTATAATGATGGTGATACATTTTACTGACTGGAATAATTTGCCTGCTAGAATGATTTTATGTGGGTCCTTAAAACGGGACCTTGTAAACAGACATTGAACTTCAAGCAAATACCAATTAAGTGTCATAAATTAGGAGGTACTGAACTATAGGGTTAGTATATAGGAAGACAGTAGATCTTTAGTCAATCAAACTCCTCACACTAGTCTTTTAAATTTATTTTCTACTTGATAACCCACTCTCCTTATCAAGATGAAAGGAAAATCTTCTGACATTTTCCCCTATTTTTTGGTGCATGTTCCTTCCCTTATCTAAATTCAGAAATATCTCAAGCCGGCATTCATATTAATTATGTGTTTATTGAGCTTTTACTATGGGCTATGCAGTAATCTATAAACCCTACACTCCTCTGAGGGAAGCACCATTATTGTACTAATTTTTCAGTTGAAGAAAGTGAGATTTCAGTGAGAAATCAGAAAGATTAAAATATCATATTTTATCGATCCTAAAATGCTATCGACAGTAAGAAACACCATTATTCTATGTACCACTAAGAAAAATATATCACTGCCACTGGTACAATGATACAATGCTTTAAGAAAAGTCCTATACTATGCAGATTTTAGTCTCGCCAGCTTTTGAAATATATTAGATCCATTAAGAAGGACTTGTCAATTTTTTCTGACTCAATTGCACAGCGTGGCATATAGTCTAGTCAGTCCTTTTACAGGCATCTCAATAAAAGAACAATAAAGCTATCTCTACTTAAATTTCTTAAGTTTCGTAAAATAATTGGATATAACTTTGTAAGAAAATGTGAACTGGTGGTCATTCCTTCAACATCAAGTATATGCATATATATTATACTTATATAATAACTTTATAATCCCATGCTTAAATACTGCATCATCTTTTTGAAAAGTTAACCCAGCAGTCTCACTCAATATGGAGAGCACCACTACAGTATGTAACTTAGTTAATGATAATATGAACAGCCATGACCAAGTTTACTCATACTCAAGCATTATCTACTGTGTTGCAACTACATCCTGCTTTACAGTTATTCCAAGACTTCATCAATTTAATACCAACCCAAGTTTAAAGATGTTAAAATGTGAAGGAAAAAAGCATGTTTTAGAATCAAAGAAATATGGAAATTTGCACAAGGTATCACCAGTAGTGAGTGTTATATAATGTTCCTGATGAGTAGTCCTACTTAGTAGTTAGCCCTGCTAACAAATAAGAACCTATAGATAGAAATCTGATGCCTTTTATCCCTTGGATAAACACAGAACACAAAGAGAAGGCTAGAGGTTACTCTCTCTAAAATTTTACCAAAGAATAATGGGATGCTTCTCTTGGGTGGTCAGAGTCTCTAGCATGCAATACGACTTTTGGGCTTACGTGAAAAGTAACAGACCTTAACAAAGACAATCTTTCTGCCTATGAGATTTACCACAGAGAAGCACAAATTTACCTTTAGTTCACCTTCTACTCATTCCCAGAAAGTCATAGCATCTCTAGCTTTTATCTGACGAGGGATTAGAACCCTTATCCACTGCTCAACTCCAGTCCTCCTTACATGAATTCTTTAATAACCTTTATTGCTTACTGACTCACAAGTAACCATCACCCTCATAGAAAACATTGGATGACTCCCTTAGGATTAGAGAAGAAATGCCTACTTAAACTGCACCAAAATGTGAAATAAAATAAAATAAAATAATTTCACCAACATGGCTTGATATATTTTACTGAGAAACTCAGCTTTAGCAGGTGCTAAACCATGAAACAAGGCAAACAGTGGGAATTTTTCTAATCTAGTAGGCTCCCTAAAGTATAGTCCATTATCCCTCTGTTTTCTTCCGGAACTCAGCTTGGTACATGCCTAAAGGCAAGAACCTAGATACATAAGCTTTCTGTTGGATTTTAATATTACATCTATATGTAGAATTTAGAACATTTGCTTCCCCATATTTTAGGTTTTAATTTATTTTCTTTCTTTTTTTTTTTAATTTTCTTTCTTTTTTAAGGCTCCAGAAGCTCAAATCATATTGCTATGCGAAAGGTTTACCTTTTTTCTTCTTATACAAATAAGTCAATAGCCCTGAATTTATAAATGCCAAGTAATTCTTTAATTGGTTCTTACAATAGGGTCTCATATACTATAGGTGAATGAAAAATATTCATTTATAATGCCAAGAGAAAACTTCCTGTAACAACACCCAAATCATACTGCTTTTCAATTTCTATCCCACTCTAATTCATTTTTTACATGTTTTAAAGTTCTTAAAACATTATTCCCTTATTTATATTAGTGACTTTCTATTGCATTAAAAACAAAATCTGAAGTTCTCATCATGTCCCACAAGGACCTTCAAGAGCTAACATCTACTTGTCTCTCCAACCTAGTATATTCTTTCACTCTGTCCACCAGGCAACCATGCTTTAAATATACAAGTATTCTCTAAACGGAATATAGCCAAAAATTTGCTGTCTCAAGGTG
Organism: Nasua narica; assembly: GCA_028533885.1. Lineage (NCBI taxonomy): Eukaryota > Metazoa > Chordata > Mammalia > Carnivora > Procyonidae > Nasua > Nasua narica. The sequence continues at coordinate 70,697,516 of CM052809.1, forward strand.
TTTCTGTATGTCTCTCTCTCTCTCTTTTAAAATATTTTATTTATTTATTTGAGAGAGAGAGAGAGTGAGAAGGAGCATGAGGGAGCAAGAAGGTCCGAGAGAGAGAAGCAGACTGCCTGTGGAGCTGGGACCCCGATGCGGGACATAATCCTGGGACTCCAGGATCAAGACCTGAGCTGAAGGCAGTCATCCAACCAACTGAGCCACTCAGGTGCCCCTCCGCATGTGTCTCTTATGCCTGGAATTTTCTTAATGCCCATTCTTTGCATGGATAATTCCTTCTCTTGCTTTAGGGTTTTCCATTTAAAAACTCCCTGTTTGGTGAAGCCTACTTTGACCCATTTTTAAAGTACATTTTACATGGAATTTTCTCTACATAATTGTTAATCACTTGCTTTTAATCTGTATTTTTTAAGATCTAAGACTCACACAAGAACATAGCTCCATAAAGGCATGGGTGTTAGTATTATATCTCCAATGCAATTCTGCCCACAACATAAAGGATAAAGTTACAAAAAGGGGAAGAGGAAGCAAATTGAACACAGAATCACTATTTAGAAGCTGGGTTTTTTTCAGGGTGCCAGGGGGCTCAGTCAGTTGAGCATCTGACTCTTAGTTTCAGCTTAGATCATAATCACCCGGTCATGGGATTGAGTTCCATGGACCACTCCACACTGAGCGTGGAGTCGGCTTGAGATTTTTTTCCCTTTCCATCCCCCTCTGCTTCTCCCCCTGCTTGCACTCACATACTCTCTCTCTTTCTCTCTCAAATAAATATAAAAAAATTTTAAAAAGTGGTTGGGTTTTTAAATCCTTCTATGTCTATGTTGTAGGTCTTGTTTCTCATCTAGAGAAGCAAAGATTTCTTCTCCATCTGATTTTGAGATATTTTCCATAAAACATGATGTTTGCAAGAATATTTGCTAACTTCTAGAGTTCTCTGCTAAGTCATTTGAACATAATAAAAAGATGTTAATATCTGTAAGTCATCTCATTAAATGCCTTATTTATTTCTTCAGAGAAAGAACAAAACAAATTAACACAAAAGTAAAATTAAAAGAAATGGAAGGGCGCCTGGGTGGCTCAGTCGCCTCACTCTGGGTGGCAGAGGTGAAGCATCTACCTTCAGCTCAGGTCATGATCCCGGGGTCCTGGGATCCAGGCCCGCATCAGGCTCCCTGCTCGGTGGGAAGCCAGCTTCTCCCACTCCCACTCTCCCTGCTTGTGTTCCCTCTCTCGCTGTGTCTCTCTGTCAAATAAATAAATAAAATCTTTAAAAGAAAAAAAAAAGAAATAGAAGGAAAATACTAGTACCATCCTCTGACACTAGCCATGTTCCTGGAAATGCCACTTATGTAAGGTGGGTCCTATTTTCCACTATCTATAAAATGAATAAGTTAATTAAGACTTCGAAAGTTCCACTCAGATTTAAGTTGAACACTTTGTGGTTATTTTCTTAAATATACTACAAGTCAACTTATTTGGCTTGTGTGTGTAAAATATTTTACTTTACCCAAATAGTAGCAAATAAATCCATGATACTAGTTTCAAATTCCTGATCTTTAATCTGTCTATCAAATGGACGAAGCTCTTTACGCTTCTCAGCTTTTATCTTTGTTGTACCTATATGATAAAAAGTAAAAGAATCTTACGACATGTTTGAATAATTAAAACACATATACAAATATATGTACACATCTTAATAAACCCAGTTTTTCTTGAAATGACAAGTAAGCTATTTGTGAACAAGCTAAAATCAATCTAATTAAGTAAAAAGCACATTCTCCTAAAACAATGTTGTCATGAAGAACATTCTGATAATGAAAATTTTCCATATCTGTACTGTCCAATACTGTAGCCATGGACTATATGAAGCTATTAATACTAGAAATATAGCTCCTACAACTGAGTACATGGGTTTCTAACTTTAATTTATTTTTAAATTTAAGTAGCCACATGTGGCAAGTGACAATAGTATTTGACAGCACAGCCCTAAAATGTAAAAGAGTAACCTTTGACATCGCTAAAAATATTTTGTGACAATAAAATGTACTACCGTTAGGAAAATAAATGATTTCTCTAACATTACATGTTATTTTTCAGTGTTTTCAAAAAAAAGACATTAATACTTATTATTTTATCTTAAAATAATTCTTTCAGTTAGTACATATATTAAATAATACTAGATAAATAGATTTAAACATGTTTCTAAAGAAAAATTATGAACTCTAGTGTTTAAAAAAACGACAAGAAGCAAAAATACATACTAATTAAAGTCTGGCACATAAATAAAATAATATTTGGCCAAATCCAGCTTCATTTGCTCAAATAACACTAGTGTATGTCACCATATCTCCATGACAAAAAGAAATGAAAGCCATATTCTAACATTGGAGATGGGGGTGGGAGCAAGGAATCTATTGTCTTTTAATTAAATGCATTATATTTTTATAGTCACCTCGTATACTGTGTGGAAAGCATGACAATGGTATTAATGTGGACCATGCAATAAGTGAAGCCAAACCAAAATAAATCCACCAATCCTGCAGCCAGCTTTGAACATCATAACTGTCTTCAACACTTAAACAGAGAAAAAATTAAAAATTTTAAAAATGTGTATTTCATTACAACAATGCAATAATCAGAGAGAAAGAGAGAGATGGAACATTTTCTGTTAATTTGTCCTAATGTTTTGTTTTGCTGATTGTGAGTCCTCCAATTATATAGTTTTCTTTTATCTTGCAGGAGTCTAAATTGTTCCCATTTCTTTCTTTTCCCATGCCCACTCTGGTGACAAAAGTAATTTTTTATTCTTTTTAACTTTTTTCTCCAGCAGAAAAGACTATCCCTTTAAATCTCACCTATCCTTTAAAATCACTCCTGCCCCTCTAAATCATGCACACCGTTTAGGACAAGCCTGGCCCTTTAAGGTACACAACTAACCCTTTATCTGGCATCTGACCCTTTAAATCGTCAGTACTTGAAGATCTCTTCTGACTCAACTCAGAGTTCCTTCTCTGACTCAACTCAGATTGAATGTTAATTACCCTTCTAGTAATCATACCTAATCATCCATAGGACCCTTTTATAGCCTTTGTCTTCTGTAGCTTTTCTTGGTCTGCCTTTGCAGATTTTGCAGTGAGCAGGATGGGATGGAAATGTGAAGGATCCTGTGCTGGATTTGTTGATTTTCTCTTTTTACTCACTGTTTATTTTGCAGTTTCAACATTTTTTGTCTTCAGTTATGCTAAGGCCATGATCTTGGAACAATTTTCATAATTGTGAAATTATTTTGTGTCACTTAGGGAGACAATTTGGGGGTGTTTGTTACTATCTGGCTACCTCTGTCTTCAGTTCCACAGATATTTAACACCTTGTCCAACCATCTGTTGTGGGAAAATACCGACATACTCAGAAACCACAGTTTCAAAGGTGTTGGTTTCTCTTGTTCAAGTTCCAACTTGCAATGCTACAAGGTTGCAATCTTGAGTTCTATTATCCAATAGGTATATCCAACAGTTATATACTTCTGAACATGTTATGCACAAGGAGTTTCAACTCTAGATTGTCACTAGGGCTATGTGTTTCCTCACTGAATATAATATTTAGAAATTTTCTTTTTTTCTCTTTTTGTTTTTGAATCCAGCTATGTATTGTAATCATGTGCATTGTGCTATATTTGATTATTACACATGTATAAATAATTGATAACCAAGACAACTGAGGAAACTAATTAAAAGTGTAAGCAAAGAACAAAGAAAAAACAAAGTAGAAGCAAAGAATTGAATACCATGCCCTATATATCAATGGATTTTCCTCCTAGTAGAAATAATTAAGAAATGTAATAATATAAAGATTCCATGCACAATATTAACAAAACACTTTAGATTACTAGGAATAAGCTTAGTGGAATATTTTCAATAAAGAGAATTCCCTTCTGGAGAAATAAAAGAACTAAAATCTAATCAAGTCAAAATAAAAAAAAAGGTATTAATGAAAAGCAATAAAAAGTGGAGGCACTATTAGGATAAATGAAGCAGAAGAGAGAATTAGTGATACAGAAGACAAAATAATGGAGAATAAAGAAGCTGAGAAAAAGACATATACAACTACTGGATCACGAGAGGAGAATTTGAGAGCTAAGTGATACTATAAAGAGAAACAATACTAGAACAATTGGGATCCTAGAAGAGGAAAGGGTAAGGGCAAAAGATATATTTGAGCAAATATAGCTGAGAACATACATAATCTGAAGAAGGAAACAAATATTCAAGTCCAGGAGGCATAGAGAAGCCCCTCAAAAACAATAAATATAGGTCAACACCTCAACATATAACAGTGAAGCTTGCAAATCTCAGAGACAAAGAAAAAATCCTGAAAACAGCTCAGGACGAGAGAAACATTAGAACACCTATCCAAAGAAACCTGGCAGGCCAGAAAGGACTGGCATGATATATTCAGGGTGCTAAATGAGAAAAATATGCAGCCAAGAATACTTTATCCAGACAGGCTGCCATTCAAAATAGAAGGAAGGTAAAAAGCTTCCAGGACAAACAGAAACTAAAAGAATTTGTAACAACTAAACCAGCCCTAAGAAATATTAAAGGGGATCTTTTAACCAAAGAGAGAGCCTGAAAGTAACACAAGACCAGAAAGGAACAGTGACAGAAGCAGAAACTGTATACAGAAACAGTGACTGTACAGATAATACGATAGCACTAAATTCATATCTTTCAATAGATACTCTGACATACATTACTCTGAATGTAAATGGGGTAAAAGCCCCAATTAAAAGACAAAGGGTATTGGATTGGATAAAAAAGCAAGACCCATAGATATACTGCCTGCAAGATATTCATTTTAGACCCAAAGACACTTCCAGATTGAAAGTGAGGGGGTACAAAACCGTTTACTATGCTAATGGATATCAAAAGAAAGCTGGGGTGGTAATCCTTATATCAGACAAATTACATTTTAAACCAAAGACTACAATGAGTAAGGACACTAGATCATAAGTAAAGCGTCTATCCACCAAGAAGTTCTAACAATTGTACATATTTATGCCCCTAACATGGGAGCAGCCAATTAAACCAATTAATAACAAAATTAAAGAAACCTATTGATGATAATACAATAATAGTAAGGTACTATACCACTACTATACCACTCCATCCGCTGCAATGGACAAATCATCTAAGTAGAAGATCAACAAGGGAAAAAGGGCTTTGAATGACACATTGAACCGGATGGACTATACAGATATCTTCAGAGCATTTCATCCTAAAGCAACAGAATACACATTCTTCTCAGGTGCACATGGAATATTCTCCAGAATAAATCACATACTGGGTCACAAATCAGATCTCAACCAGTACCAAAAGTTTGGATCATTCCCTGCATATTTTCAGACCACAGTGCTTTGAAATTTCAGCTCAATCACAAGAGGAAATTTGGAAAGAACTCAAATACATGGAGGTTAAAGAGCATCCTACTAAAGAATGAAGGGGTCAACCAGAAAATTAAAGAAGAATTTGTAAAATTTCATGGAAACAAATGAAAATGAAAACACAACTCTTCAAATCCTTTGGAATGCAGCAAAGGCAGTCCTAGGAGGGAAGTGTATAGCAATTCTCAAAAAAAACAAGAAAAGGCTCAAATATACAACCTAACTTTATACCTAAAGGAGCTGGAGAAAGAATAGCAAATAAAGACTAAGTCCAGCAGGAGAAGAGAATTAATAAAGATTAGAGCAGATACCACTGAAATTGAAACCAAAAAAATAGTAGATCAATGAAATTAGGAGCTTGTTCTTTGAAAGAATTGATAAGATTGATAAACCCTAGGACAGACTTATCAAAAAGAAAAGAGAAAGGACCCAAATAAATAAAATCATGAATGAAAGAGATCACAACCAACACTGAAAAAATACAATTATAAGAGCATATTGTGAACAACTATATGGCAACAAATTAGGGAATCTGGAAAAAATGGATACATTCCTAGAAACATAAACTACCACAACTGAAACAGGAATAAAGAGAAAAATTAACAGACCCATAATCAGCAAGGTAAACGAAGCAGTAATCAACAATCTCCCGACAGGGATGCCTGGCTGGCTCAGTCATTTAAGCATCCACCTTTGGCTCAGGTCATGATCTCAGGGTCCTGGGATGGAGTCCTGAATTAGGCTCCTCGCTCAGTAGGGAGCCTGCAGGTCCCTCTGCCTGCAGCTCCCTCTGTTTGTGCTTTCTCTCTCTTTCCCTCTCTCTCTCTCACTCTCTGGCAAATAAATAAATAAAATCTTTTTTTAAAAATCTCCCAAAGTCCAGAGATGGATGGTCTCCCAGGGGAATTCTACCAAACATTTAAAAAAGAATTAATACCTATTCTGAAGCTGTCTTAAAAAATAGAAATGGAAGGAAAACTTCCAAACTCTTTCTATGAGGCCAGCATTACCTCGATCATAACACCAAAGACTCCACCAAAAAGGATAATTATAGGCCAATATCCCTGATGAACATGGATACAAAAATTCTCACCAACATACTAGTCAACAGGATCCAACAGTACATTAAAAGGCTTATTCACCACAACCAAGTGAGATTTATTCCTGGGCTGCAAGGGTGGTTCAACATCTATAAATCAATCAATGTAATACACTACATTAATAAAAAGAAAGGACAAGAAGCATAAGATCCTCTCAATAGATTCAGAAAAAGCATTTGACAGTATATAGCATCCTTTCTTGATTAAAACTCTTCAAAGTGTAGGGATAGAGGGTACATACCTCAATATCATAAAAGTCATATGCAAAACGCCTACAACGAATATCATTCTCAACGGGGAAAAACTGAGAGCTTTTCCCCAAGGTCAGGAACATGGCAGGGATGTTCACCACCACTGTTGTTCAACATAGTCCTAGAAGTCCTAGCCTCAGCAATCAGACAACAAAAAGAAATAAAAGGCATCCAAATTGGCAAAGAAGAAGTCAAACTCTCAGTCTTCACAGATGACATGATACCCTATGTAGAAAAACTAAAAGACCCCACCAAAAATTTTCTAGAACTCATATAGAAATTCAGCAAAGTAGCAGGATATAAAATCAATGCACAGAAATCAGTTGCATTTTTATATACTAACAATGAGACAGAAGAGAAGTTAAGGTACAATTGTACCAAAAAACCTAAAATACCTAGGAATGAGCCTAACCAAGGAGAAGAATGATCTGTACTCAGAAAATTATAGAACACTCATGAAAATTTGAAGGAAACACAAAGAAATGGAAAAACATTCTAAACTTATGGACTGCCTGAACAAATATTGTTTACACACACACATACACACACATACACACACAATGGGATATGACTAGTCAGTCATCAAAAAATGATATCTTGCCATTTGCAATGATGTGGATGGTATTTGGCTATGACTAGGAGTATTTGGCTATGTGAAATAAGTCTATCAGAGAAACGCAATTATATGATCTCACTCATATGTGGAATTTAAGAAACCAAAAAAAAGGATCATAGGGGAAGGGAGGGAAAGATAAAACACGATGAAATCATAGAGGGAGACAAAACACCAGAGACTCTTAATCATAGGAAACAAACTGAGGGTTGCTGGAGGGGAGGGGATTAGGAAGATGGGATAACTGGGTGAAGGAGGGCACATGATGTAATGAGCACTAGGTATTATATAAGATTGATGAATCACTGGATTTTACTTCTGAAACTAATAATACACTATATGTTAATTGAATTTAAATTAAAAAGGAAAAAAATTTATTCTAATTCTTCAAAGGTTGTTTGTGTCTTTTTACCATAAATTAGCTAGCACTGAATATTCAGAATCTTTGCCAACTATATATAATACAATATCTAATATAATAATGTATTATTGTATCATTATACTAATATATTTGTGTATGTATATATCACTGTTATTCTTTTTGCAAATTAATAGTTAAATGGAACCAATTTCTATATATTTTTTAGTTTTTTGGGAATTTGTTTTCCTTCCTTTGTGAACTTCCTGCTAATCTTTACAAGTGTTTGCAGGGTTTTTTTTTTTTCCCTTATTGACTAGAATATTCTTAATGTGTTAAGCTAGTATCCCTTTGTGTCATAAATATTGAAGTCTGTTTCATGTAAAAAAATAAATTAAAATTAAAATTAAAAAAAACATGGAATGATCCATAAAGGTCATCCGTACAATGAGATATCCCGTTGTGGGGAAAAAGAGAAACTTTACCCATTTTTCATATTATATAAAAAAATAAATTGAAATTGGACATTACATTCATATGTATAACTAAAACCAGACAAGGATACTACAAGAAAAAAAAATTACAAGCCAATATCCTTGATGCGCACAGATTCAAAAATCCTCAACAAAATCTTAGGAAACCAAATTTAACAATACATTAAAAAAGTCATACACCATTATCAAGTGGGATTTATTCCAGGCATACAAGGATGTTTCAATATCTGCATATCAATCAATGTGATAAACCACATGAAAATGAAAGATAAAAATCATAGGCTCACGTAAACTGATGTAGAAAATCATTGACAAAATTCAGCATTCGTTCATAATAAAAACTCTCAACAAATTGAGTTTAAGGAAACATACATCAACATAATAAAGACCATATATGACAAAGTAAGATCAGGAGAAGACAAGGATGCCCACTTTTAGTCAACACAGCACTGGACATACTAGCCTGATCAACTGGTCAAGAAAAATAAACAAAGGCATTCAAATCAGAAAGGAATGAGTAAAACTGTCTCTGAAGATGACATGATCCTAAATATAGAAAACTTAAAGATTCCACCAAAAAACTGGTGAGCGTACCAAGTCATGACTATTCTATCAAGTCGCTATTTTATGGATAATGGGTTACAGAGTAAGACCAGTGAAATGTATAGTTGTCATACTGTCACACTTTTTTTTGTCTTATCATATGCTCCCTTGTCAGAGGTAGTATTGTGTGAGAAACCACAGGGATGAATATGGCATCTATAAGTCTTTGAATGGTGTTGTTAGAAGAAGCTCCATATGTACATGTTACAGACTAAATGTTTAGACATTTCTCCAAAGAAGATAGACAAATAGGCAACAAATAAGTGAAAAAGTGCTCAACATCACTAATCATTTTAGGAAAAGAAAATCAAAACTGCAATGAGCTATCACCTCAAAACTGTCAGGATGACTATTAGAAGAAGAAGGAGAAAGAGAAAAAGAAAGAAGAAAGAAAAGGTGGAGGAGGAGGCAGAAGAAGAAAGAAAACAACAAGTGCTAGCAAGGATGTTGAGAAATTGGAACCCTTATACATTACTGGTGGAAATGTAAATGGTAGAGCCCCTGTGGAAAATAGGATGGAAATTCCTCAAAAATATTAAAAATAGAATTACCATATGATTTAGCAATCCCAATTCTGATTATATATCCAAAAGAATTGAAAATAGATTTTCAAGAGATATTTGCTTATCCATGTTAACTGAAACTAATTGATAGTTATCAAGGGGTGGGCATAATAAGCTAAATGCCCAGAGACAGATACACAGATAAAGAAGTATAGCATATAAAATTAACAAGTCAGGAAACAACAGATGTCGGCGAGGATGCAGAGAAAGGGGAACCTTCCTACACTGTTGGTGGGAATGCAAGCTGGTGCAGCCACTCTGGAAAACAGTATGAACACACCTCAAAAAGTTGAAAATAGAGCTATCCTAAGACCCAGCAATCGCACCACTGGATATTTACCCTAAAGAAACAAATGTAGTGATCCAAAGGGGCAGGTACATCCCAATGTTTATAGCAGCAATGTCCACAATAGTCAAACTATGGAAAGAGCCTAGATGTCCATCAACAGGTGAATGGATAAAGAAGATGTGGTATATATGCATATAACTGAGTATTACTCAGCCATCAAAAAAATGAAATCTTATCATTTGCAAAGACTTGGATGAAACTAGAGGGTGTTATGCTAAGCGAAATAAGTTAATCAGAGAAAAATACTTATAGGATTTCGCTCATATGTGGAATTTAAGAAATGAAAAAGTGGAGCATAAAGGAAGGGAGGGAAAAAGAAGACAAAACCAGAGAGGGAAACAAACCATAAGAGACTCTTAATCATAGGAAACAAACTATACACACACACACACACACACACACACGCGCGCGCGCGCACACACTGGAATACTATGCAGCCATCAAGAGAAATGAAATCTTGCCATTTGTAACAACGTGGATGGAACCAGAGGGTATTATGCTAAACGAAATAAGTCAATCAGAGAAAGACAATTATACGATTTCTCTGATATGAGGAATTTGAGAAGCAAGGTAGGAAGTCGTGGAGGGAAGAGAGGGGAAAATATGAAACAAGATGGGACTGGGGAGGGAGACAAACTGTAAGAGACTCTTAATCTCAGGAAACAAACTGAGGGTTGCTGGGGGGTGGGGGGAGGAATAGGGTGGGAAAAAAATAAAATGTTAAAAAGAAATAAAAAATAAAAGCTTAAAAAGTATGGCATATACATGCAAAGGAATATTATTTAGCCTTAAAAAGGAAGAAAATACTGGCATATGCTATAGCATGGATTAACCTTGAGGACATTATGCTAAGTGAAAAAAGCAAGTCACAAAAAAGACATGAGTTATAAAAAGTAGGCAAAATTATAGAAAGTAGAATAGTGGTTTTCAGGGGCTGGGGAGAAGTGGGTAAATGGAAGTTATTGTGTGATGGATATAAAGTTTTATCTTTGCAAGATAAAAAGTTCTAGTGGTCTGTTGCACAACAATGTGCACATGGTTAACATTACTATATCATACACTTAAAAATGGTTAAGAAGGTAAATTTTATGTTATGTGTTTTCTCCACAATTTTCCAGAAAAATAAATGTAGAATAGTAATAAGGTTGTCATTATAAATAGTGTTTTTAAAATTACATTTCAAAACAGTAAAGATAAAAGTGTATATTCTAGATTTATATGTATATATATGTGCATATCAGTCACATTTACATGTTTTTCCTAAACATATGGTTATTACAAATTAAGTATATATGTTCATAGGCTACAGTATCTACCCAATAAATATTTTATACAATATAAACAACAAACGAGGAAATAAAATGGCTTACCTAATTGCAGAAGTACTGTTCTCAGTGCCCTTCAAAAGGGGTGATGCTATCACATAACTCAGAGAATATCCGAGTACTACTGAAGTGTCCATTATGCCTATAAAATGAATACTTAACATCAAACAACTACATAAGCCAGCTTTGTCATAAAAATTTTATCACTGAAATAGGTTACTTCTGAAATCCTCATGTCATACTTTATTAGTCAGGGTCCTCCTGAGAAACAGAACCCATAGGATATTGAGAGAGCGATTTTTAAGGCATTGCCTTATATAATTTTAAGACCTGGCAAGTCCAAATTTGTAGGGCAGACCAGCAGGCTGGTAATCCAGGTAAGAGTTAATATTACAGTATTGAGTCCATACTTAAGCTTAAAACCCAAAGGACAGGGAAGAATGCTGGAAAAACTCAGGCAGAGTTTTTATCTAGCAGTCTAGAGAAAGAATTGCTTCTTTTGGGGAAACCTAAGCTCTGAAAGCTTTCAACTGATAAGACTCACCCACATAATAGAGAGTAATATGCTTTACTCAGTCTACTGACTGTGTTACTCACATCTAAAAAATATAGCAGAAACACCTAGACTGTTCTGACCAAACAAATCTAGCAAAGCTGATACATAAAATCAACCATCATATATATATATACATATATATATATATACATATATAGATGTCTCATCCAGTGCACGTATTAAAGGAAATTAAGATAAGGTAATTATATAATTCACTGTATCTTATTTAAAACCTATATATTTAATATAATATAAATATATTTACATTTAATATAAATATAAATCCAATATACCTGATTACACTTTGTGGCAACTTTTTATACTTCACCTTAGAAGCCATGGTGGCAGGAGGTGGCAACTTCCTGCTGTGTGTCGATGTGCATTTTAATTACTAATCAGTAGAACCAAAAGTAAAACAAACAGATTTGTTGCCACCCTCAGCCAACACTAGTAAATCACTGCATTTTTTTCTAAAAGCAAACATACATATGAATATCATCTATTTTAATTTACTGACATAACTTTGCTTACTTCTGGTGGAAAAAATAATTATTTCGGTGCAAAATGTTATGTTCTCTAAAGTCACCTTCACAATACTTTAAAATTCTTTTTAATTTTTTAAAAAATATGATAACTCTGTACAGATAGATAATCTACCAAGACCAGAGCTATTGCAACATAAAGAAATACAGATTATTGTGATATACCCCTGGGGTACTTAGTGCAGGACACAATGGCACAAAAGACTAGAAATAGAAGGTACTACATTGTAGACACTTAAATAGCATATCACTTTCCTCCTTGATAGGATGAACAAAATTACATTTTCGTTAACTTCAAAATATCTGAGCCCCCTAAAAGGTGAACTGAGATAATGTATTAAAGAGCTCAGTACAATGATGATGATGATTTCACCACACTGAATCAAGCGCTGAGGAGGTGTGAAACAATATTTCTATCCCCTTATGAACATGATGGCAGCAACTTCTCACCTATGTCCCCAGAGTTTAAACATACAATTATTCAGACAATTCAATCTAATAACTCGAGACTTTTTCCAGAGAAATGAAAAGCAATCTATATAGTTTGATATGACAAATATATATTTATCAATGTTCTATGTATTTTATATTAGACACAATATATAGAAAGAGTATGGTTTTTATTACTTAAGAAAGTATGTCCTTTTCCTATTTCTCTTTATCTTTTTGATGACTTTCAGATGACTTGTCTACAATTCCAAATCTCAAGCAATTCCTCAGAATTAGGCAGCTCAATGTGATTTTGAAGTCAAACACACCACTTATCATTTATTATAATGTTATTAATAAGGGCCAATAATTAGCACTTACATATTGGTTTAGATATGTACATCAAGATAAAAATTCAAAGTGGGTCAACCATATTAAAGAAGAAAAAAAAAACTTGCCTAAATAAATACCAGCTGAGTGTGTGGCAACACTGTTGTCAATAAAGATTGTTCCAAGGGTATAAAGAATCATTCCTGCTACTCCCTGCACAATCTGCCCCAGGACGAAGAAAATTATATATTTTGCTTGGAATGATGACACGACTTTATTGCAAACCTTGACAGTCTTCATTTCTTCACAAATATCTTTTGAAAAGACAATTATTTTTGTTAAATGAGTCAAAAACTAAACATACAACCAATGTGCAGTATCTCTCATGAAATATATCACCTTTTATAAAATTATTTCCACCAGTATGCCTTTTTTTGTAGTTAACATTTATTTACACTGAAATAGCAGTTCTAAAATCAGTCATTATATTCTCATAAAAATGCAATTATAAAAGGAATTCTGTGGGAATACTGGAAAAGATGGATATACTGCGGAGGGTATGTGCTATGGTGAGTACTGTCAATTGTGTAACGCTGATGAATCACAGAACTGTACCCCTGAAGCAAATAATACATTATATGTTAATAAAAAAGAGCTCAAAAAATATTATAAGCCAAATATAAATGTGTATGCGTGATAACATGTATATACCAATTATGTGTGCATAGGGGTGTGTGCATAGGGATGTTGTGTGCACACACACAACATACATATGTTCCTCTTAAACTTAGCAACTGGTATCCCTGACTTTTGACACCCAGGAAAAAGTATTTCTAATGTTCTGGATTATCTTTTCATCAGATTATCTCCTGAGTTTAGTTCTATATCCACTTCTTCAGCAATCTTCACATTAACTTTGTGTCACTCTGTTTAATTAATTTCCCTTTTTAGGGCCCCTGGGTGGCTCAGTCAATTAAGTGTCTGCCTTTGGCTCAGGTCATGATCCCAGACAGGTTCCTGAGTCCAAGTCCCACATTGGGCTCCCCACTTAGTGAGGAGTCCGCTTATCCCTCTCCCCTGCTCATGTTCTCTCTCTCGCTCTCTCTCAAAATTTTTTTAAAAAAATAATAAATAAGTAAACAAGCAAACAGATAACTCCCCTTTTTAGACCCACTAACTTCTTCTCATAAACAGAAGGCATCATACCATAAAAATTTATTTCCATTCAAGTTAGTCATTATATGGTAAACCACTAAATTTAAAATTCCTTTAGGTGGCCATCTATTTCCCATGCTTTTTTTTATTCATATGGTTGTAAAACAATAGTAGGTAAGTATTTCTTGGAATTCCATTTGTTATTAGATTGGTAGATCCAGGCAATGCTATTAGATCATTCTGATTGTGTCCATTTTGATTGGAATTTAACAAATGCTCTTAAAATATTTTTGTGGAAAACTGGCTAGAATGCAGATTGCAATATAGTGCACTAACGGAAATTTTCATTTGATTCAGTATCCATATCAAATGCTAGTTGACTCCATGTCAAGTGGAAGGAGGTCTTTAGAATTGTGATTCAAAATACTGATAATTCAACTTTATAAAGATATATTAACTTGTGGTGACATTGGTATCAATGTGCTATTTTAAATATCCTGATCTCTTAGTCCCTTGAATTTTTCTCCTCCTGTACTTGTCCTCCACTTAATTTTAAACTTTCAAAAAGAATAACCACAAACCTTTCTTAGTTGCAATTTCAAGCATTTCACATTCAAAATATCCCTATCTTTCCAGCTCACTTCTAGTAACCCAATTCCAACAATCCTTAAAACCCACTAGGATTTTGGGCACCTGGGTAGCTCAGTTGGTTAGGCGACTGCCTTCGGCTCAGGTCATGATCCTGGAGTCCCAGGATTGAGTCCCGCGTCGAGCTCCCAGCTCAACGGGGAGTCTGCTTCTTCCTCTGACCTTCTCCCCTTTCATGTTCGCTCTCGCTCTCCCTCTCTCAAATAAATAAATAAAATCTTTAAATAAAAAACAAAAAAAAAAACCCACTAGGATTTTGATACTGTTCCTTTTCGCCATCCCAATATCCTCTTATGTCCTTTAACTTCTCCCATTGTCATTTTAGCACTTTTAAATCCCATGCTCTCTTATCAAGCAATCCCTTGGTAAAACTGCAACCCTCATCAAATTAAATTCTTCTCCCTACTCTGCTCTTACACTTAAAAGCTGAATGTGGCTGGGGGAAGACACACAACCATGCAAATCTCACTTTGAATTCATAATTATTAAACTCAGGGAGGTCATTCAGCCTCCTGATACTCAAATATGTCTATAGTAGTAGAGTGTAGCAGAGCTACACTTTCCTTCTCTTATAAAATTCTCTTATAAAATTCAATTTGTTTCCCTTCTCCTAGGGATCATGGTCCTGAGGTTCCTGTTGTCCAACATCTGAAAATAAATGTTTTCCACCAGAATAAAATGTTATAAATATATGTGAATATTATATAGTTCATATATTGAGGTATATATCAACATATTGTTTAATATGTGAATTATATAGTATATAAATGTTATATAAATTTCACTTACTATGAACTATTTATTTAAATTGTGAGCACACATGATAAGCATACTTTTAAATATCATGTATATGATATTTATACATACATACATGTATACATACACATGCATGCATGTGCATGTATATGCACATACATACACACATGTAGACATCCTCGTGGCTTTTTCCACCATGTCTCACTAAAGTCCAGTTTAAAGTTGCCAAAATGGATAAATCCATTTTAACACTGCTATGTTAAAATGTACACAGCAAGAAAGTACCCAACACAATAGTGTCAGGAATAGTGCTATGAAACTTCAAAATAGCCTATATCTACTGGCAATAGCAAAAAGATTATGGAATAAATCTTTTATTTCTTTAAGATTTTATTTATTTATTTGACACAGAAGGAGAGCAAGCACGAGCAGGGGTAGCAGGCAGAGGGAGAGGGAGAAGCAGGCTCCCCGCCCAGCAGGGAGGTCAATGTGGGACTCGATACCAGAACCCTTTGATCATGCCCCAAGCTGAAGGCAGGAGCTTAACTGGCTGAGCCACCCAAGCATCCAGAATAAATCTTTTTAAAAATGAACAAAGTGAAGAAGCCACTAGTGTTTTTAGATTCCAAGTCCTAGGACAAAGGGCAGCTCCTATTTTGAAATGGTAGGAGTCTGATCTTCTCTTTCTGTGTGTTTGTGTATTTATCTGTGCTCTTTTATATGTGTTGAGGTCAAAATACAGGATTAAGGAAAGCATATTGTGGAAGACAAAAGGAACTACCAAAGTTCTTAAGAGATTTACAATACATATGAAAACTGACAAGAGAAAAACAATTTCATCACAAAATATTCCTTCTTCTTCCTATGCCTATCTCTTACATTAAAGGATATATGATCATAAGAAGATAAGAGAATGGCATATATATGTTAGTTGGGAGCTACAATTAATTGGCTTAATAAACTTGATAATATACATAGATACAGATGGATGGATGTACAGACAAGTATTACAGTCTATTTTAAGTTCCTAAAGCCAATATTTAAGTGAATAATAATTTGATGCACCTTTTATAATCTTACCTTCAATTTCTACATTTGCTTTAAAATCTCCCTCAGTAAAGTATGGGAAAGCAAAAAAAAGTGATCCAAGTCCTACTAAAAAGGAGGAAAATGTAATCCATCTTGGTATGTTTCCTTTCCCTCCATAGTATGATATAAACACTACCACCAGGCAAGATGAAATATCGTAAGTCAAAGACAACAATAAATCCTCCACATTGTTCAGATGATTGTCCTTCTCAAAAGTGTCATTGCTCAGATCTACGAGACCAAATACAATACCTAAAATGTAAAAAGAAAAAAAAGAAAGCACTAATATGCATTTTAAGAGACAAAATTGAACACCGTTATAATCGTTACAAACCAAAACAATTTACATTGATTTAAGTTTATTTTTACATTATTCTGTTTAAGATCCATAAACACATGATTCATTTTCTAAAATACTAATAGGCCTTAACCTCTGTGAAAGATTTGCTAATGGAATTTTATACCTATTCTGTACCAATTTACTGGAGAATACTGATCTTTTCCAGTCATCTTACTTAGTACTGATCTTTATTTTAATGTGTTATGATTCAGTTATAAAAATAACAGGGGCGCCTGGGTGACTCAGTCAGTTAAGCATCTGCCTTTGGCTCAGGTCATGATCCCAGGGTCCTCGGATCGAGCCCTGTGTCAGGCTCCCTGCTCAGCGGGTAGTTGGCTTCTCCCTTTTCTGTGCCTCTCCCCCCTGCTCATGCTCTCTCGCTCTTGCTCTCTCTTGCTCTCAAATACATAAATCTTTTTTAAAAAAAGAATAAATAACAATCTAATGAATTTTTATATATCACCCAGAACAGAAAATAAAAAAACATCAAAGTATTTGAAGCCCAGCGTGCACTCCTCAAATGCATTCTTCTCTCTCTATATAACCCATATCCTATATTTGTAGTTTATTATTTCTCTTTTAAACACTTTTTTTTGACAATGTATGTATATCCTTAAACAATATAGAGAATTGTTTGTCATGTTCCTAAACATTAAGTAAAGGGCATCATATAGGTGCCTTTCTTTACTTAGTATCCAACTAGGAAAATAACAATTATCCTAAATATCTGAAATATATTATACTAAATATTTGAAACTTAAAGATATTAGTACAGAGGTTGGATACAAAAGTAATACATTTATTGGAGTGAAAAGGCAAAGAGTTACCAATCAAAACTCATGATACCTATGAAGCAGAAGTTGCTGGAGCACCGGCTGTTGCTGCTGCTGTTCCAACTCCAACAGCTACCTCTTTTGCAGAAGCCAGGACCTACACTACTGCTCATGCTTTGAGAACCAACTCACAGTCGTCCACTGCTTCTGCTGCTCTTGCATTTGCAGAGCAGGAGCCATAAGCATGGGCTGTCGAAGCACCCACTATTGCTGCTGATGGAGATGCAGTGATGCCTTAGCATAAATCCAGGAGTTCCTATTCACCCAGTAGTGCTGCTATTGCCAAAAACATCACTACGGGGAGGAGAAAACAAAAAAGAGGCTTTCCTTTGCCCCTTTTCCAAATCTGCCGCCATAGCCTCTCACTGGCAACACCTAAGTGGAAGCCAGCAAGAAAGAAAAGCTGGGAAATGTAATTTACAGGCTCCTTGGTCCCTTGGGAAAAGGAATGAGTCCAGACCACGAATAATGAAATCTATGGCCAACAGACGAGTAACTTGCACAGTTCACCCTTTAGACTACTCAGGATTCATATTCACCCTTCTTCCTCTATTTAAACTAGCATGCCAAATTAACAGCAATGTCATCATGCTTCTGCCTAACATTGTGCATTTGTCGTTCTTACAAAGATGTTCTTACTCTTTCCAAAAAAAAAAAAAAAGAAAGAAAAAGAAAAATAGATGCAGAGTTCAACCAGTCATCCTACCTATCAAAAAGTAATTTTACTCCATCTTTCTGTTCAATCATAAACCTAAATGGACTTTCTTAATACAAAAAGTAAATTGCAAAAGTATAAATGGTATAAAAAGGTATGAAAAGTATAAATAAATAACTTCTCAAACACATCATAGACCTAACTAAATTTGTGAGAGGGAACTGTACTAAAAAAGAAACTTAAGTCAGATTAGAGCAACGACAGTTTAACAGACCAACACCAGCAGGAAACAAGATATAAAAACTTTGGTGCATCAAAGAGAAGAGTTTTCTTTAACTCTCATTTTAGATGTGGCCAAGGAGGATAATGGCCAAGGCAAGCAATGTCCTATCAGTAACTATGTCCATCTTTGGGCTTGGGGTATTAATTCCCCTTCTCAGGGATATTTTGTAATCTAGAGATGAATTTGTAACATTATCTTTCACAATACTCTTTTATCAAATATTAAGGGAAAAAGAGAAAAAAATTGGAATACACACACACACACACACACACACAAATGTGTATATGTTTGGGTGTGTGTGTGTACACATAAAACTAATGAGAAAAAATGCGTAGTTGCTGCAGTTTCTATTTCTCTAAACGGTTATGCGAACACAGTCGATAACTTCCTTCTTCCATTATTCACTTCTTCTTCTACTTCTTGATCACCATAACACGTAGGTTGCTACCTCAAAGCATATCTCTCACCTTACAGGACGGCATCCCCAATTTTTTAATTGTTGTCTCCTAGCTGGACCTTGCCTGACTCTTCAATAGGACATTATAATCATCTATAAGGCCAAGAGTTTCTGGTTATTGAAATATGTAGTAAGATTAGTGAACTCCATGAACATGAACTTCCTGCTATACTTCTTCTCCTATAAAATGAGTTCCTTCATTTAAAGCACTGTGATTAGAAATAAGATGATCATGATGGTGTATAAGGCATTCAATAAGGACAATAACCAATCAGCACTAGTGAAGATAAATCCGTACATTCAGCTCTTGCATAACCTCTATTCTTGATGTAACTGTCACTATAAACATGAACCCATGGGACAAGACTTACAATGACTAGCTAATTTTCACAGGATGGTTACCTATCTCATTATCGAAAGCTTCCTCCACAATGGATTTCTTTTAGTAAACATCCACGCAAGATAACTCTGCCCATTCAGAGAGACATGCCACTTACCCAGCTCTCCTAGTCACCAAACAGTCAAACCATTAGGCAATGGCAGCATGGTATGGAGGCAGTATGGATCATCAGATGTATTGCTCAATGGTCTGCCCACTGGAAAGATTTCCTTTTTCCTCTATTTTCTTAGGGCCTCCCCTGAGGGGAGCTATAGTGCTACATAACATACTTCTACCTTAAAACAAACAAACAAACAAACAAACAAACAAAAACAAAAACACCCACAGGTTCACTGAAGATTGTGTTTCTTAATAGGGAATGGAACAAACAATAAAACTTTCCCTTCATATTAGAAGAGGTAGCCCTTGCACTCCAAACCAATTGTTCCCTAGAGACATCATTAAAGTGGCAGGCAAATTTGTGGTGTATAGTATCTCTCGGGATAGACTTTATTTTAGTCCTTCTGGGAAGGCTGGGATCTAATTGTAGTTATGAGTCTGGCAGCAAGAAGGGGTAGTGGGGCGGATCATATATGGGCAATCAGCACTCTCTTAACTTGGATGAGGCAAGTTCAGTGTCTATAAAAAAGGAATTGCTTTTTCTTCAGACATAAAAGATATAGTTGCTCCTCCTGGGAAAGGAAGTTTAGGATTTGGGGATTTATGGTCCTCAGATTCACTGAATTCCAGCCAAATGCCTTCATCCCAATTCTTAAGGGTCCACTCTTCTCCAATCATTATCTCAACTCTAACAAAAGTGACCTGATGAATCTGTGCATTGAACTTATGTTGTAATTCTGAGTTGGAACTGTTCGAAATATGCAGTGTGTGACTAAAAGTGATGAGATTCTCGTAGAACCATCAGAGAAGCTCACACATTTGCTTAGTCATGATTTAAATTTCTTATTTCCGTTCTGTAAACTTTCTAGAGCAGTCAGAAGCAGTTGATCAACCCCAGAACCTCTCTAGTTGAAAGTTCTACCAAAGGAGTCAGCCGGAGAAGCCAATCATCTCTCCAAGTCTTGCCTTCAGTGAGAACTTGATTTTTGGGTAACGTTTTAAATAATATCACTACATGACATAAATGTCCAGTATATCATTTTCCACAGGCACAGATATTGATGTTTTGATATTTTCATCGCTTTCAAGCCCAATCAGGTCAGATAACCAGCTTCAGATTCCATCTTTGATGGTTTGTTTTTTTCTGGTTCAATGCCTGGTAATGGATTAGCCTATTAAAAAAACCCCTAAGATTTTTGTCATTTGTAGACAAATTAAGTTTATTACATTGGTGAAGCTAAAAGTTTATTCAAAAACTTTTCAAACACCTTTATATTAGATATTGTGACTTTGAAAAAAATAAAAGAATATGATTCCCGCTGTGCACTCCACATACTTTAATTTCTTAGCCATACCTACCTCTAATAAAATGTTATTCATATTTTTTCTGAAGAATATATTTTATTATGATCTTTTTTCTAATTGTTCTTGTGCAATTAGCTGCAATTCATCCAAGTTGCTTTGTAAAGTTTTGCAGTAAAGCGGTAACTTGGCCAGTCTTGGTTGCTCAGAAAATGCCTGTCTTCAAGACTGGCCTTTCGTTGGCTCCTGGAAAATGACTCTGAGCCCTTGAAATATTATGCCTCAGGCTTTGGACTACACAGAACTAGTCTGATCCAATAGTTTATATTAAACAAGGTGATTTAAGGTAAACATCTGTTTGATCAGATAATTTATGCTAACAACATGATTTCTGGTGAATGTGTTTTTAATTGTGGGCGTAGGAGTGGGGTAATGGAGTCTGAGCAGTTGAGGTCAGTCCACAAAGGCTACATGCTTATATGACTGATCCCTACCCTCCCCTCAAAAACCTGGACACCAAAGCTCACATAAGCTTGTCTGGCAACTCTTTGCATGTGTTATAACACATTGCTGGGGGGAAAAATTAAGCATGTCCATGCAATTCCTCTGGGAAAGGATACATGGAAGCTTGGACCTGGTTTCTTCTGGATTTTTGTGTCCCATGTGCCTTTTTCTCTTGACCGATTTTAATCTGTAATTCATTATAATAAGTCATAACCATGAATATAACATCTTTCTCTGAGTCTCACATCTTTCTAGTGAATCGTTCAGGCTGAATGAGGTCTTCGGCATCTCCAACATAACAGTTAATAAATGTGAATCCTCCTAATGACTCTCCACTGTAGACCACATTTTAATTGAGAAAACATTCTCTACAGGTACATAAATATCTAGTAAGCTCAAGGAAAACAGTACTAAATAATGTATGAAGTTCTTTCTTTTCTATTGAAATATTTCAACCAAAATACTTCATTCAGAGAATTTTTGACAAATTTTTGACCTTATAAAACAAAAGTCTTTAAATAAGTTGGTTCTATTTACAATTATTTTTAATATTTCACCAAATTTAAATGTGCAAAGTCATGGGACTTTTTAATTTCATATCTATATATGCAAGTGAATCAATGCAATTCATTAATATAATAATGAGCAAAACCCACACAAACATACAAAAAAACAAAAATAGAAAAAGCATTTAACAAAACCCAACCCACTTTCTTAGTAAAAATAGAACTAGGAATAGAAGGCAACTTCCTCAAACTGATAAAACACATATATGAAAAACCTACAGCATCCTTAAAAAGTGAATCATAAAGTTACTATAGGACCCAGCAAATCCACTCCTGGGTATAAAATCCAGAAAAATGAAAATATGTGTCCACACAAAGACTTACATACCATTCCAGTTCTACGGGTAAGGAGCTTGGAAATCACCATTCTGTTAGGACAAGTAACAAGCTTAACAGACTAAAAAACTTAACTCTTTTTGGATATGTAACAGAAGAGAATATGCTGGACAAACTTGACTATGTATTCAACTGCCATTACAACTCATCAACCCATACACTTAAATTTTGTGTTTGATTTCCAAAAATATAAGATCTTCTTTTAGGGCTGTGATGGGAGCTCCAGAATTCTCAGACAGGACTTGAGCTGAGAGTTAAGAGAACTGAATTTGTCATTTTCTCTTCATACGTGCTTAAGGACGCTCAAAAGATTCTATCCAACACCAGAATCCTTACAGTCATTATCACTACCATCAGATAAAGTATAGAGCCACTTACTTGGGCTTTTAAGATCTGTACTTCAGCTGGTACTTCATCCCAATCAAACGCAAGTGATAGCTTGATTCATAATGATGCCATTACATGCCAAAATTGATTAGCCATCTCCCACTAAAATCCCACCTTTATGGATATATCTTCTGAGACAATGCCTGATATCAATTTCATAGTAGCCTGGATCCAATCAGGCAGGCATGACCTAAGTCTGGTCATAAGGACACCTCGAATACCAGGTTGAAATTCAACATACAGAATGAAAGACCCATATACTTAAGACTTGCAGGGACATAAGAGAGAGAGAAAAAGTGGGGAAACAGCTGCAGATTAAAGAAGTCCAAAATATGACAACTAAATCCATTGTGTGTTCCTGGATAGAATTTGGGACTAGAAAGAAAAAGGAGACAGTATTGAGGCAGTTGGCAATATCTGAGTGGGGCCACCCATTCTTAATTTGATGGTAGTGTTGCACTGATATTCCTGACTGAGGAGGGTGTATAATGGTTAGGTGGAAAAGTACCCTCATTTTGAGAGAATGCACACTGGAGTCTTTAGGTGTAATGGGGCACCGTGTCTGAAAAAGTCTGTATGTATTAAGAAAAGGTGAAGGAACAAATGTGGTAAAATGTAAACAACTAGAAAATGTGTGTGAGGGGGACGCAGGAATTCTTTCTATCACCTTTGTACTCTTTTTGTATGTTTGAAATTATTTCAAAATTGTTTAAAATGTAACAATAATAAATAGATCAATTAATAAATACACATGAATAAATCATTTTTATGAATGGAAGACCCAATGTTATACCCAAACTGAGCTAATGATCTATATGAAGTCCACTGAAAAGTAGTGGAGCTAAAAAGCTTCACTGCGAACCACTTGTTCAAAAACTCTCAATGGCTCTCCATTACCAACCTAGTAAGTAGATTAAATTAGTGAGAGGAATACCTGTAAAGCACCTTACTCATCACCCAGTACATCAGTAGGAAGTGTACAACTTTTAGTGTCCTCTCAAAATCTCCAGTCTGTCACTTAAAGACCTTCATAAAATTGTCTTTTCCTTCTTTTTTTTATTCATTTATGCATTCAATACATACATAATGAGTGTCTCTTCTTTCTTAGTCACTATAATTTGGTCCTGAAGAGACATCATGAATAAAACAAATACAATTACTCCTTTGGTTGCTTAGGTGAAACCATCATCCAAGCCAAACTCATCACTCACCATCATGGAACAAGACTTTCCTGTACCTTAAGTGTTTATTTATCCAAACATTCATTCATTCATACATACATTTCCTTATACAATAAATACTCCTACATTCCAGCTATCACAACAGTACCCTATTTATCAGGGCATAATTCAAATGCATCTTCCCCAAGAACTTCTTTAATAAAATCAAGATAAAATGGTCACTGTGTATGTGTTCCTCTCATGTGGTTCTTATCACATACAGCCTTTTCATTGTACTTATTTAGAAATAACACTTTAGAACACAAAGAGAGATCATGTCCAGCAAACTTCAATGCCATCTGGGTTAACAGGCTAGTAAATAATCTTTAAGTGTAAAGGGAGTGAGTGGTGAGGGCTGTGGCCAAGTAAAGAATGTATACCCCCTTTAAAGGCATTCAAATTCGCATTCTTTGTGTGGGCGAAGATAAACACTTTCCAGTCTGAGTTCTCTGATATAGGTTGTTTGAGGTCCCACTTCACCTCCTCAATTCACGTTTGGATACCAAATCCAGGCAGGGAGCAGCTTGGCCAGCCAGTCTCAAAACGGTAAGCAGAAGCAGAAACAAACCGATGGTCACGATCCCCCCAGACAATTCAACCCTGAACTTCCCAGGAGGCGTGACCAAACAACATTAAATGCCTCTACAGCCCTTTCCTATCTGGAGGCCAGGCCCCTATCACCTACACTGTGTACAGTGGACTATGTCGCTCACTGTCACTGTGAGTCACTCGTGTGACTCGCTGTGCTTTCCGACGTGAAGCTATGACCGGGGCACACTCCTAAGGTAATGACTGGATTAACCTGTTGTGATTCCAGACAGACCCTAAGAACGTGAGAGACTACAGCTGCTTCAAACTGGGTCACCACATGGAGTCCTGCACTCCTGCCTGTCTCTCTCCCCGCTCTGCCAAGTCAGCAACCCCAAGGTGCGCTGGGCCTGCCCTCCCCAGAATGACTCCCCCCACCCCCGACTCAGGCTCACCTTGAGAGGTCATCAGGAGGCAATAGAAAACCAGGAAGCTACGGATACTGTTGAAACGCTGACATCTGGAAATAACTATACAGCCCAAGCCGCAGGGCTCCTCCAAATTTTCTTTTGTCTTTGTCTTCTTCCTAACGGGGGGTGTGGCCGCAGCCTGAACTTTTTCTTTTTTTTTGAAAGCGCGGAACTTGATCAGGCTAGCGGGAACCACCTTCATAAGATAGTTTTTTTTCTTGCCCTTTTTCACCCCCGTCTCCAAAGGATTTTCAGCAACCTGGGGCTGGGCAGCCTTCGGCTCCACTTCCGCTAGGATGTCTGGCATGGCCGGTTGATGGCCTGCGGAGGCTGGGGCCTTGGTTCACAGAGCGCGGCAATGGGCCAGAGGAGGTGTGCCCCGTTGTTTCCACGGGTTTCCTGCTCTATCAGCTCTAGGGAAAGGCCAGCCAGCCTGGACGTCTGGGAACTGGTGTCTACCAGAGGCGCCTGCAGCCCAAGCCTCCAGAGGGGAACGTTTCTCCCTGAGCAGAAAGCAAACGTCTCTGAAAGGCTGACAGTTGTCCAGAAAGAACTTCCAAGGCTGTTTCCTTCTCTGCTTCCACGTGGGTAAGAGGAGTGGGGGTGGGGAGGGAAGGAAGCTAGTACGTCTAGATTCTGATCATTGCAAACACAAACAGGGGGCGCCAGAGTAATTCTTATGGACATCAAAAGATGCTAAATTTAACACTTTTTCTTAGGAAGCAAAGAAAGAGAAATGTACAGTGGGGCGATAGTGGAACTCTCCCCTAATTTCCCCAGACTTTTCTTATTGTAATATTTTTTGAACACGATGATCTCACTATAAACAACCTGAAAATTGTTAAAAGACCAGGAGAAATGAGAGATGTGAAAAAGACACTTCTACCACATTTAGAAAAACCAGCAAAAATCATAAAATACCCCGATGAATGCTCTTAAGTATTTTACACATAGACATTTTTGTCTATGTCTAGAAACTATCCTTAACCAAGAATAGAAAGCATTATTATGTTCCTCCCTAAAGAGGGGGACGGGACCCAGGGTGTGTTTTACTTTCTCAGGTATAAAAAGTTTACTGAAAAGAAAGAATATAGGAGAACAGTAGTAGAATATGAAACTTGTATATTTTTATGGTAAAAATTCACCTTCTTAGCATCTTTCTTTTCTCAGAAAGAAATATAAGTTCACGTCATATAGAATAATATAATTATTATTCATAATAATTCAATATAATTATTACTTATAATTCAGGCCATATATACAGGCTGGGTGACTTGATAGGAGAAATGAAACCATCTTCCTTCCAACGGATTAGACACCGTGTTACTAAAAACAATCCAGGTCTTCAACAAAATTTTGTGCAGTCAGGAAGTGCTAGGGTTGAGCAGGAGAAAAACCGCTGAGAAGAGCTGTAGAAGAGGGTACCACAGACTCTGCTTCCAACCCGAATCCTCAGCTTGCCTTACTATATGCTGATCAGTGGGTGGAAGTGTTATTTTGCCTTTAGTAAGAGACCTAGTTTGTCAAAGATATGGTCACTACATAAGTAGAAAAAATGGCCTAGATTTTCCGTATTCATCATACTCAACTAGGGTATCCCCTCACATTGCTTCATGACATTAATAAGCATAAAGGAAACAGGATGCCTAGGATAGAGGAAAGCAGGGGAACTCATTCTTGTGCTTTGGTACCCAAGTGGGTGCTGCATGAAAGCAGAGGGGAAAAGATGGCTCTGTTCAAAGAAATTATTCTAAGAATTTTTGCTTCTCTTCAGAATATACAGAGCCAAACAGAATGTTACCTGACTCTAACAACAGTAATAACCAAAAGAAAAAAAAAACCTGGAGAACATAAAAAATTATCACTTTTAAGCCCATTGGAGAGCTACATTTGCAAAGCAACCAGGGGAATTGCTTCCAGAGGGAAGAAAACCCCTAGAAAGAAGGATGAGATGCACAAACTCACCTTTGGTAGAACACAGAAGGAGGAGGTAAGCAAACATAAAAGAAGATAAAAAGAAAACATTTGAAATCGTAATTAATTGTTAAAGGACAAGTGAAGGGTAGCATAATGGTTTAGAAAACCTGGGAACCTCAGAAACAAGAGGAATCCACACCCACATATCAGATCTCTGCCATTTGACAGAGCAAGGGAGGCCTCCTTAGTGAGGAATGCATTTGATGGCGGTAGGCTAATACTGAAGGAGAAGCAGGAACTCTTGCTTACCTTCCTGCTCTGAAGTGTTATGTTCCCAAGCCTTTTAACAAGCAAAACTAAAGCAGTCTGTCTCTGGGATTGAGGCAGGAAACTCTCCTGTCCCCTAATCACTTACAAAACAAGAAGAACAGAGCAAAGGCCATTTGTCATTGAAAGAGAGGCAGGAAAACATTCTGTCCTGTGTTTCACCCAAAGGTTGGCTACCACGAGAAGGAAGGGTAGAAATACAAATCATCTGACAGAGAGGGAGGGGCAGGAACATTATTCCTTCCCCAGACCTGGCACCAAAACAAACTAAGTCCAACCCTTGAGGCTCAGACACTCAGGACCTAAGACTGCGGCTGGTCCAGGGGAACCTATCCCCTGCTTCCATTAGGAGCCTTGCATGAATACAAATCAGTGGCACTGCACCTAAATAGGGGGTCAAGAGAGCAGAGGGAGACCCCCTCTGTGGTGCAGGTGTACTAGACCTACTGAAGGCTGAGAGTAGGGTAGTAACACTGACAAAAGACTCGCAGGCACTCCAGGTTTCAGACCAAGTAAGGAAGTTTAAATCCCCATTAGAAGAATTTTAAGCCTGTGGGGTGCTAAAGATAAATAGAGCAAAAACAAAACCCCAATCTATCTCTACCCCTGTCAACATTGACAAACCTACACTAACAGTCAGATAGAAGAATCATCAATTTCAGGTGTAAATACATTGGTCTGAAATACACATTTGTATACAGTGTCTGAAAATTAGTTGTAAGTGGTCTAACACATGTATAATTGAGGTACCAGAGAGAGAGAGAGAGAGAGAGAGAATGTAGAAATGTAGAAAAATTGTTTGAGGATACAATGGTCACAAATTTTACAACATTAGTCAGAAAGATGTAGAATCACATAAACAATAATCTCAGAAAATCCCAAGCAAGATAAATACAAAGACAAATATACTTACATATATCACAGTCAAGTTGCTAAAAATCAAGCCTAATTAGAGCAGTTTGAAGGAAGTCAGAGAAAAGAGAAATATAATTTATAGAGAAAAAAATCTTTAAAGTAAATTATGCTAAAAATAAATATATAAGTAATGAAACTGTTAAAAATTAAATAAATAATAGTGGATTATACCATCAGAAATTATGTGGTCCAGAATATAATAAAACTCTATCTTTAAAATATAAAAGAAAATTCTCCAACCAAAAATTCTTTATCCATCAAAATATCTTTCAAAAAGATGTCAGGAACTGTAAAAAAAAAAAAAAAAAACGCAAAATATTAGCAAGTCAAACCCAACAACATATGAAAAGAACTCTAGTCCATGATCAAGTGGAATTTATTCCAAGAATACAAAGTTGCTTTAACATTTGAAGATTATTTAATGTAATATACCAGATTAACAAAAGGCAAAATTTACCTGATCATTTTAATAGATGCAGAAAAACATTTGAAAATATTCATCACCTTTTCATGATAAAAACACTCAAGAAATTAAGAATACAAGGGAACTGCCCCAAACTGATAAAAGTATCATACTTATTGACCTTTGACTTTCTTCCAGGGTTACTTGAGTAATCCTTTATGCAAGAAACAACTATGTGAAAGTGTAGTCATATTTTCAGTAGCCAGAAACAACTATGTGAAAGTGTAGTCATATTTTCAGTAGCCAATATTTAAAATATCTATGGAGAAAAAGATGATTTGGCCCTTTAAGAAAGTAAGTCTGGAAATAATGACTGGAATCAGCAGGTGACAGTCATAAAAAGATATGGCCTTTCCACTGTAACAGAGAGTATGAGCTAGAAGGTCAGGGCAACCACACCTGTAGTGTTGCTTACTAACATAATTGCCTTGGTTATTATGGCAAGATCTCCCCATGTAAATTTGGCTTTTTTATGATTATTGTTTTGATCACAAAAGATTTTTTTAAAGCCTAAAGGAGTGTGAAAATGAAATAGTAAGTGGTGCCTCACTATTTTCAGTTTTAGCCAGAAATGAGATCTTTGAAGTTTCTGAGTCTGTAAGAAACCAAAGTTATAGAGCAGTACTGTACAATAGAAATAAAATGTCAGCATATACATAATTTTAAATTTTCTAGTCCCCATCACAAAAAATTAAAAAGAACCAGGAAAACTAATTTGAGTAATATATTTAACCTAATGTCTTAAATATTAGCATTTCAACATGTAACTAATATTTTTGAAATCAATA
This sequence comes from Nasua narica, assembly GCA_028533885.1. NCBI lineage: Eukaryota > Metazoa > Chordata > Mammalia > Carnivora > Procyonidae > Nasua > Nasua narica. The sequence goes on from CM052809.1 coordinate 70,726,913, forward strand.
GTTATTAATGGACTATTTTATATTCTTTTATTTCCAGTAAGCCTGTAGTATCTAGTTTGTATTTTATACTTACAGGACATCTCAGGTTAGACTGGCCACATTTCAAATGCTTGCTAGCCATATGGGTCCAGTGGCTACCATAATGAAGAGTGTGATTACAGAGGCTCCTTTTCAGTTTGAAAAAGTTTATGTTATTTGGGGGCTAAAATATGTTTAAATCAAAGAATTAATAGAAATTCTTTTATTATATTTATAATAAACTGATGTTTTCCCATTTTATAATAAATTTTTTAAATTATTAAAATAATTTTTAAAATTTTATATTTTTTTTAAATTTTAAAAATAAATTTAAAAAATTTTAAATTTATATGAATTATATACAATATAATAAATAATTTAAATTTTATAATAAATTTTTTAAAGACAATTTTTTGTGTCTTTTTTTTAAATAATAGTTTTTATTTGAGTGGAGAAATGTCTAGCCATGAGGTTTCTATTCTATAATAGAGGACACTGCCAACCACAAGGATTGTAGCCTAAGTATTTAAGAAGAAATAACAGACCTTTGTTTGCCTTGCACGTTTAACCTTAGTAAACATCACATTGAACAATCCATGTTGGCTATTTTTATTTGATGGTTCAAGCATTGCATAAAATCCCATTGTATGAATTTGCTATAATTTAGCCACTACTGTATTGATGGTATGGCTTATTTCCAATTTGGGCTTGACAATACTGAAATGGACATCTTCATATGTAGAGTATTTTTCTGAAAGATAGGTCATTGATTTAAAACAAACAACTTTTCATAGAAAATGTAAACAAAGTTATAAAACACAACCCAATTTTGGAAATACTAAAGTAGAAAAAACTGTCTTTGAATCTGTAAACATGGATATTAAAATAATTTTGCATGTTTTCCAGAAGTTAACAAGTGACTGTCACATAAAATTTCAATGTGGGCAGTGAAAATAGCTACCAACTAAAGCAGTCTCTGAGAAATTAGGCAATTCGAGAGCTTAAGACATTTCAAGAGACAAGTTTGAATTAAACAATGAATGTTTATGAGGTGCTGTTAAATATCCTCCTCATAATATCTATTTCAACTAAAACCTCTAAACATCTATGTAGGAAGAACAACTCACTAAAGCTAACCTATTGAGTGTATTTCATATAACTCTTTTTGGCAAAGGCATCAATAAAGCAGAAAAACAACATGATGGTACAAATTACTGTAATATAGTTTAACACAGGGATGATTTCCTTATTGAGGGATAGAGAACTGTTTGTGCCTTTAGTAAATGGCCAGGGTTTGCTTAGCTGCCCTGGTAAATGATACTTGAGTCCTCTCTGATTGAATGTAGTGACAGTTTCTAATACCTTGCCTCCCAAGTTTATTGAGATTAAAGGTCTAACTGATCAACAGTTGAAATGCTAAGTAATGTTTAAACCCAGAGAAAAACAAACATGGGGGCATGAAAGAAGCATTGTGTATGGAGAATTCAACTTAGACTTTGGATCCAATTCTTCTGCTAAGTTATTACATGATTTTGGAGAATTTTTTTAAACATTCTCATCCTTAGTTCTTCATCTGTAAAATGAAAATAATGGTAACTCATTTGAAAGATTATTGTGAGGGTTAGAAGTAATATGCTAAAAGTGTCTAGCACAGTTCCTGGTATATAGTACTTAAACAAAGATAATTATTTATCAAATGATTATAATCATAAACCTATATATTAAAAAGTACCTACGATGCATAGCCCTCTATAAGTCAAACTCTCCATCAATGGGAAGAAGTTGACTTAACTGAGGAAGAGATATATCAGCATATGCTCTCACAGAAGGCTGCAGTGAGAGGATAACACTTGAGAGTATCCTTAATGTACTTGAATAAGTAATGGTTTACAAGAAACATAATAGCCAAAATCAATGTTTACCATGAGGTACATTAGAGATAAAGCTTAAGACACTTAAAAATAAAGTTAAAAACTGTAATAGTTTTAAGACTAGCTGAGGCACCTTTACAAAAACAAATGACTCTGGAAGGGAATGAGCTGGAAAAAAAAATGTAAGTAGATGCTCAGGTACGACTCCTGGCTGACATCTTTGTGGAAATAGGGGGCACTTGGAAGTATCTGGCAGAGCTGAGTTAGACAGTGAAAAATGTATAATGTTGAGGATGCCTGGGTGGCTCAGTTGATTAAGCGCCTGCCTTCAGCTCAGGTCATGATCCCAGGGTCCTGGGATCCAGTCCCGCATCATGTGGCTTCTCCCTCTCCCTATGCCCCTGCTTATGCCCTCTCTCTCTCTCTCTCTCTCTGAAAAATAAATAAATAAAATATTTTAAAAAGAAGAAGAAAACAATAAGAATAGACCATAACCCCACTATCTTAAAAAAAAAGAATGTATGATTTTGAAATAAACATAATTTTTACTCATTAGCTAGTGAAGCCTAGGAATTCAGTATGCAAAATGGTTGAGTAGATTGAAGTTGGAGAGAGTAGTTTATTTAGGTCAATCAAGGATAAGCAGCTGAATAAAAAGATAGATGGTGAAGAAGACCTTTAGCAATGAATATCTGTTAGAAATAATGCACTTTAATAATTAACTCCAAATTTAAAACCATTCAGAATGATTGCTAGATTACATGTTAGTGTTTTAAAAACAAGTAAAACATTAAAAAATAAACAATTCATTAAAATGAAAAGGAACACTTTGTTCAAGACTTTGTGGGTGCCTGGATGGCACAGCTGGTTGGGCATCTGACTCTTGGTTTTGGCTCAGGTTGTTATAACAAGTCCAGCAATAGGCTCCATGCTTGGCACGGAGTCTGCTTGGGATTCTACGGCCCTCTGCTTCTGCCCCTCCCATGAATGCTCTTGGTATCTCTCCAATAAGTAAGTAAATCTTTAAAATAAAAAAATTAAAAAAAAAAAAACCAACTTTGCAGTAAGGGTAAGAAATTGTACTCAACTCCAAACACAGCAAAGCAAGTGGGGATTTATAGCTAACGAGCAGACTGAGGGGGTCAGTAGATAGAAAATTACTAAGAGGAAACATCAAGCATGAGGGGATTCTTGCTAACAGGACTCTTGCTAAAGCAAGCCAAGGACTTATAGATCAAAGGTGCAGTCAAAGAACTTGATCCGAGAGTTAAGGGTGATCCACTGTCAAGGGTAGGGGGATGATGTCTTAGCAGGATTCTTTGCTAAGACTGGTTTAGACTAGTTGAAAAGAGGGCTCAGGAGGGTCTGTCTAAAGTTTGATCGAGGAGAAAGTCTTTGTCAAGCTATTTGATGTTTTGCTTCTGTACTGTTGATAACACTCGACTTACACTACCTAAAATAAATCTATTTTATTTTTTTTCTAAGTAGGCTCTATGCTAGGTGTGGAGCCCAACATAGGGCTTGAACTCACAACCCTGAGATCAAGACCTGAGCTGAGATCCAGAGCTGGACACTTAATTGACAGAGCCACTCAGGTGCCCCCAAAATAAATCTATTTTAATTATTACAGGGATTGAAGATAATCCCTTAATAAGTTTGAAAACAGCATGTTTCACTGGGGTATTAAAGCTCCCAATCAACACAACTAGGGATGCTCCACAAGTCCAATACCTCTATGAATCTAGCACCTCTAGAAAGACAGAATGAATACCACAGGAGGGAGTCGGGGGGGAAGGGTACGGAAAGGGTTTGGTGCTGGACTTAGTCACAGCACCAAAGGGGGCTTGACAAAGACTGGTCAGAATTTGTAAATTAGGTCAGTCTCTGTCACAGTCAATGATTGTATTTTCAGAACTCATCAGACTATGAGGAGTTACTGTTCAGTTTATCTGTGGTGTGATCATGGGTCCAAAGGAATTGGTGTTGAAAGAGTTTGATGGTAGGAAGCCAGTGTAGATGGTCTCTAATCACAATCCAGTTGATAGTTTTTACGATTTGCCAGTGTATTTTGCAAGTCATGATTTCTGTCTAAATCCCTAGTTCCTGCCTACCAACTTAATGACCAGCCTCTGCTTCATCGGAGGTAGTTTTAAAAGATTGTTTGCCGCCATCTAGTGGGTGTATACTTTCATGTTTTATATTAAATCTAAAAGAAATGGATTTAGACATTTTAAAATAGAATTCATATGTTACATTGGTTACTTACATTTTCTTTCAGGAAGATATTTTCAGTTATTATCAACTGCAGAATTATTTATGCTTCCGGTACTCTGTGAGAGTTGGAGTTACTGACTATATTTGGTGTGCAATAGTGTATATTTTTTATGCTATGCTAACTTTTATAACAGTGTATATTTATAAAACGAGTTTCAACATGGAACTTTTAAAATTTTAAACTTGTAATCAGATTTTAAATTTTTCTTAGTTAGGAATCAGGAATGTCTGATTTGCAAATTTTTGAGGCCAGGATTGATTACACACAAATTGGTAACCAAAGGGGTTCAACTGACCCATAGATTGATTGACATTTTATGTAGGTAGTAGTTTGACTGAGGGAGACATCTACTTCTCTCCTTCCTCAAGCAAAAAGCCCTTCCCCTATATTACCCAATGGGGATTATTTCTCGTCACCCCATCTACCTCATAATTTGAAAAGACCCCAGGAAGAAGGATTGATTTATCAAATTGGTGAAAGTGGATCAGGATTGAGCATGCAGGACCCCGGCCTGCAAGTTATCTGTTCTCTTTACCGCTGACAAAGTGGTAAAACTTGATTCCGTGGAAGGAAATGTGTATTTCACCTTCCAATGCCAGCTGTGCTCTTCGATCTAGCTTTTCCAGCAGTACGGCTACTATTTTACTCCTTACCTCACTTCTGTATCTACTTTTTAAATGTTTTCGGAACTCACGGCAAAAAGGGGGAATAATTAGTATCACCACAAACCCCAGTATTTTGCATGTGTATGTGTGAAACAGGACAGCAATTGAATTAGAAGTAAAAAAAAACAGTGAAAGATCTGGGGGGGGGGGGTTTGTGGGATTTAGGGATGCATCATAAACAGGGGAAGAAGATCTTTGGGAGGCCAGGCAAGAGAGAGATCCTGAAAAAGTACGGAACTAAGCACAGGAGCTGAGAGGGTAACTGCTTATTTAGCTTGACTAAGTTGATCATCTTCAAAGCAGGGTAGTTTCAAGAAATTCAAAGCAGGGAAGCCCTTCGTTTTCTTAGAAAGTTTTGACCTAACTCTAGGTCTTGGGGCATATTATAAAAAGCACTTTTGGGGGTGCCTGGGTGGCTCAGTCGGTTAAGCATCCTGCTCTTGGTTTCAGCTCAGGTCATGATCTCATGGGTCGTGATATCAAGCCCTGGATTGATCTGGGCTCAGCAGGTGGTTTGCTAGAGATTCTCCCCCTCTGCCCCTCCCCACACGTGGGCATGCGCTTGCCAAGGTGCAATCCTGCAATGGGGCATGCAGGCATATTTATTTCTCAAACAAATAAATAAATCTTTGGCGGGGGGAAGGTTCTTTTGCATCCCTAGTAATACAGATAAAGAATCTAAATGGCCAATGAATTTGGAAATTGGAAGAAATGGGAATTTAACATTTATTGATCTACTCTGTGTCCTACTAAGTAATGCATATATGCTTACGCTCCTTCTTTCCCCTTCTGCTGTTCTTTTCTGCGCTCAAAGGGGCTGGCCCTGGAGCTGCAGTCCCCAGGCTTTGTAATCAATGCTCCCCGTTGGAATGGCCAGTGGGAAGGTGGAAAGAAGGAAGAAATCAGGTGCTTCTGTCCCCTTTCTCTGCCATGGCAACTTCTCTACCAATAGCTCCATCTTCCCCATGGATCCAATTCCAGCCAGTGAGCTTTGGGAACACCACCTTCTCTTTCTCTGCTCATCCAGCAGTAGGGGTGGAGCAGTTTCCTGCTCTTGCTAATTTCCAGAGTGCCTCCCCCTCCCTAATTGTTTTTTTAATCTTTCCATTATCTGTTTAATTCTCGGTATTAACTTCATTTAAAAAAATGCGTAGAGTGGTCTCTGGTTTCTGTTTTCCTCTGAGGACTCTGACAATATACACAACACACACATATGCTTATGTGTGTACATATAGTTTTATTCTGATTCTGATTCCATCTCCCACACCTTCCTAGGAAAGCATCTTTGGCAAGACTGAGGAAAGCAACACAGACTCTTTTAAGATCATTATGTTTTGTGGTATAAATAAGATTTAACAAGAGGTCCATATTAATAAGAGAAAGTTTTGACTTCGAGTTGCTTTGGTTTGAGTGCCTGGAAGAATGTGTCCCACACCAGACCCCACCATAGCATCACTGATAGACTACTCTAAGAGGGGGGATTTTCAGGTGGGGAAAAAGATGGAGTCCTGGGAGCACTGGGACCGAGAATGAGGGAGAAACAGGAATACTTCCTCACTCTAGGAACACCTACTCTCTTATTTATAATCTCATGTTCATTGTCTCTCCAGTCTTGGCAGAGAGAGAGCACGTAGGAAACCCAAACTTTGACTTTTTACTTGGAGGTTCTCTCCCTCCAAGAATTTCGGGGCTGTTTCTGAGGAATATTAGTACATTCCACAAGTCTCTAATGTCAAAATATGATTTTCAACAAGATGAAAATATCACCCAAATAAAGTTAGCTGTATCAAATATTTATTTACTTCAATTATGAGGGAAACTAGCAAGATGGCGTAAAATTAAAGTATTTATACTGGCTTAAAGAAATGATAGTAGAATAAGAACACTAATTAAAATATAAAACTTGTTAATATTCTGCAGGGCACTAAAACTACAACCTCTGGGGTTCATTTCTTTTTATGGGACAGAAATCATTTCATCTCTTGAACAAAATTCATTTGTACTGCTATCAGAAAATAATTATGCACATCGGCTTCTACAAGTTAACAACATTTACAGAGATACATAATCATTAAAACAGTAAGTCAAGCAAAGGTACTCACCTCTAGAGAATTAGGTAATGTTTCTGCAGACTTCAGTACCCAGCATGACCCTAAAATGATGCCCAACAATCTCTTTTGCCTATTTCTAAGATTAGGATACCTTTCTTAACATTTGCTTGAAACCTGAGCTGACTCCTGATTCTGGGATGGCCCATCTCTTTTGAAGGTTGCCACTAATTGACCCTAAACCAGCTTTCCCAAAGCTGTCATCCTCCTCTCCCAACAAGTTCACCTCCGGTGTTGATTCCAGCTACAGTGACCAACCATCCATGTTCTCCTGGTTCAGAGAGATTTCCTGGAATATAGGAACTTCAGTAGTAGAACCAGAAAATTCTGGGCAAACCAGGCCAAGGTGATTATCCTAACAAAAGCCCATTCCTTAATTAACAAAGAAAAAAAAAAGATAATATAATGTAAACCAAAATTCTACTTAAGTCTCCAGCATATTAGAAAACAGAATTACCAAAAAAACTCTCAAAACTGGACTTTACACATAACCACTCCAAGAATCCCCTGGCCAAACCATTCCAACATAACTGCTTGTGAACATGTCTACCCTTGGTTCCCAGTATCCCGCCATGTTACATTTAGCTCCTACACAAATGAGTGTCCTTCAGCTTGACTGTCCCGTTCAAAATTCAGGACCAGGATTCCCTCAAGGACTCCATTAGAGGACAAAGTGGAGAGGTTTTCGTTTTCAAAGGGAACAAATTTCAGCGATGTGGCTCCATTTCTTAGTAGGAAAAACTTATTTACAATGCAGAATAATTTCACTCCTCACTATACTATATCCCTTCATTTCAGAATGCAATATTGACTTACCATGGGAAAAGCCCTACTAAAGTGTTTAGATTTCTTCCCGAAAACAAAAGAAACAGCTGATTTCAAAGGTAAATTAAAGCTTCCTCATTTATAGAAACAAAAAACTGCTTGCAAATTTGAAGTTGTAGTGTTTTCCCTTTTTATAATATGTAGTATCTTATGTTTTCAAAGATGGTTGCAATAATACATCCCACCCAACAAACTCACAATATGTCCTTGGCAGCTCTCCACCAAGAGGTGGGATGGTGGGATCTTTGTGCCTTCCCCTTGTATATGAGCGGACTTTGAAATACAGCCAGAGTAATGCCCGGTATTAAACAAATTATGACTAAGTCAAAATTTGTATAGGTTATAATTTGATACCTATCATATCCAAAACAAAAAGCAAACTATACACACACACACACACACACACACACATATACACACACACACACACAAAACCACAATTTTTAAATTGTGACCAGGGAGGGGGTGCCTGGGTGGCTCAGTTGTTAAGCATCTGCCTTCAGCTCAGGACATGATCCCAGGGTCATGGGATGGAGCCGCTCATTGGGTTCCCTGCTCTGCCGGAAGCCTGCTTCTCCCTCTCCCACTCCCCTTGCTTGTGTTACCTCTTTTCCTGTGTCTCTCTGTCAAATAAATAAATAAAATATTTAAAACTTTAAATAATTAAAAAATAAATAAATTATGACCAGGGATACATAGCAAATTGAAAAAAAAAAACTTGTTCACATACAGAGGTAGATAGCAATGACAGAATCCTTTCTTCTTATCATCCTTAATTATTTCTAATGATCTATCATCTGAAAACTCAGTTAAGTCCTTCTTCAATTTTGTTGAAAGTAAAGAATTAAAAATCACCAGACTTGCAGAAAAACTTAATTCAACTCATAAGTGTCACTCTCCATCCCAACACTGGCAACTCTATTTCGGATAGTCCCTTTACATGGCACTGAAGAATTTCTACACTAAGTGAAAGCAGCAGAGTAAGATTCTGGATTGGTAAGAGATGCATCTTATTTTAAAGTGTGGGAAAACAATAGTTGTGAAAAGAGAGAGGAAAACATGCATGACCTCCCCGACATGATCCCTTCCCACCCACAAGTTCTCAGACAGAATGCATGTGGGCTTCAGGATCTAGAAAGGAATTCCCTTAAAACTGTCCCTATTCTTTAAAGTGTTCATGTACCAAGCTTAGGCCACCATTATTAACTTATTCTTAGAACAATACCATGAAGTAGCTACTATTAACCTGTTTATACAGGAGAATATTTGGACAAAGATATGTAGTGTCACTTGTCGAAGGTTAGATTTAACCAACCAGCATAATCAGAATTCATATCCAAGTTGTCTCTAAAGCCCACATTCTTAGGCACTATCCTATATACCTCTTATATAAACTATAAATTCAAATATAAACATACATATGCCATCTTGTTTTGAAGTCCCATGTCAGAAAAAAAATAATAAGTTGGGGCGCCTGGGTGGCTCAGTGAGTTAAGGCCTCTGCCTTCAGCTCAGGTCATGATCTCAGGGTCCTGGGATCTCAGGGTCCTGGGATCGAGCCCCGCATCGGACTCTCTGCTCAGCAGGGAGCCTGCTTCCCTCTCTCTCTGCCTGCCTCTCTGCCTACTTGTGATCCCTCTCTCTGTCAAATAAATAAAATCTTTAAAAAAAAAAAGAAAAAAAACAATAAGTAAAAATAAATGCTAAATGAGAATAAAGGAAATTACTTATGACCTCAAAGATTACTTGTTCTAAATGTTTGATACTATATATTTAATATTTATTTAATCCCTAGAAACTTATAACCAATGGAAGAATTACATGATTTGGTTTCATTTTTCTCTGTTTATCTAAAGTTACCATTTGGTAATAATTTTTAGATCCTACAGTTTATTCACTTGCTAAAATCTTCCTGGCACCATTTGTCCTACTGTCTCAAGAGCAGAAATAAAGAAAAGGTGCAAAGAAATTAATGTCTTTGGGAGATATGAATCCCTGAGTCAATGTTACTGCAGATCTTGGAAGATTTTTTTTTTCTTCTGCTTACAAGAAAAGGAATGGATCAGCTCCTTGCCATTTACTTCCCTCAAATAAGGAATAACCATTTTATTTACATTTCACCAGCTCTAATTTATTGCTTTTTCTTAACAATCTCCCAACAAAAGTTTGTGTTAGCTACTTCAGAAAGAATCCATTTAAAGTGTCAATAATCCTTAGAATAGAATATTTGAGTAGTTAATTAAATTAAGTTCCCAGTGAGAGTATTTTTTCCTGCATGACAATAAAAAACAAGCTGGCTTTTAGAATTGTGATTTTCAGGTTCATGCTTCCATTAATTTCTGAATCTGTGTTTCAAATCATGAATTTTTAAGAGGGTGTTGATAGAAAGAAACCAGAACTTTGCCTGAAACCATGCCATAAATCTAGGGTATTCCACAACAAAAAAGCACCTCTGGGGAAATCTTACTACAAGTAATATTAACCTTGAGCTTCAGGAAACCCCATTTTCTATAATCTCAAGGACAGTTGATTTAGCCACAGTCTGTTGCGTTTCAATAGTAATTCAACAGGCTATTGCAAAAATTTGTTAGAAATCAGTTCTCACTTAGAGTTCCAATAAACACCTGCTCGTCTGAAATAATGGAGGAAAAATGTACAGTAATGGCATGAGCCACAGAGTAAGAGGTACTACTGTATATTCTGCCTGTTCTCATGACATTTCAGGCCATCTCCATGCTTGGACAAAAGGAGGGAAGGAGAGAAGGTGGGAAAGAGTGAAACATTTTGAGCTGGAAGCAGGGAAATGTTAAAATTTAGTGAGTTACATATAGAAAGAATTAGGCTCATTATTGTGTTACTTTCAGATGAGGTACCTTTGCTCACTAATATGTCCAAAAGGACAAGAAATCTCTCTGACTATAGATAATGTAAATAGAAACTTCTACTTATTGAATTTTTTTTGTCTTTTTATGTTTATAACTTTTTCCTAGACTGTTACAGCATTAATCTTGTCAGTCAAAATTCCTGCCTTCCTAACGTATTTAACATCTCTGAACCCCCCTTCTCTTATCTGTACAATGTGGAGAATAATCCCTAATTCCATCCGAGGTATAAATTAAAATTAAGTGTATTAAAACCTATTACAGTGCAAACACACTGTACATACTTGGTAAATGATGAAAATGGTGTCATTATTAAGGTCAACTTGAAATTTATAGGCAAAGAACCTCATGCAGTACATAACACACAAAGTTGGAATTCATAATGTGTTATTATCCCAGGGGCCGAGTACTTCTTATTCAAGTGATTCAAGCTGGATGCATAGGCTAGATCACACATGAACCCATGTGCAGATAATCATCGTCCTTTTGTGAAGGGAAAAAAAGGTAGTTCTACTCTCCCATCTTGCCAATTCTCTACTACATGCATTCTTGTGCATGCGCAGATCCCCAGAACCGGGGCTACATCACTCACTATAAAAATAGGAATGATGGTATGATTAAGGCAAGGTTTAGTAGTCCAGTAAATAAAAGCCAGGAAAGGTATGTAACAGCCAGAATTGTGACAGATTGAGTGAGTTTTACAAGAGCTGAGAGCAAAGGAAACTTTGGAGTTCGGGAGAGGCATATCAATATCAACAGTTCAGATCTAAAGAGTTTCTTTGGCTCTAAAATCCTAGCATTAAAAATACCTTTTGAAATTAGTGATATTCCTTCTGGCTACTGGCTTCTAGGTACAGGCTCTACTGAGTTTGGAGAATTTACCAAACGGTAATACTGTAACTCAGGGGGTTGTAATACTGTAATTGAGGTTGGAGAAAGACTAAGATTCTGATCAAATGTCAATGCTCATTAGAATCAGGTCTTTCAAGTCTGTGTGTCTGTGTTAGTTTTCTAGGGCTGTTGTAACAAAGTAACACAAACTGGATGGCTTACCCAACAGAGATCTACTGTCTCACAGTGCTGGAGACTAGAAATCCAAGACTAGAAGTCAGCCGACTTGGTTCCTTCTGAACATTATACAAAAGAATTGATCTTACCACTCTCCCTTAGCTTCTGATGGTTTGCTGACAATCTATGGCTTTTTCTTACACGTACAGAAGCCTCAACCCAACCTCTGCCTTTATTTTAACGTGGCCTTGTCCTTGTGGGCATGTCTGTGTCTAAATGTCCCATTTTCATAATGGCTCCAATCATATTCAATTAGGGACCACGCTATGTCAATATGACCTCATCTGAACTAATTACATCCACAACGACTCTATTATTCCCTCTAAGGTTACATTCTGAGGCACCAAGCGTTAGGACTTCAACATACAAATTTTGAGGACATAAAATTCAACCCTTAATGGGATCCTTGTAATTATCACCCATTGCTACAGACAAATTCCTAGACAAATCCACATCATTATAGAAGAGTGAAAGCCTACTAAAGTAGAAATATGTGTGTGAGTATACTGCAGACTGCCAGTACTAGTTTATTTTTTTCTGTGGGGTGAACTAGTCAAAATAATGGGGATTCCCTGGAGGAAAGAATCCCAAGGGTTGGGAGACAACTCTCAATGGGTCTTTCTCATTACCGGGTATTTTCTGTGAAGTGAACAAATTGAAGAGAATTTAAAGGTTAAGGAGTTTTAACATGTTAAAGATTTAGAAACATGATGCTAAAGACCTGATGTTAACTATTTTATGCAGATGGTGAAAAAAGCACCTAATTTTAAAATAACGGAAAATTATTTTTCTATGGCTACTTATTTGCAATTGATCCCCAAATATATATTATGAAAAGTCAAAAACAGTGGTTTACTTAAAGAATAAAGGAAAGGCAATGAAATTCTTGGTAGCAAATAATAGAATTAAAGTGATAGTCAAAGATTCATCAGGTAATTGGCAGAGTTCAGATAAAAATAGGAATATTTAGTATTATCTAGGGAGAGACCAATAAATTAGAATAAATAATGATCTTTCAAATGAGGAGATTAAATTTGGAATTCTATAAAGGTCCTTGTTAAATGGGTATCCAAGAAGGTTTTCCTGGATATGGAATATGGTGAGACTATTCTGCTACTTGGGGTCAAAACTTAATAATTTTTTGTAAAGATATTCTGCTCCTACAGAGACTATTATGATTGCTTTTTTTTTTTTAAGATTTTATTTATTTGACAGAGAGGAGAGAGATCACAAGTAGGCAGAGAGGCAGGCAGAGAGAGAGGGAAGCAGGCTCCCTGCTGAGCAGAGAGCCCGATGCCAGGACCCTGAGATCCTGACCTGAGCTGAAGGCAGAGGCTTAACCCACTGAGCCTCCCAGGCGCCCCTATATGATAGCTTTTAAGAATTGTTTAGTTTTATAGGTTTGGTTTGGTTTTGCACAAATCTATTAACTCTTCTTTACTTCCATTCTCTATCTTATTATTTTCCAATACATTCAAAGTGTTTGCCTTTTGCTATTCAGGCAATAGTAACCATACACTGCAGGTTTTCAGCAGTTAGGTAGGTATCACATCCCACTGAACACAGCTGAATTTCTACCCAAAGCTGTCCCTGATTCAGCAGCACTATCAGAAGCCTTTGCTCTTGGAATGTCAAAGAACAAACATTAACTGACATTTTGTGAAAGAAAAAGTAAACATATGTACATTGAAATAAGCTTGACTCTTTCCTCGAGGGAAAAATTAAATATTAAGTGTATATATTGAATTTATAGGTCATAATAGAAATGTGTGTGTGTGTGTGTGTGTGTGTGTATATTTGCGTGCTTTAAATCAAATGCTTTGGTTCTAATAGATGAATATTTTCTCCCAGAAACTCTATAAAAATACCTCACATTAATCTAAAAGCTTTGTTCAATCAACATTGCAGTCACAAAACGTGGGAGGATTGGCTTCCCTGTTTCCTTTTTTTTTTTTTTTTTTAAAGATTTTATTTATTTATTTGACAGAGAGATCACAAGCAGGCAGAGAGAGAGGAGGAAGCAGGCTCCCTGCTGAGCAGAGAGCCCGATGCGGGGCTCGATGCGGGGCTCGATGCGGGGCTCGATCCTAGGACCCTGAGATCATGACCTGAGCCGAAGGCAGAGGCTTTAACCCACTGAGCCACTCAGGCACCCCTCCCTGTTTCCTTTTTAAGTGAACCTAATAGCAGTTTTGCTTTTCTTCCTTTTTTAAAAAAAATTTTAACTCTCAATTTTTCTAGTCAGTCATGGCATAGTATTAGGGCTGGTTTCAATAACCATTAATCCATTCACTCAATAAGCATCCTGAATAAGAGGCAATATAGTAATTAAAAATATAGGTTTGGACACTGCCTAAATTTGTATTTTGACTCCATCATTATTAACCAACTCTGCAATGTTTCATGGCCCTGGTTTCCTCAAATGTAATTTAAGGATAACAATACTACTCTCTTACAGAGAGGTTGCTGTATTAGAGACATGCATTCTCCCAAGTCTATAAAGCTACCGTGGGAGCAGCTGGATAGGAACTAAGAATAGGAGTTAGGTCAGTGCACGACTGGAAGGGCTATGGCTTGGGTAGATTTCCTGAGAATCAAGACTATGTTTGGCAGATAAGTACCAGTGTTGCAGTAAGAGAGCAGCAAGAGCTTTATACTATTTTAACTTTAAATTGCTTACTTTTATTGGTCACCTGAAGCAAATTAAGACCCATCATAAATAATAAAAAAAACATGTTTTTATTTTGTCCCTTTAATGAAGATGATAAATAATGAGCAGGATATCCATTGTTCCTCTTCACTATCTTGCTTTCTGGGAAAATAAGAAAACAGGGTCCAACAATGTCTATTACAGTCACCATTGTCACAAAATATCTTGAAAGGACCTGAAGATTTTGGAATCTCAGACAACTGTGACTTAACAAGCGACACAAATTGCTTTTCCTCCTCTGGCAACTAAATCCTGTTTCTTTGGGGAATTGTATGTCATCTATTTGATGTGATTCCAACAATGTGTCAATCTCAATCAACCCAGGTTGGTCGAGCAAGCACCACACGCCTCTGGAAGCACTGATTATTGTAGGAGCATACACTCTACCCAAGCAGAGCCTATCAGTGCTTTTTTGGAAATTAATATGAACTCTGGACGATTGGCGCTCTCCTTTCGATTATATACCTTTGCTGTCTCCAGGGTCAACATTGACACCACAGATAGACAGCTTGCCTGGGGCGCCTGCGTGGCTCAGTCAGTTAAACATCTGACTTCGGCTCAGGTCATGATCCTGGAGTCCCAGGATCCAGCCCTACATCAGGCTCCCTGCTCAGCAGGGAGTCTGCTTCTCCCTCTGCCCCTTACCCCACTTGTGTTCTCTCTCTCACTCCCTCTGTCTCTCTCTCAAATAAATAAAATCTTTAAAAAGAAAAAAAAAAAAAAGAAAGCCTGACTAAAGGGAATAACAGAGAAGAACAGAGCCAAGAGATGGAGAAAGAAAAAGAAAAAGATGTCCTGCATAGAATCAAGTCCTAAACCAGCACTAACCATTAGAATTATCAGTTAAAGTTACCAATATATTTCATTGTCTTGTTAAACCAAGTTAATGGAACTTCTAACCCTAGCAACCCAAAGATGACATAGATGATCTAGGATATGATAACTTTGATCAGGACAACTGACTAGACAAACTAGAAGAAACTCGGGCATCTCAGCATATTTTATCTGTGATAGTCCATCTCATGTGTCTTGTTAAACATTTCAGTAAAAAGTTCTACTATATATGTTTACTTAAAAGGGTCTTGGGAGAATCCAACAAACAGCCCCATCCCTAATCAGAATCACCTGTGCTTAGTAAACTCAGTAGGATCTCTGATTTTTTTCTTTCAATAGTCACCTGAGGAAATAGGCAAGGTGACTAAGGGTATAGATTTTAAAGCCCTACCACAAAGTTTTGCCACTTCCCAGCTATATGACCTTCACCAAGTCACTTAACCTCTTTGTGCCTCAGTTTCCTCTTTCATAAAATGGGTATAATTGCTCCTGTCTCAGGGCGCCTGGGCGGCTCAGTCATTCAAGCCTCCAACTCAATCTCAGCTCAGGTCATGATCTCAGGATTGTGAGATCAAGCCTGTGAGTCCATGCTTAGTGGGGAGTCTGCTTGATATTCCCTCTCCCTTTCTCTCTGCCCCTCCCCCTTCTCTTTCTCTCTTTAAAAAAATAAAAAATAAATAAAAAATAATCATTCTTTTCTCATAAGGCTATTATAAAGATTAAATAGGTTAGTATATGTAAGAGCCTTAGAGCAGGGATGGGTATATAATAAACATGATGTTTAAAAAGAAGATGATGCTCCTTTTTAAGCTGTGGTATAGAACTGCAATACATTTTTTATTAAATAAACGAATAGAAAGAATAATCATCAAATTAATGTGTTCACTAACATTTACATTAAATGGTGAATTCTGGATTAATGAAGTTTCTATAACTCTGTTTCTGACTCTTTCAATTATAACCTCTTTTGTAGACATTTTTTAGTTACTGAGGTATTCAAAAAATTAACATCCAAATGTGTATACTTAATCTGAATCATTTGACACTAAATTGCTTCCTAAGAACTTAATTTAAGGCAGACTACAGGAATCACTAATTTAATTAAGAGCCAGAAGTTGATGGAGGTAATTACAGTGGTTCTTCCATAGTGAACTCTGACATGGAAAAATGACTTGCCAAGGTCCTGCCCAATTCTCAACAGTAGAATCAATGACAGGGAAGTAGCTACTCATGAAGTTCAATAAGTAAACAGATATGAGTACAGTGCAATTAAGCCTTGATCTTTGATCCATAACTTGTATTTGTAAGTAAATTATAATCTGCAAATTGCAGATCAACTCAGCAATTTTAATATTTACTAAAACTTAAAAACAACAACAACAACTAAACACTTAGAAGGAGAGGCAGAAAACCAGCATTGTCCCTTATTAGGTAAGAGATTTTAGTTAAATCATATAATCTCTCTGTGTCTCAAAGTCCTTATGAAGTAAATATAATACTTGCCCTACTCAAAGCAAACATTCTTGTATTGTTCAACAGAAATAACTTAGATCAGCCTTTTTAAAGACATGTGATGTGATTGCAAACCACCTCTTCTACATGACTTAGAATCATCCAGGCAATATTCATCAAACACTCCCTAAAAGCGATGCTAATAAGCAGCTCCTTGTTATGAAACACATAACTATTTCCATCTTACAATGAGTAAACTGAGACATAATAATGGTAAATAATGGGTCCAAAATGACTCACAGAACAAGTTATGGAGTTCAGATTCAAATCCAGTTTGAACTGTCTTAAAAAGGTTGTTTGCCTAACCCAGATGCCCTTTCTCATTTTCCTCAGCCTCATTTCTGATTGCAGCCTTGGCTCCAGGGAGCAGGTAAGGGTTTTGCTTTGACTCACTAGTGTTGACAACATCTTGCCTCAAGCAACTGCCCCAGGGCCTTCCAATTCTGAGCCCTGAGAGTCCTTCAGGATTCCATTCAGCACACACCCTCATGCCCCTGGGGGGTAAAAACTCAGGCTAACCCTCAAGGGATGCAGTAGGAGAGCAAAGGGCAAACGCTTTGCCCTGTGCCCTCAGGACAAATGCTGAGACAATGCTGAGTTATTCCACACCTCCCCCAAATATGGAGCTCTTGTGACCTATAGCAGTGACCTTCTCCGTAAACTAGCTCTGTCTTGGCTTCCCCCGCCTCCCTGTTTGATCTCCCCCTAGCTGCTGTCATTCTGCTTCCCAAATTACCACTGGCACGCAAATCCTTTTTTTACACTATGCTTTTTAGAAGATCGCAGATTAAGATATGGATTAACTGAAGAATTAAAAAAGATCAAGTTCCAACCAAATTAAGAACACTAATATCAGGCACTAATAAAAAAAAAAAAGAGAGAGAGAGAGAGCCTTATTATTTTAGGTGTTGGAGATAGAAAGAAGTGGCAGAAAGTACTCATAGTTTGGTCACAGGAGAATGAATTTCACCATCTGGATATTCTTACTCAGGATGGCTGGGATAGCGATGACATTTATGAGCCTCCTAGGCAAAACCCAGTTTCCACTGGGCTTCCATATTAATGATTTATTTTGTTTGTACAGAGAATATCCTCCTGGCATACAAATAGGGCCTCAAAGCACAATTAGATCCAAGCAAAATATTCTCTATACTTGCTCTACCACGTCTAGACTCACATTGTGCTACCCCTGCACATACTTAGTCTCCCAGCTCCCAGGAACTAAAATACACCTGCTTGGGATGCATCTACCCCGAAGGAGACAGAGTGGGGAGAAATGGAGCCAGGGTACAAAGGGACTGGTGTTTCTCTTTGCTCGTTTAAGATCCAGTTGGTCCATTTGGATTGCTTTTCTTAGGGAAAAAAGTTGACCAAAGTTAGAAATCAAACTGTTTCTCTGATTAGGGCACTCTGGCCAACACAGTGTTACTTCCTTCAGGTCTATTTCTTTCTGAATTCTGAGGATCTCCTTACCACTTTCTCCTCTGTTTTCCAAAGAGAGAAAACACCTAGTGTTGCTCATGGAGATATTCCCACATTTGCTGGACCCTTACGCTCTGAGGTTAAATAATCACAAAGAGAACCATAGAAATATTCCACACAATGTAGTACTATTTTCTATTCTTCAAATTATTATGAAGGCAAGGGCTTGTGGGATTCATTATTAAGGTGGTTGCTCTTATCGATAAAAGGGCTCACTAGATTAAAGTTAGGATGCACTGTTAATCTCCCTTGCCATCAGAGTTCCATTTGTAAAGCTGGGATGATAAGATCTACTTGGCACAAAGAGGACTAAATGAGAAATCTATATAAGCCTCTTGGCCCAAAATTTGATATATTCTAGTTACTGAAAATATGTAATAAATATGCAGTCCCCGCTTTGATAGAAATGATAGCCTTTAGTTACTCCGGATTATAGCAGTGTGCATAGTATTACTAAAATTAAATAACAATAGCTATTACTTGTACTTATTATTTGTTAAGCACTCCGCAAAGCACTTTTCATGTGTTTTACCATTTAATTCTGTACTCCATGAATTAGGCACACATATCCCAATTTTAAAGATATAGAGAAAAGGAGGCAAGAGAAGTACCTAATTTACTAAGGACACACATCTAGCCAGAATTCAAACAGGTCTAACACAAAAATCCAAGCTATTAACCAATGGATGCTTATAAATATCACTAAATTCCTAGTTGGCTAAAGACTTAACACAAGATCTAATGAAAAATAACTCCATGATAACCACTAGAAGAGCATTCTAATAATATAAACTGAAAATCCTGTCAAATTAATTAGAAATTCTGTTCTTTAATAAATACTGATTATTAAGTGGAGAAAAAGGAATGCTTATGCACTGTTGGTAGGAATGTAAACTGGTACAATCACTGTAAAAATAGTATTGAGTTTCCTTCAAGAAATTAAAAATAGAAATACCATATGATCCAATAATTCCACTATTGGGTATTTACCCAAAGTAAAACAAAACACTAATTTGAAAAAAAAATATATGCACCCCAATGTTTATTGTAGCATTCTTTGCAATAGCCAAGATGTGGGCAACCTAATTGTCTGTCTATAGATGAATACATAAGGAAAATGTGATATAGATATACATATCACATATATAATATTATATATAATACATATTATAATGTATATTACAATATATATTACATATATACACAATGGAATATTATGCAGCCATAAAAAGGATGGGATTCTACCATTTGAGACAACATAAATGAACCTAGAGGGTATTATACTAAGTGGAATAAATCAGACTGAGAAAGACAAATACCATATGATTTCATTCGTAAGTGCAATTAAAAAAAATGAAGGAACAAACAAAAAGGAGAATCAGAGCTATAAATACAGAGAACAAACTGATGGTTCCTAGAGGGGAGGGGGGTGGGAGGTTTGGCAAAATGGAAGAAAGGGAAATGCATGAAGGGGAAAGAGGCTTCCAGTTCTGGAATGAATCAGTCCTTGGAATAAAGGCATAGCATAAGGAAGGCAGTTAATGATACTATCACAGCAATGTAGCAGCATAGATGGCAGCTACACTTGTGGTGCACACAGCATAATGTATAAACCGTCAAATCACTAAGTGTACACCTGAAACTAATGTAACATAGTGTGTCAATTATTCTCAAATAAGAAAATCAGAAAAATTAAAAAGAAATCAATAAATACTGATTACTCAATATGCTTAATCAATGTAGATGTTTCATATATTATAAATTTCACAAAATTTCAAGCTCAAAAATAACTGTTTCTAGCAGAGAAACAAGGGTAAACGTAGAACTGATGGGGCATTAAACATAATCTTGATGAATAGGATTGTTTCAAATGTGTTCTTGTAACCTTTGGCACCACCACACAGAAATACTCTTTTAACAAAAAGCTATAAGAAGTTGCTTGCCTATTTGCTGTGGGAGAGGGTGGCGTGGGAAGGGGGAGGTTGTATTTGTATGTACTACCCATTCTGAGATCTTCTACTCTTTTCCTAAGTGACACACTACTGTGCATAACTCAGTTTATTCCTAAAGCAGTGGTTCTCAACTGTGACCACATATTGTAATTGCCTAGGGAACTTTAATAAATGACTGGGTCCCATCCTTAGAGATTGTGATTTAATTGGTGTGGGGTGTGATCTGGACATTAGAATCTTTTTTTTTCCCCCCAGAGAGAGAGAGTGTCTGAGCAGGGGCTACGGGGAGAGGGGCAGAGGAAAGAGAGAATCTTAAGCAGCACAGAGCCTGACACCAGGCTGGATCTCACCAACCTCAGATCATGACCAGAATAGAACTAGTATTTATTATAAATGTGAAATTCAAGATTGTTTCTCTAAATCTACATCAAAAGAGAAACAAAATATGAGGTTATGCAGCTATTAGTTTTCACTTACTTTTTTTTTTTTCTTCATGGATTGAGGAGAGTAAAAAGAAAGTAAGCTTTCCTTTTTGTCACTCTCTTTCTCTTTTTTTAATTGAATTAGAGTTGACAAACAATGTTATGTTAGTTTCAGGTATACAACACAGTGATTCAACAATTCTATACATTTCACAATGCCTGTCATAATTTTGTGTGGTGACAGGTGGTAACTACACTTTTTCTCTTAACTCACAACTTAGTTTTCAATGTAGAATTAGTTATCCGGAGGAGGAAAAATGTTCTTCCTAGACTTTCAGAATAAGTTACATTTTTTAACTATTATTTTTTTAAATTTCTGGTGAATCTTAATATTTCCCTTAATATTTCGTTCACTAATGTGTAAGTCTTTTACTATCAGCAAACTTTGTGCAGAGACGGCCCTGAATTTCTTGTAATTAACTTCTAGATAACACTGCTAGAAATCACCTTTTTTAATATATAATTCAATATATAATTTCAATATAATATATAATCACCCCATATTATATATAACCTAGGCATAAAATCTTCTCTGAAAAGGTTTAATCATTTGTTTCTTAAATATTACATAATTAAGTGTTAGAACATCTATACCTCAAAGATACATCAAATCTCTTTCTATACAGATAGAAGCACAGGTTTAAAAATCTGTTTTTAACTCAAAAAACAGATAATCACGTCAAAAAATGGGCAGAAGACATGAACAGACACTTCTCCAAAGAAGACATACAAATGGCTAACAGACATATGAAAATATGTTCATCATCATTAGCCATCAGGGAATTTCAAATCAAAACCACATTGAGATGTGGTTGAGATAACCACCCTACACCAGTTAGAATGGCCAAAATTAACAGGACAGGAAACAACAAGTGTTGGAGAGGATGTGGAAAAAGGGGAACCCTCTTCCACTGTTGGTGGGAATGCAAGTTGGTGCAGCCACTTTGAAAAGCAGTGTGGAGATTCCTCAAGAAATTAAAAAGTGAGCTACCTTATGACCCTGCAATTGCACTACTGGGTATTTACCCCAAAGACACTGATGTAGTGCAAAGAAGGGCCACATGTACCCCAATGTTCATAGCAGCAATGGCCACAATAGCCAAACTGTGGAAAGAGTCAAGATGCCCTTCAACAGATGAATGGTTAAAGAAGATATGATTTATCTATACAATGGAATATTATGCCTCCATCAGAGAGGATGAATACCCAACTTTTATATCAACATGGACGGGACTGAAAGAGATTATGTTGAATGAAATAAGTCAAGCAGAGAGAGTCAATTATCTTGTGGTTTCACTTACATGTGGAGCATAAGGAAAAATATGGAGGACATTGGGAGAAGGAAAGGAAGAGTGAATTGGGAGAAAACGGAGGGGAAGACAAAACATGAGAGACTGTGGACTCTGAGAAACAAACTGAGGGTTTTGGAGGGGAGGGGGTGGGGGGTTGGGTGAGCGGGGTGGGGGGTATTGAGGAGGGCACATATTGCATGGAGCACTGGGTGTGGTGCATGAACAATGAATCTTGAAACACTGAAAAAATAAAAAAAATTTAAAATCTGTTTTTAATAATTATTGATTTAAGTTTGCCAGATGTAAATTTTATTTTATTTTATTTTTCCAATCTTTATTTTTAAATTTTTCTGTTGGGACCATATATATATTTTATTATGTTCAGTTTCACCCCAAAGATACAGAAGTAGTGAAAAAAAGGGACACACCACACCCCAATGTTCATAGCAGCAATGTCTATAATAGCCAAACTGTGGAAGGAGCTGAAATGCCCTTCAACAGATGAATGGATAAAGAAGATATGGTCCATATATACAATGGAATATTACTCAGCCATCAGAAAGGATGAATACCCACCATTTCCATCAACAAGGATGGAACTGGAGGGAATTATGCTAAGTGATATAAGTCAAGCAGAGTCAAACGTAAATTTTAAAGGAGAATTGCTACTCTGGGAACTTTCATTGTATGTACCCTGACCACTAGCAATGACAGCATATTGCTTTGTATGTTGAACATGAGTGTACTGTAACCACAATCAGAATCAATAAATAATCTTCTATTATGACAACTTTATATGTTCCTGTCACTCAAATCAGTTCATTGAAATTAGCATAATTTCCCTCAATGCCATTTGTCTATGAGATTTGCAAATGTAATTAGTTACATTCAGAGTTTTTATTTTTTAACTACTCAAAATTTTTTGTTTTGTTTTGAGAGACAGAGAGAGAATGGGAGCAGCTGGGAGTGGGGGGAGGGAAAGGGAGAGAAAGAATCTTAAGCAGGCTCCACACCCAGAGAGTCCTATGCATAATCTATAGATCATGACCTGAGCCAAAATCAAGAATTGGACGCTTAACTGACTGAGCCACCCAGGGGCCCCTAACTAATCAAAATTTATAAACAAGATTGAACATGAAGATCATTAACAAATAGGCTATACCCTCTCTATTTTACCTATAATTATAAAACACATTTTCTATAGTGTTTTGGCAGTAAAATGACCTTACTAAAAAAAAAAAAAAAAAACAACAATTTAAATGTCCATATATTATCTTTTCCATCACACCCAATTAAAAATATCACTATGATAGTGATAAGGAAAAACTGTACATTAAGCTGACCGACCAAACTGACAAGGGAACTCCAGTCCCTGTCTCAAAGCCCTTCCGGTTCTTCTTTTCTGCCCTGTTTCCCACCTGCACCAAAATACCAAGTATGCACATGCAGGGAGGGTATAAATTACCCTCCCTGCTTGTGCTCTGGGCTCAGACCTTTGGAGAAGGGTCTCCTCTGAGCCCACCGGTGATTAATAAATCTCCAATCCTTCTTAGTCTCCCGAGTGCCACTTGGTTTTTCCGCCAGGATCCAGTCCAGGTTCTGCAACAATAGGAAATTTTGGGTTTTGTCTACCTAGTACTTCTTCTCCCTTCTGTGGAACAGCACCAAGTTTTTGCCTGCGTATTCTGGTTCAGGCTGTTCCACAGCGCTCCTTCCTACTTCAGGGTGGCCATGTGACTGAGGCTAGCCCAGGGCACTTCACCTGACTCGAGCAGGAGCAATAAGAATCTTCACTGACACTGATCTGGAGATATTAAGACTTTCTCCACTGAGATTCTATCTGGTTAGATGTAAATTTGAGCTAGCCGCAATCTTCTTCCCTGACGTAAAAAAAAAAAGGCTGTCTCTAGAATAAAACCAATGCACAAGTAGAAACAGGAATGAAGACAGAAAGAATTCTTATATGATTACTTTAACCTCTAATATCTGAAACGTATCTCTTCAATCCCAGTAATGGGTGCCCATGAATCTTGTTGCTTTTGTTTTCTTTAACTGGTTTGATACATGCTTTTAACCCTTACAACTTAGTGATTCGTGACTAATAAAGCTTTGTGTTCTTAAACACAGTATGAATACCAATTCTCTAGCAAACCCTTAATTATATTTGAGCTTCATCTGTAAATTCCCCTTCTTTTATTACTTGAGTATTTTTAGAATTCATGTGCTACTAACATTGTGGAGTAACTATGTTGGCAAAGTTTTACATCCATACAATTGTAAATTATAAAGAGAAAAATATATATTATCCTTAATGTTTAACTAGTTGGTTATTATTCCTAATTTCGTCCCTAGTGTGCCTTATTTTGTTCTGTATAAAGTAACAGTTGCTACCTTACTATTTGTTTTTGTTGTACTGAATCCTCTGTAACACTTCTCCATCATTAGATTTTTCTGTTTTTCTACCCAGATCTTTATGATGTGGAATAAATACTGAATTATTGAAAACTTTCTTCTTCTGCTTGTCTCCTTCCAAGTAGAACTTCCAGTCCTTTATCTGGGTCCCTTCATCTCCATGTAATCCTTAAACCAGGTTGGGCAGAACTACATTACACCAAGCAGGGAAGAGGAGGCAGGAATCAGTGGGTCTAGGTCACTGGCAGGGGAGGATTTAAGGTCCCTAAAGCCCAAACTGAGGAAGGATGAAAAGAGAGTTACTGGCTGATCGCCCCTCCTAGGCTCTCTGGCAGGAACAAATGTTCACAACCAGATACAGTTAAACTTCCCAACCTGATTGTAGTTGGTATGCGTTACCGCATGGGTAAGCACTGTGGAGAGATGGGGTGTGAATTATCTCCCAGAAGAAAGGACAAAGGGCTAAGCAAAACTCCTGATTAACTGCACAGACTCTGCCAGGCTGTATCTCCTGGGCAAGGAGAACAATAGGCCAACAGGGGCTGCCCAGCTCTTATTTTCAAAACAAGATCATTAACAATGTTTACTGAATGGCCAGTATGCATTATTTTAGACAGTCTACATATTACACCCTAAACCGAATAATAGTGTACCTTGGAACAAATTATTTGGGCAAACTACGGAACTTAAAGATTAACATAGTTCTTCTTTATGCTGCCACAGGAATGCTGATGCAAGCAAAGTAAATTTATGGAATGGTTAATGTTCCTCACCAGGACTCAGAAGAGAATAATATGAGATTTTACCCAGTCCTCTTGCATTTAGTGATTTTCATTACACTGCAAATTGTGCCTCAAGGGAGGAACTTTTGATGAGGTTATTGTTGTGTATGTTTTACTGTTTTGTTTTTTCAGAGCACAAGTCTGTAGAACAGGAACTAAGAAGACCTGTAGGAAGTTGAGGTGAGATACACAGATAAAGCCTATGACCTTTTCGGTTTGGCCTAACTGAAAAAGCTATCATGGATCATCAACTAGGAAAAAAGAAACAGAGAAGGCTGCCTAGAATATCACAAAAGAAAGCAAAAATAAAACCACAACAAATGTATACTTTTAAGACCCCCTCGAGTTAAAATTCAGCTTGAAGAATTTCACCTACATGTTTCTGAAATTATAATATAATACAACTTCCATCTCTTCTATTTATCACTATATTTTTTAGTATGGCACTCACCACTTAGAATCTGCATTCTTTGCCCAGATTATACTTGCTAGGCGATTGGAAAACTAAAATGCATGATCCATATGGAAAAGCAAGGCAACAGGTGATAGAAATAACATAAAGGAAAGGAAAAAACTATCTGCGGCTCTATATATCCAATTCAATGGAATGAATGAGAGAGTTCTGGCAAGTGATGTTATGCTTACATCCAAGACACAATTTAGCTACTTTTCTGAAAATAACCTGTCACTTCCATCAGCCAAACAGTTAATTTATGTTTAAATAAAAAGAGGTTTCCTAACTTTAAGGTGGAACTAATTGCTTGTTCATCTGAACTGATTAACAATTTTGGTTAAAAATAATCAAATCACAACTCTATGTACAAAATTATCCTAATCGCTTTATAATCTTAACACTTCACCCATGCTTCTAAGACAATAGCTAAAATGGTTGGTTCCCCATAAATGCTTGTTCAATATTGGCACAAAGACTTCATGGTGCATCAAACAGTGCCTGGCCACTAACAAGAGACATTCCAAATATTAGTGGGGAAAAAACATCAAAATTTATTTTAAGTTCTAGAAGCTAACAGACCAAATTTAACTACAGTGTCATATTTATAATATTTAAATAGTTTGAAAATAGTAATCACTTAAGTATTCATTACAATCCAATCATTTAGAATAAGAGAGAAATTATTCAAGGGCACGTTCAGTAAGGAGACTAGAAGCCCCCATAAAATGCCTACGTATGTGTCAAGGGTAATAGGTATTGCTCATGAAACAGTTCCATTCACGATGAGCTTACACCCAGGTAGTGCTTGAGAAAGTGCTGCACAGCCTTATTGCCTCGTCTGCCTGGTTTAGACTATCTAAATGTTTTTTAGCACTCTCACGTGTGACTTTTGGAAACCACCAGAAAGTGATTTCTATAGCAAGAAACCTTCATATCTTCAACTTTACAACCTATTTCTTTAATAAATTTAAACTGTATCATAGCTGTATAATTTATAGCTTTGTGTTAATTTCCAATCTTTCTTCAAAAAGCCTCAGTCATGAAAAGTTGGAGAACTGACTCCGTCTGGTTCTTGGTATAGATCTGGGTTCCTTTTGTGTTTTGTTCTAGCTTTGAAACATAGTGCCCTCTTCTGGAGAACCCTAACTGGATCATGACAGCTGAGGCATTTTCCTCCTATCGATACAGAAAAACTCCGGTTTCTGTCAGCTACCAAGCAGAGTTTAGGGCATTTGCTTGAACCAGAAAGAGTTCACAAACTGTCCAAGAACTTCTTTATCTGGCTTCTGCCCCTAGAACACAAATCTGTGCAATTAAGAACTTTTCTTTGGATAAAAATTATCCTACTCAACCCACTAAAGCTGATGCCCTTCCTCTGTCACCGGCAGGAAAAAGCAGATGATGATTCTGATGACCAAGCAGACATAAATAAAAGGAAAAATCATATTTAGCAAGATAAATTTAAACATAAAGCTTTAGGAACAGGCTGATTACCTCTAAAACCCTGCACTACAGAACATGTGCAGAAAACTCAATCTCTTCAACAGCATCAGCTTTATTCGCACATTGACTTGTAGAATTTAAATCCTCAGAAAATCTAGAGCTAGGAAGCAGAACAGGGACTGCTACGGTTCTGTGTTGTGTCAAGAACGGAGTCTGAGTTAAAGGAAGTGGAAGTAGGAGAGTCAGACCTGAACCTCTGAATGACTTTCGTTAAACCACTTAACTTCAACATACATCCGTTTCTTCATTTTTAAGCTGTGGAAAGCAAGTTTTGCCTCTTACATTATTAGAATGTTGTAAGCGTGTTGTAATGAAATGTACATTGAGTTCCTTTGAGTGAAGAAATTGGTAAGACACAAATTCACGAGGCTACAAATTCCTTTCCATCATAAGAGCTGAAACAGGATATAATTGTGACTAAGCCACAGTTCCTAAGAGCAGAGTTCACCAAGGTAGCCATACAGGAACCATGGCTCTATAGCCTATTAGAAGACATTTATTGTTTTTATACAGATTTTTTTCCATAAAATGGACACAAACTTATTAAATAAATAGGGTAAAGGTTCATGGTTAAATCTCTTATAATTTGTAGCTAACCATGCTTAAGGTATGCTTAATGGGAGGTTTCTTCTGTTAATAGGTTATAGAAATTATTCTCTAAATGCTTAAAATTGAATCTTTATATTTAGTTGTTTGAAGAGTTGAATCAAAACTGTACTAAGTAGTTTTTATGTAAATTGATGTAGTATGGAAAAGAAATAGTTCCATTTCTTAATATGCTCTAGATATTTGATATGGTTCTGGAAAATGAAGCATAGGCAATATTCAATAGTTTAAACAAGGTATTTTCAACAACATGAGAAACAATTTAGCCTTTAAACACTCCAGGCCACAGTGGGAATGACATCATGATCTTGGCCGGTACTGCTCTTTGGGGAGCCACGCTGCTAGGAGACATGAGAAACCTGAAGCTTTCCAACCATTTGGGATGACCATTCTAAATTAAGCATAAAAACAGTTCTTAATTGCAGCAAGTCTTAGAAACACTGTAGAACAGCTGGCCACTGATAGGAGCATGTCCAGACCCAAGAATGGCTTTCCAAAGACTCACATTAATGATTTTCTCTCTCAAATCCAATATGTATATGCGGGAATTTTGTGTGTATTCCTCTTGGAAAGTATGTCATCCCATTTATAAAACCTATTGAATATTCTTAAAATCTTCTGGTAAATAGAATAACAAATGTTTTGACTCTTCAAAGCTATCTTCTAAAATGTACTTTTCACAGCACATAGAAGAAAAACAATGATATGGTCCCAAATGAACCAACGCCATGGTATTTGCTATCACCCAAATGTTTCTGTCTTATATGTGTGATTGAGTGTCTCTGTCAACTTAAGAAAATATTCTCTGTTCACTGAATCAAAGAGCTTTTTGGTAAATGAATTAAAGAAGTACACTGAAATAAACTGTATTTCTAGCTCTTAACATTGCTAGGTTAGAATAACCTAAAGCCTTTTTTTATAATTTTTTAAAACATATTTTTTACCCTCGAACTGCATTCAGCTTCTTATATTAAGTACTAAAAGTACTTAGTGCCTTCCATGCTGTAGTAAATGTTTCTATTCAAACTTGTTCTACTAAGTTAATTGAAAATACTGAGTTTTCAAGGTAATTTAAGGATCTTTATTATAATGTGCAAAGGGAAATTTTATCCCTCTTCTAAATTTACATCGGGTTCTCCTGTAATTACACATTTGAGATGAAACACAAATTTTATGTAAATAAATTTTTATCAGGTAATTAATTTTTGAGGACCAATGTAGCTACAATTGCACCACTGTTTGTATAATTCAATTTCTTCTTCATGCTTTTTATTTGTTCTTATTTTTATGTACTGTTATTGTCATTCCTGGAATATATGGGAACTCCTAGAAGATAGGAACTACGCCTCATATTCATCTTTGCATATGCTGGGCTTCATACTATATCTGGCACATGTTAAATGGCGAATTAAAATTTGGAGCATAATTAAATAAATTAGTAAAGGCAAAGCACTACATAACCATCTCCCCACATATTCATTTTATAAATTCATACTACTACTAACATACAAAATGAAAACAAAAGTTTTTATTTAGAAGTCTAAAACTTTCTTGCCTTCTCAGCATTCTATTCCAACTTAACATTTTACCCTCGAGAAAACAATGTTTTTGTTATACAGTGTCTGGAATTTACCCAAGATTATACCCATTTTCTTCTTTTAATAGTAGGTGGGACAAAAAAGAAATGGTAACTATAGACATGATGGAGATGTTAGCTAATGCTAATATGATCATCCTTTCACAATATAAAATTATATCAAGTCAACACATTGCACACCTTAAACTTACACAATATCATATGTCAATACATCTCAATAACTCTGGAAAAAGAATAACATATCACTTTTCAAATTTATGTAAATATAAAGTAGAATAAAAGTAACCAGGAGTTGGGGAGAGGAGGAGGTGGGGAGTTTATGTTTAATATGTGCAGGTTTCAGTTTGGAATGAAGAATTCTGGAGACAGAAAGAGATGATGGTTGTAGAACTGTGTGACTGTACTTAGTGCAGGTGAACTGTACACTTACAAATAGTGAAAATAATAAATTCCACATTATGTGTATTTTACCACAATAAAAAATATATCTGTGTGATATTTTTTAAAGAAAATAGTATGCCAAAAGATTTTATACATTGGATTATTTTTTGGAATTTTCTTACCTTGAGCTCATAAACTACCACACAGAAGTAAGCCTGAAAATAATAAGAATGTCTAAACAAAAAATAGGGTAAAAATTGGCATGCTGTAATTCTTCCAAACCAAAGGTAGATTTTTTTAAACCATTTTTATTTTTTTTTATTTTTTCCCTCGAAATATGTTTATTTTTTCAGTGTTACATGATTAATTGTTCATGCACCACACACTGGGTGTGGTGCAAAGGTGGATTTTATACGTGTGTCCTTCCATATATACACTAGGTGGAGCCATTTGCTTACACCAGTTGTAGGAAAACAAGTAGCACTGATGTTTAATTTTATAAGAAACTGCCAAATGTTTTTTCAAAATAACTATACTGTTTTGCATCCCTGCCAATAAAATATGAAAGTTCAATTAATTGTTCCATATTCTTATTAGCACTTGCCCACTATTTTAGCCATTCTAGTGGTATCTCACTGTATCTCACCGTAGTTTCAGTTTGCCTTTCTTTAATGACTAATGATGTTGAGCATTTTCTAATGTGCTTATTTGACTGGTTTTTATCTTCTTCAGTGAAGTGTCCATTCAAATCTTTTGCCCAATGTTTATCGGGTTTGTTGTTGTTTTGTTAGTGTCAAGCTGTGACAGGTCTTTACATTACCATCCGGCAATCTTACAACTTTCCATTTATCTAAGATAAATGAAAACATATGTCCACACAAAGGTCAGTATATAAATGTCCATAGCAGCTTTATTTACATTTACCAAAACTTAAAACAACCCAGCAACTGGCGACTGGCTGAATAAACGTGTGGTGTACCTATACGATGGAATAGTGCTTGGCAGGAAGAAAGAATGAACTATTCATGCATGCAACCACATAGATGAACATTAAAAGTGAAAGAAGCTGAGTGAGAGATTCCAGACACAAAACTACATACATTAGGCTTCCATTCATTATGACATTCTTGAAAAAGAAAAACTACAGCAACAGAAATTGGATCAGTAGTTGCTGGGGGGAAAGGGAGTGGGATGAAAGGACTAAATGCAAATGAGTATGAGTAAATCTTTTAGAGAGAGTAAAGTACTCCCAATCCTGTTTTCAGTAGGGTTATACGATTGTGACATTTGTTAAAAGCCATTGAATACATACCTAAAGATGCTTTTATTGTTCATATCCTTTGTTCAAGTATTAGTAAGTTTTTATTTTCTTAATATTAGATATTTTAATATTCGATTAACCTGACATAAAAAAAAGTGCCCATGAGAAAACAATTATGATCATGAACACTCTGAACAATTCTGGCAGGTTTTGTAAAATTCTCTGTTAATGTGCAAATCTGAACTTTTGTTTCTCTGTGCAGCCATATTTTAAAAATGTGCACTGATAATTTCTAATCAAAATATATTTATTTAAGAGACTCAAAGACATTAATCTGATAGGGATAAATTTTTTTTTTATAATGAACAGTCCAAATATCAACTGGGAAATAACATACTAGGACATCCTGGTGATCTATACAAATCAAGTAACCATACATGTTGTTTTTTCATAACTCACTACTCTTTTTTCACATATGCCTAAAAATTGTTTTACTATTATTTTAAGAATTTTTTTTAAGATTTTATTTATTTATTTGACAGAGAGAAAGAGATCACAAGTAGGCAGTCAGGCAGGCAGAGAGAGGGGGGAAAGCAGGCTCCCCACTGAGCAAAGAGCCTGATGTGGGGCTTGATCCCAGGACCCCGAGATCATGACCTGAGCCAAAGGCAGAGGCTTAAGCCACCGAGCCACCCAGGTGACCCTAAAAATTGTTTTACTATTAAATATAAGAAATCAAATAAGTATTTTCTTAGACAGAAGAGCATTCTGAGATATGTACGTGTATACGTAAATTAAATACTTAAGTCTGATAAAAATATCACCATCTACTTGGAAGTTACTTAATAAATATATTTAGTTTTAACTTTACTATTATAGCCTTATATCTATAAGTAAGATAAATCTCATCTTTAAAGATATTCTATAGAAATCTCCATCTGTATTTCATTTGGAGTGACTAGACTTGGATTTTCTAGAGGGATGACATCGAATACACCTGAAAAAAAAATCATGCTTTGGTCGGCACTTTTTAAATATATTCAGTGAAGTCTCATATTTAATTCATGTGATTAGAAAAGTCAGAATTTTGTTGCCTATGTGGTGGTCAAGAAGAGAGATCAGCAGAAAAGCCTCAACAACATGACAGAATATGAAAATATTTTTGAGTGAATTTGGCCTTGGGAATTGTAATAGAATTGTAGTCTTTAGCTCCACAGAGGGACAAAACTGGATTATAAAGTAGGCTCATAGTTAAAAAGTAACAGAATACCAGCATGCCTATGAGTCCTCCTGGTCACCTTCTTCCTCTTGGTTCTTTGAGAAGAATCCCTAACACACCAAAGAAATCGGATTTCACATAAAAGACTTCAAAGGATCCATCGCAAATGTTCAAAAAACTAAAGGAAAGCATGACTGAAAGAGTAAAGGAAGGTATAATGACAATGTTCCATCAAATAAATATCATCAATAAGAAGATAAAAATAACAAAAAAAAAAACAAATGAAAATTATGGAGTCAAAAAGTATATGTTAAGTCTAATATCTGGTCATGCTCACAGTTTCCGCTATCTTGGGGTTTGTTTGTTTCTAGTCCCTGTGCATGTCTTATAATTTAGGGAAAACTGAAAATTTCCATATTTTAGAAACCTGGGTACTGGTTATCCCCATCCCAGGGCATTTTATTATTATTTTATATATTATCTGTTTCAGGGGTACAGGTCTATGATTCATCAGTCTTACACAATTCGCAGCACTCACCATAGCAATACCCTCCCCAATGTCCATCACCTAGCCACCTCTCCCTCCCACCCCTTTTCACTCCAGCAACCCTCAGTTTGTTTCCTGAGATTAAAAGTCTCTTATGATTTGTCTCCCTCTCTGGTTTCATCCCATTTCATTTTTTCCTCTCTTTCTCCATGATCCTCTGCCTTGTTTCTCAAATTCCACATATCAGAGAGATCATACAACAACTGTCTTTCTCTGATTGACTTAATTTGCTTAGCATAATACCCTCTAGTTCCATCCAGATTGTTGAAAAAGGTAAGATTTCATTTTTTGATGACCACATAATATTCCATTGTATATATACACCGCATCTTCTTTATCACTTCATCTGCTGATGGACATCTAGGTTCTTTCCATAGTTCGGCTATTGTGGACATTGCTGCTATAAACATTAGGGTGCACATGCCCCTCTGGATTACTGCATTTGTATCTTTAGGATAAATACCCAGTAGTGTAATTGCTGAGTGGTAGGGTAGCTCTAGTTTTAAATTTTTTTGAGAAACCTCCATACTGTTTTCCAGAGTGACTGCACCAACTTGCATTCCCACCAACAGTGTAGGAGGGTTCCCCTTTCTCCACATCCTGGCCAACAACTCTTGTTTCCTAACTTGCTAATTTTAGCCATTCTGACTAGGGTGAGGTGGTATCTCACTGTGGTTTTGATTTGTATTTCCCTGATGCTGAGTGATGCTGAGCATTTTTTGATGTGTCTGTTGGCCATATGAATGTCTTCTTTGCAGAAAGGTCTGTTCATGTCTTCCATCCATTTCTTGATTGGATTATTTGTTCTTTGGGTGTTGAGTTTGATAAGTTCTTTATAGATTTCAGATACTAGTCCTTTATCTGATATGTAATTTGCAAATATCTTCTCCCATCCATGCTTACAGATTAGAAGAACAAATATTGTTAAAACGTCTATGCTACTTAGAGCAATCTATGCATTGCTACACATAATACAATCCCTATCAAAATACCATTAATTTATTTCAAAGAAATGGAACAAATAATCTTAAAATTTGTATGGAACCAGAAAAGACCCTCAATAGCCAGAGGAATGTTGAAAAAGAAAACCAAAGCTGGTGGTATCACAATTCCAGATTTCAAGCTCTATTACAAAGCTGTAATCATCAAGACAGTGTGGTACTGGCACAAAAACAGACACACAGATCAATGGAACAGAATAGAGAGCTCAGAAATGGACCCCCAACTCTATGATCAACTAATCTTCGACAAAGCAGGAAAGAATGTCCAATAGAAAAAAAGACGGTCTCTTCAACAAATGGCGTTGGGACAATTGGACAGCCACATGCAGAAGAATGAAACTGGACCATTTCCTTATACCACACACAAAAATAGACTCAAAATGGATAAAAGACCTCAATATGAGATAGGAGTCCATCAAAATCCTTGAGGAGAACACAGGCAGCAACCTTTTTGACCTCAGCCGCAGCAACTGCTTCCTAGACACATCACCAAAGGCAAGGGAAGCAAGGGGGAAAATGAACTACTGGGACTTCATCAAGATCAAAAGCTTTTGCACAGCAAAGGAAACAGTCAACAAAACCAAAAGACTCCCAGGGCATTTTATTTCCATTTTTAAAAATTTGTTTAGTGAAAGCCTGGATTATTTTAGCATAGTCTATTCCCTGTGCACACCCCTCCACATACACTATTAAGGCTCTATTGTTGCTCTTTGGGAAGGCACAGCTTTAGACATACCCACAGCTACCATAGGATGACAGTAGTATTTATAAGCTTCACTTCCTTTCTTTCAGTGACCACACCCAGATTAATTGCCAGCTGACTGCTCTGTTGTTTTCAGCAATGTCCCTAGACACATAGACACCTACGAACTAATCCAATCAAATGGTGGCTCCTCAGAATAAATGGATCCTGAGGTCAGTGTCTGATATTAGTTATAACCCCAAAAAAGCTTCTTCCAGCTATCTTATTCTCTAGTTCTCTCTTACAAACTTGGCAGCCAACAGTCTAGGTTATATCTTCATTATATTCAAGAATCTCCTCCCAATTGCCTTTTACCAATCCCCAGCATTCTTTAGAGCGCTCTTAGGCTTAAACTGCTCCATTAAACTGCAGCAAATGAAGTCAGTTCCTTTGTGAAGAGATTAGGAACTATCTGTTTTATGGCCTGATTCTCCCTTCAGGAAAACTGTCTTAGCTGGGGCTATGATGGTGAGAGTCTAGTTTAGAGTCTAGGCTGCATCTTCATGAAATCCACAAATCTCCTCTTAATTGCCTTTCACCACAACCTCCACTGTTCATTCATGAGAGAGTCTTAGATTTGAATTTCTACATGCAAAGGAAGTCAATTCCTTTGGTAAGTGATAAGGGGCTATCTGTTTTACAGTCTGCTTTTCTTCTGAGGCAAAAATTTGTGAAGCAGGGCTTTAGGGATGGGGCAAATGGCAAGCCTCTCTGGAAGTTCAACACTCAGCGTAGGGGGCAGCCAACTGAGTCTCTCTCAGTTTCTCTCTCCTGGCGTGGAACCTCTACCTCACAAGTTAGGGCAAGTAGGTCAGTACCACAGTATTGTCAGGGCTCCATACCCAAAGTAGAGCTCCCATTTGAAGAAGTGAGTCCCACTTCTCATCAGGAATCTCCTGGAACTTATCCTGAGCCAACAGGTAGCTGGAGGCAGGAGGAGAAGCAATGAAGACGTGTTTCTCCACGGTAAAAAGCCCTTTGACAAAGGAGGTGGCTGAGAAGGGGTCCTGTGGTCTTGGCTGCAATAGTCTGGAGCAGTTTTTCTACCTTTAAGAGCCGGGAGAGAGGAAAGGAGGAAGCATTCTTCATTCAAATATCACATACTCTCATCTTTCTTACTAAACTTTTATAGATTTCCTTGAATAGATATTTCTTCGTTTGCCATTTGTCCTTAGGGCCATTTCTGAAAACTTTCACTGGCTAGTCTTTCTTTCTTTTTCTTTCTTTCTTTCCTTCCTCCTTCCATCCTTCCTTCCTTCCTTCCATCCTTCCTTCCTTCCATCCTTCCTTCCTTCCTTCCTTCCTTCCTCCCTCTCTTTCTTTCTTTCTTTCTTTCTTTCTTTCTTTCTTTCTTTCTTATATGGCCCGCCGTATGACGCCCTCAGAAAACGTTGGCTGAATGAATAAAAAAACCCGCAACACACCAGATTTAGGTAAGCAGAGCTTTGGACACTGTCATCCAAGAGACTGATGAAATTGTTTATTCATTTTTCACATCTGACTCATTGGCATTGATGTTCAACATAGTGCCATGGTTATAAAAATAAACAGGGCAATATTTTTGTTCTTGAAAACAAATGATCTAATGGAAGATATGAACAAATAATTACAACTCCATATGATAAGAGGTACAACAAAAAAACAGGGGACGTACAGAGGAAGAAGAGAGAAGCAGGTGGCATCTAGGGGGGTGGAAGGAGAAACAACATGGAAGATCTTAAGGACAGAGTTAGAACTGAAAGGTAACTTGGGAAGTTTTAGCACTGCTAGAATCTTTATCCCTGAAAGCCATTTTAAATAAAACAATGATTATAATTTTAATACCATTAACGACAGCATTGGATATAAAAATCATTATGTTCTGAATCTTAAACTGAATGAAAGTTCTAAGAATTTTTACTATATTTATCTGTAATATATAATCTAAGTTAATCACAATGAACAAATTCAGCTTCAAATCAAGTTCTCTAGACTCTGACTTCCAATAATTCCAACCTGTTTGTGGCCCTCAGCCCTTTCATATAGAAAACTAGAGCCTCCACTGTTTGTGGAAGAGAGGATACAGTTCCATATCATTATGACAAAGTCTCTGAGGAACAAAAGAGTAAGAGATGGACAAGTCTATTTGCTTTCTAGCAGACCATGGAGATTAGTCTTACATGGACAGTCCCTGTTCTTATTTCTTTTTCCCATAAATATCCTCCCTGTTCTAAAATAAGCTCAAGAAAATCAGATGCCTTTCAAAAAAACAAACAACAACAACAACAAAAATAAAACAAAACAAAAAATAGGATTTGTCAAAAAGAAGAAGAAAAATAAAACTGAGTCATCCTCTGCCTTACTCCATCCCCTGGGCCAGCACATGAGTTTCTCATTCTGATGTAGGAGGGAGAGTCCATTGGCTTAGCCTCAGTTGGACTGGATGAACAGAAACATTAAAAATTTTATGACTTTGGCTAAAGATCTTGGGGCCACTGAAATTGTATCTGGAAAGCCATAGTAACTGTTGGATGCCTAGGATACAAAACATAAACTGGTTTTTACCTATGAAATGGAATTATTCATTCTATTCTGAAGACTCAATATTCTATTTTAACAGACTATGGACACATTTATGACCAACAGTTTTAGTGTTATGACTAAGACTGCTCCAATTTAGTACATGTTCTCCTGTCCTTTCTTCTCTAATTTTGGCCAAAGCATAGTCATGGGCATTTACAGTCACCATCTTAATTGATACAAGATATATTATAAATCCTGTTGCATTTGGACATTTGGTCTCTGACACAGGCATCCTATGTGGTAATAATGCCATATGGCAAGATGAAATGATAGATTTTCTTTATCATATACATATTGAAATATAGGTCGACCAGAATTAAGTCAGAAAGTTGAAGAAGAATGAGGTTGTGGAGTTTCCATAGCATTATTAGTTTGTTTGGTTTTTTTTTTACTAAGGTGCCATCAAAGATCATAATTCCCTTGAGATTTAGTGACTGACTCTCTACAGTATTCTTGTCAGAAATAACTGAGAAAATGTCAGCCTCCTTCCCAGTGAAGTCTCTCTTTGTCTCATAGGAATCCCAATAATGCTATTGTTGTAGTATCTTTTTTGAATTATGTCAGAGTGCCAGTGAAATCTTCTGGCACCAGATTTTGAAAAAGACAATATGCCAGACAGTGAGAAATGGAGAAGAGGTGTGATTAATTGTCAAAGGAGAGAAGCACGGGAGCATAACTCTTTCTTCTGACAGATGCTCCAGTCGATGACACAGAGTCCAGTACTAGCATTGTTATAGAAATTTGGCCAACTGCTTTAGGCGCCATCTGCTCATTTTCCCTCAGAAGGGTAATCCTTTTCAAAGGTTGAAAGAGAAGTTTAAAAGGCTGCTCAGGCACTTTGCAGATTTTCATCAATTTCCAGAATTGTGAGTCACTCAAATATATTCCAAAGAAAAGTTAGCCCCAAATA
>CM052809.1:70764965-70817013 GCA_028533885.1 Nasua narica
TAGGAGTGTTAATAGTTGAAGCAAGTCTGAGGAAGGAGTGAAAATCTTCAGGATTATCCTGAAGGAAACTCAACAAAGATGGTACCACTGTTTTTTTCTATAATATCACCTACAACCTAAAAGATACATTTCTCTTTACTGAAGATCTGAAGTCTGAAAGCAACTGAAGCAGTTTAACTGTGGTGGTTTAGAGGATGAGTTTTGGTATCGAGTAGATCAGTGTTCAATTCCCAGTTCTACACTTACCGATACCATATGTAATCTTGGGCAAATTACCAATCTAAACTTCATTTTCTCCATAAGCTGTTGAAAGGTGCATTTTATGGTAAACACATCACCCAACTCCAGGGGTGATTCATTCATAGAGTATTCCACACGAATTGTGCCTCTTGCAGTCATGCAATGGGACTGGCCCTGTGCCTAACATATAGTGAGAGTTTGAAAAAGGCAGCTGTTAAGGATCTGAAATCTACTTTTTTGCAAACAAGAATGAGGAAGTTCTACAAATGTTAGTGTGTATAATGGATAAAAACATGAACCCAAGAGCCGGACTGTCAGAATTTTAAGTATGAGTCATGATACTTACTAACCATTATGATCTTGGGAAGTTTACTCTATTTCTTGATGCCTCAGTTTCTTCTTTAACAAAAGAGGGGCAATAATAGTATTTACCTTTTAGGGTAATTATTATGACTAAATAAGTTCATACACATGAAACATTGAAAACAAAAGCTAGTACCTAGTAAATGCTAAAAAAACATTAGTTATATGTTATGTGTGGGAAAGTATCCTAAATATGTTAAAGTGAAAAAAGCAAAGTGACGAATACCTTTAAAAAATAGGGTACTTGTATATGTATTTTAACTTATATGTACATAAAATTTCTCTGTAAGAATAGCTAAGAAATTAATAACATTTATTAGCTATCTGAAGAGGAACTGAGTAGAAGTGGGAGAAGGGAGAGTTGTCATTGTATAGCTCCTAATGCTTTTTGAATTTTGAGCCCTCTGAACATATTAATTATTTAGAAATTATATTTTTAAATGTAGCTATATTATGATCATAATCAGCTTGATATCATTTACCTTATCTAAGACCATTATTATTGTAATCAAATATTATTGGTTACCAACTATTGTATACCATAATATATTATATAATACACAAAGGAGATATTGACCTTATCACTCAAGAGTATTGAAATGAACACAGGTAAATATACAGAGGCCTATAGCATGAAGAAAAACATCCTGAAAGATGTATGCACACCACATTCTGTGGGGTGAAGGAGAGGTCGAAGATTAAGAGATCACTTCTGGCTTGTGCTATCAGTGAAGCCTTGATGGATGAATACAATTCAAAGGCATTCCTTGTAGCAGAAAAGGCAGGATTTAATTACCATAAAATGGTACACATGATTGGGAAGTACCAAGAATTGCAAAGAGTAAAAGAACAGAAGATATGACTGATGCTGTAATTTGAAAGGGAAGCAACCTTATTCACATTTCAACCAAAAATACTTTCTGCTCACTAGAATAAATCCATATGTGTTGGGGGGGGGGCATTATTTAGGACTACATACCTAATAAGACAGTTAATTACTAAGCAGAAGGGAAAAACCAGTTAAAAATAACCACATTGTTGACTAACTGATCAACTCTACCATCATAACTTTCAAACATCTATGTATATAGAATAGCAATTAATAATGGTTGTATTGTCACAGAAGTATGAAGCTTTTAGAATATGAGCTTGTGATTTCAAACACTTTGCAAAACCTAAAATAATTTAATTGTAAACCATAGATATATTGCTAATATTTCAAGGTAATTTGGGATTTTCTGTGGTTTCCTCCAACTACAGGAGCTAAAAACCATCTAATCCTTTTCATTTATACACTATTATTGCAATAGTCTTTGAGTTAGATATTACAAAGGATTTGAATTTGATAAACATCTACTTAGTATCTAAGATGAGCTGAATTTTCACAAACAGTATTTTGCAAACCTTACATGCCTATGAAGACATATTTTAATTCCTACTTTACAAATAGGCAGATTAAGTTTTAGAGGATTATGAATCTAATAACTGGCAGAACTGGGATTAGAATTCAATTATGTGTGTATATGTGCATACACATATGCAGGTTGGGGGGGCAGAATGAAGAAAAGTAAGGGCCAAAGTCAATGGAAATTTTCACACAGCATTACTGCTGGGATCAAGTTCCAATTAAATTGGAATTAAATTGTCGTACTAGTGGGGAAAACAGTC
This sequence comes from Nasua narica, assembly GCA_028533885.1. Classification (NCBI taxonomy): domain Eukaryota; kingdom Metazoa; phylum Chordata; class Mammalia; order Carnivora; family Procyonidae; genus Nasua; species Nasua narica. The sequence continues at coordinate 70,767,237 of CM052809.1, forward strand.
ATAAGATCTATCTAGTGACATTTACAGTCATCTACATATTTCTCTTAGTCAAAAGAAATTAAGATTATCATTGTCTTTTGCCAATTTATCTTCTACTTGTCTTTGGGACAGTTATCAATTTGTTGCCTCTCAGATCCAAATATACCCTACATTATCTGATTTGTGACAATGGTACTAGACCATATAAGCAATTCTCCTTTGCAGTAAATACAATGCTACGTTTTTCTTTGTTTTTGTTTTTTTGGAGAACCCTAAAAGGATATTACAGGGGAAGGGAGATTCTCCTCCTGGTTCCTATGGTTCTGTTTATTTCTTCTTGTAAGTATCATTCTGCAAACAGAAGCAAATGGGTGGGGACATTTCAGGGGACACATACCCAGAGCATGGAGCAACTAGGTGAACTCACAGTTCCAACCCCAGTCCAGTGACCACCCAACTGAGACTCTCCTGACACAGATATCAATTCCCTGAAGCAATGTTTGCCTTTTGGCATCTGAAAATGAGAAATTTTTAGGATTTCTGTCCAACCTTTTATGATGCTGATAGACAGGATTTTTTGAAAGCCTCACTAATGGATTTATCTAGAAGGTGACATCCCTTTCAAATATTCTAATTTCAACTATCTCTTTAATTGTTCACATCATCAATACAAACTTCTCTGTTTTGTCAGCTGAGCGGAAGAAAAATGATCACAGATTTCAGAGTATGATGATGCAAATAGCTCATATGGGACCATGTGAGGGAGTTTGCTTCTTTGTATTAACAACAGGAGTTATGAAGTAAGCTTGCAGGAATAGGATGCTTCTCTTTAGAATGATAATGGGAATATGATAAAACTAACGTAAGTGAGCTATCTAAACCAACTGCATTCAAAGTGTTCTAAAAAAAGAAAAGTGTTCTAAATGGCTGGCAAATTATGAAATAATAAAAGAGTTTGGAAAAGATCCAAAAACTCTCAAATGATTCTCAAATCATTTAAAAATATTTTTCTAAGCTGTGCCACAAACAGATGGACACAAAAGTGTTCCACTTTCTCCATTCATAGCTGTTCTGGGGGGAAAAAAAAACACTTTCTTAATATAGAGTCATTTACAGCTGGTGTTAGACTTGTTGGGATTTTTGACCATCTCTGCTTTTTCATCATCAGCTGCAATGTAATAAGCATCTTCACACTTGCCATTGTGGTAGCAATATTAAGGGTTGTTAATGCTAAACTGTCCCAATCCTTTCGAAACTGAGAACTGCTAACAGGCATGTGCAATATGCCTACAAACTGGCTGGTTATGTACTCCCTAAAGTACAAGAACCAAACTCTGATTACAGCCTTCAGAACTTTAGTCACTCATCACAGTTCTACCAGACAGTAGGTATTCAATAAATATTAGTAGAATTAATGCTGCTTGTTTATGTACTCTTCATGAGAAAGAAATTTAAAAAAAGAAAGAAAGAAAAGGAAGCTAATGACAAGTTCATTGCTTTCAGAAAGCAGTATTTGGCATCGTCTCATACCTGATAGTAGTCCCCTCAGATCCTTTGACGAGTAGATGGAATATAAAGAAATGAATGTAAGCTAACGAATCGTTATCTGCAACTGGCCCACCAAAATATAAGTAGAGCATATGGAAATTAAATATTTCTTAATCTTTAATTCTTAAAGATTAATTTAAAGAATTAAATCCATTAAAGGAAAATATACATAATAATCCACTTTCTTCTTTTGGGGGGAAACAGTTATCTTCTCTATTACATGTACAAACATACATAATAGCAATTAAAAAAAGAAATACAGCTAAACATTTTAGCACATGGACTAATTAAAAAACACCAATAACCTGGTTCATTTAGTAGAATATCCCAAAGGAGAGTGTATTATGAACTAGGGACCAAAAAAAACATCTAAAAGCACTAAGTAGGAAGAAAATCATCTGCACATCTGATTTTATCAATCTGTTTTATGATTGATTAGAATTGCATCAACATCAATTGGCCACAATGACTGCTATTGGGATTAGTGTGTGAATTAAGCAAATCTTCTCTTCTGGAAGCTGAAATTGTGTGCATTTATCAGTACTTGCAACCAGAGCACCTATGAGAAGACTCCTCAAATTGATAGTTATTGTATTTTTAATTGGTATATTATCCATGCCTTCATCTCATAGCCAAAAATGAGCAGGGGGAAAAGGATTAGAGGCTTAATTGGAAAAAATGAGAACACTGAGAATATGTTGGAAAGAGAGTTTATAAGAAAGAATGACTTAAACAGACAAATCTCTCATATATAGTATTTTTATTTAGTATGTACAAGACCATGAGCTGAAGAAAAAATGTTGACTTCCCTCAGAGACACAGCAATCTTATCTTTAAAAAAAAGTCAACACAAATATTAAAATCTATTGCAGATAATTGGCACAACAATGACTGAATTGAGAAGTCCACTTCTGGCCATGATGGAATAATAGAAACTTAATTACCTCCCCACTATAAATAACTAGAATACTAGCAAATATATATCGAAAAGTTTTCAGACATTAGACTATAGGTAACATATAAATGTGATCTCTGACAAAATCAAAACAGATGAATTTAGTTCTATAATTGACCAATTTTTTTTTCAGAGGGACATTCTGAGCATTGGAGCAAAAAGGGGCATCCCAAACAAAACATGCAGTTTGCTTATTCAAGAAACCAAAAATCAGAATTCAGTGACTAAAGAAGGGCAGATACTAGAGAGGAAAGAGTTACATAGATAGAAAACCCAAGAAATCTGCAAAGACTAGAAAAGAGCAACTGCAGGTTTATGAGTTAAATTATTTCAAAGCTCACTCAAGAATGGGAGATGTTGGAGATCCCAAAGATAAATTTCTTAGTGGTGGGATTAAATTATTCAAAGACCAAGCCAACCCTATACTCATATAAACAAAGTTTAAAAACAAGCCATGCACAGATAAAACTAACTATAACTAAACTAACTACCTAACAAAACAAAATCCAATTTTCTTTAAGGAAGACAACAAAACCTAGACATTCAACAATGCAAGATCCAAAATGTTCAACATCCAGTAAAATACTACCAGATATTCTAAGAAGCAGGAAAATGTGACCTACAACTAGGAGAAAAATCAGTCAAAAGAAACAGTTACACAAATAGAGATGTAATTTGAAGGCAAAAACGTTAAAATAGCTAATATAACTATCTTCAAGTGTTTAGAGAAAAACATCAATATAATGAGGAGTTATGTAGAAAATGTTTTAGAAGAACCAAATGGAGTTCTAGAGATACAAATTTTAATAACTAAAATGAAAATTTAACTGGAAAAGATTATTAGCAGCTGAGACACTGCAGAAGTAAGATAAGTGAATTAAAAGATAGAGCAGTAGAAAATGTCCAAAATTAAAGAGACAAAAAATCCTGGAAAAAAGCAGGTATCAATGACCTATTGGGTAATACCAAACATTCTACTGTATACATAATTGTAGTCCTAGAAGTATAGGAGCCAGGGGCAAAGAAAAAATCGTTTGATGGTATAATAACCCAAAATGTCCAGATTCATTGAAAACTATAAATCTACATATCTGAGAAGCTCAACAAACCCCAAACAAAACAAGGAAATAACACTAAGATACATCATAATCAAATTCTTAATAACTACTTAGGTAAACAACATCCTTAAAATAGATAGAAGACATATTAAATACAGGGAAACAAAGATGAGCATAACAGGAATAGAAACCTGTAGTCCTCGGTTGTAGTCCTCAGTTTACTATGTTAACAGACTACTCTCATTTATCTTCAAAAAAAAAAAAAAAGCACATGATCCCGGAGTCCCAGGATCGAGATCGAGTCCCGCATCGGGCTCCCAGCTCCATGGGGAGTCCACTTCTCACTCTGACCTTCTCTCTCTCACTCTCTCTCTTTCCTAATAAATAAATAAACAAAATCTTTAAAAAAAAAAAAAAAGCAGAAAACCCTAGTATCTATGAAAAGCTAAACCAACTAAGTCAATTGGTATAGATTATTTAAGTCAATTAAATTAACTTAGGTCACTTAGGGATCAATGAGCAGAGACTAGCTAGATGGCCACCAAAACTGTTTCTATCGAGCATACAGCTAGTCCATTTGTGTATGTGGCCATATGACTATTTGGCTAGCAGAATACAGATGACTTTGATTTATGAAACACTCAGTCCTAGCTCATTAAACCACCCCCTTGACTGATTCTTCACATTCTGTTTCTGTTTCCCAGTCAGCAGAAGATTCTAACATACTAGGGGATGGCAGAACCAATAGATGTTGCTTGTGTCTGTGACATAAGCAAGAAATAAGCTTTTATTGTATTAACTCACTGAATTTCTTTTCTATTTATACCAGTTACCCTACCTTGAATTATACAGTTTTGCAACAATTAAGAATCATACATCTTGGGGCGCCTGGGTGGCTCAGAGGGTTGAGCATCTGCCTTCGGCTCAGGTCATGATCTCATGGTCCTGGGATTGAGCCCCATATCAGGCTCTCTGCTTAGCAGGGAGCCTGCTTCCCCCGCCTCCCCCACCCCCCCCGCCTGTCTCTCTGCCTACTTGTGATCTCTCGCTCTGTCAAATAAATAAATAAAATCTTAAAAAAAAAAAAAAAGAATCATACATCTTTACCTGCTCTCATTTATAGACAAATCTTAGTAAAAGATGTTAATAAGCTATTTTACATAGAAGATTGACCAAATTTACATACGATTGACAGTTAATAACTTCTCTAATTCAAACTCTTATGTTCTTTTTACTGCCTCACATCACACAACTCCCATGCTATTTCAATGCAATGAAAATCGGAAAGTGGGGTTAGCACAGATTTATGTCAAATTAAGATAATAAAAAAGATTTTCTAGTTCATCAATATTGAGCTCTGAATAATTAAAGTATATTCTAGGATAGTAAACCAAACTAAAACTAAATGCAGTTTATAACAAAGCTGCACATCTGAGAATTAAATACACTAATTTTGCTGTTCTTCACATTAACACAATCCAGTATTTATAGTCTCATATCTGGTTTATTTCCTTCATATAGAATGAGATAATAACCACTGATAAAATTTCTTCATTTTCAGAGCTCTGAAGTACACAGCCAAATACCCTTTTTTCAATATTTCATGCTTACAATATTTAGCAGAGCTTATTTCATCCATCAAAAGGTACTCGTGTATCAACTTAAAACAAAGGCATACTACTATCCCTTTGTATATGGATGCAATATAATGCAAATCTATTAAAATGTGTGATTTTTTCCTCCACTTTAGCTTTCTATAAATTCTTTATAGTTATTAGCACAGCCTCTGAATGCAATGCACACTCTTCAACATATCTTTTTTCCCCAAGATGCAACATATTATTAATAACTGGAAAACATCTTCTACCTTTTTTTTAAAGCTTTATCTTATTGATTTATTATTTATCTTCAGGTATATTGTCCAAATATAAATAAATATGTCCAAAAAACGCCCACCCTTTGTATATGGAAATAGTTACTTCATACTCTAGAGGAAACATAAAATAATTAAAATTTTCAGGCACACATTTCATCTATCTGTAGTCCTTGATTAAAATATGCATAATTCTGCTTCCAAAGTTTATTCTAAGGAAATTATTATTATTCTAAGGAATTAATATGCCCAAAGATTTAGCCTTAACTTTATTCATCGCAACAATTTATGTTTTTATTGTATATAACTCTCCTTGTCATTAAAAAGAACTAGTTAAGAACAAAATAACAACTAAAAATCTCTGAACTTTTTGTTGCAGGAGGTCCTATTTCCTTCATTGGGGATAGGACTTGAATTTTGTTATGACATAGACAGACTAGAGCCACCAAAACAAATTAAGAACTACTGTGCTTGCCTTTCTATCTTGATACCCAGGCAAATTAAAAATAGAAGAAACAGGTATTCTTCAAGTTTGTTATTACATAGTATCCTGGCTAAAATTTATTCTAGATTGGAAAAAAGGTATTATTAGTCATAGATTGAATTCAACTGATTAAACCTATTTATCTGAAAGAAGCATGGAGTATTTGAATCTAGTTTAACTTCTTATCTGCAGAACACCTCTAAATCAGGTCTTAATATTGTTTGTAACAGAGGCTTCTCTGTGTCCTTAGAAACTCTATTATCCCCTCAGGAAACGATTGGGTAAAGGGACTTTGAGCTAACAAGGTTAAATGTGCTTCATTGGTTATACAGTTCATTGGTTGAAAATTTCTCTAGTTAGTAGTGGTGGTCATGACTGCTGAAAATTCTTTATAAAATACCAGCTATCCTAACTAATTTCCAGAATCACAATTACTTTTATTCTAAATGGTATATTTTAATGTCAATTCCTTAAATATGATTAATTTGTTTCCCTAAACGTATTGCTCATAAATGACATTAATGAGCCAAAAAAAAAAAAAAAACCCAAAAAACCCAAATGCCTCCAAACTGGGAGCATCAATGTCTTATGCCTAATTCTAATCTTTTTTTAGATATATTTTTTTACATAATCTTTTTTTAAATACATTTTTTTTGCTGACTGGAACAGCCTTCTCTCATTTTATCAAACATAGTCATTTACATGGAAATCAGAGGAGAAATGGTTAAGTGCCCAAGGTCCTTCCTTCAGACTCAGGTATACTCAAGAGTCAGATTTTCCTGAAGGTTTTCAGGAGGCTTTTAGAGTGACAAATGCTTCACACAGATGTAAGAGGCCTAGGCCAGCTCAGTAATAATGAAGAGAGAGGGGATAAAGTAAGTAGATGAGAGTCCACACTCAGGGTGAGTTTGCCAGAGAAGCAGAACCAAGGGCCTTTGCAGAAGAATCATCTTATGTCATACTTTTTTTTTTCATGGAAGATATGCTATGATTCAGTTCCTTTAAAGCATGTCAAATATTTTATAACAGGTTTATAATAGAGCAGCTGATTGCAAAAGAGACTGGACCCCTTGCCCTGTGACATATTCTAAGTAAGCAGCAAAATGGAGAGTAAACTTGGGTCCTAGACTGCCAGGTAAAGCACATGCTAACAACCACCATGGGTCTTTGTAATCAACAAAGGGCCTCAGATGCAGACTTTTGCCATTAACAAAGCAAAAAAGTTGTTATATGGACGGCCAGGGAATTGTTCTTGTGTTAAAAATTTGCATTTGGGGGTGCCTGGGTGGCTCAGTTGGTTAAGCGACTGCCTTCGGCTCAGGTCATGATCCCGGAGTCCCAGGATCGAGTCCCATGTCGGACTCCCGGCTCTGCGAGAAGTCTGCCTCTCCCTCTGACCTTCTCCCCTCTCATTCTCAGTCTCTCTCTCTCTCTAATAAAAAAAAAAAAATTTGCATTTGGTTAATAGAGGCCTGTAAACATATCACAATGTTATTAAGTTACCCTGTTGTAGTAGCTCTTCATTTTTAAGACACCAGGGGTTTCAAAGAATGGCTATATCCCAATTTTCTCATGAATTCTGAGAGGCACTCAACATTGGTCTAGTTAACAAATTAGGAAAATCTTGATCAGATTTCAGTTTAGATTCTTCAAGTTTCCTTTTCAAAGTAGTCAGAACTCTACTAATTCTAAATTTTCAGAGAATTTAGCCAGGCTCATAGCAATCTTCTTATGGTTATTAAAGGCTAAATCAGCTTCTTAAATAATGGTAGATTCTTGAGTTAATTCCCTCTTCATTGTTAAAGACTTTAGGTAAATAGCTGTCTACCCGGCAAATTTTACAGTAGGAGTAGCATACGAAATGCTCTAGCACCACCTGAAGGTGCTTATATGGGGGCCTAAGAGAGACCCACCCTATGACCCAGAAAGTTTATGAACAAAGGACAGCGAGCACCTTGCGTGTCTGTGCTTGCAAGGTTCTGCAGAATCACATTGAAAAAACAATTCAACTAGTCTGTAGAAAGTTAAAGATAACAGACCCTATTTAAGAAGCAGTTTGATTCTGACTGAAGGACTGTTTCAGGTTATAGATTGTTGAAAAAAATTATTAAATGCTTTTCTTTTTACTAAAAGGATATGGTAACCCTCAATCAAAATTAGGACAATTTAAGTGTGAAAGATGCAGAAACACTGAAGAATAAGTGAGATGGTATTTCCTAACTGGCTTGGAAATTGTCACTGTGAGTGAATGGGTGAGTGATATATTAATTAAATGGTAATATATTTTTATTATTTTTATTTTATTTTTATTATTCATTTTATTATTTTATTTTTATCTTATTTTATATTACTATCATTTTATTATTAATTATAATTTTTATTAACAATGTGTTTTAATTTATTCCTGTGGCTTCTTTGACCCGTAGAAACCTATTCATGTGATTTCTTTAGGTCTTTTTACATGATCAGACTAATTTTTCATATCATTTTTACTTTCTAATGTAACAGGAAGTTGTATAATCAATTTGTACATTTCCTGGAATATACCATTGATGTACCAATGACCCAGACCTGGACTCTGCCATTTTCCCAGTTGCTCTGGTTTCCTTTTAGTGGAAAACTATGTTTAGAAACCACAATCGGGCCCTAGAAAAATTTATTGTTACTGGGCTGGTCATTGTTCCTACAGGCTTGCAGGAGACATAGCTAGAAATGATTTTTTAACAAGAATATATCTCAGTTCATACTGATAACTTCAGTTCAAAATCCTAGATTTACTAACCTTATATCCAGATATATTTTCTCTCATGCCAAAAATCCTGGCTCTTAAAGCAAAAATTACCCATTTGCTTTATCCAACAGTATATATCCAATCTCAAAATAACCACCATGATAAATTGAAAACACCGGAACTTTTTTTCATTTTGTTCTCAGTATATTCTCTAATGACTTATGATAAGATCATTCTGCCTTACAGTTTTTTAGAATAGTTTCTACTTACGTAGTTATGTCACCCACTAGACAAAAATTTAAGCTAATTTGTTTTACTATATTTTTATTTAACAGTTTTACAATTACCTAAAATATCTTCTCTGGAGAAAGGATTCCAAATCTACAAATATAGTACAGCCTAAGAATTCTAACTTCTACCCACTCTGTCCACCTTAATGCTACCTTTATCAATATTAATATTAGTAATTTTATGTTTTATCTTTCCATTGTTTTATTTTAGTGTAAATGAATGTGTTTATGCATATAAGTAATAGCATACTCTGCATATCTTACTTTCACTTAATACATCCTGGAGATAAGATTTCATAAGACCATTTATATTTATTGATAAGTCCAATATTTGGGTCTCACTTCTGTCATATTATTTTGTAGATACACATTTATATACATATATATTTGTGTTTTGGTTATATATTTTTTACTATGTGATCTATTTTATTCTTCTCTCTCACAGTATACCTTTTAGTATTTAGAAAATTTGTAGTTTTGTTCTAATAGTTTACCACTTTGGGATTGTTTTTTTAAGATTTTATTTATTTGGGAGACAGTGAGTGAGAAAGAGAGAGAGCACGAGTGGGAGGAGAGGCACAAGGAGAGGGAGAAACAGACTCCCCTCTGAGCAGGGAGTGCTTTGGGATTTTTTTTTTTTTTTTGGAATCACACTGAATTCACAGCTTAAATTGTAGAGAATTGATTTATTTATAATACAGTCTAGTCTTTGTGATCATCATTTATCCATTTATTCAAGTTTTATTTTAATTTATTCAGAAAAGTGTTAGATTTTCCTAAGTTCTTAAACATTACTTAATAGATAGCTTCCATAGCATTTTATTGCTGCTGATGCTATTATAAATGAAATACTTATAATTGGTTATTTATAAGTAGGTAAGTTATTGATTTTTCTATGTTGATTTTGCATTTTATCTTACTGGACTCTCCTATTAGTGCTAAGTTTAATTAAATTTCTTATTTTGAGATAATTTTAAGCTCACATGCAATTGTAAAAAATAATACAGTGAGATCCCCATATTATCTTTTTTACTCAGTTTCCCACTAGGAAAACATCTAAAATTCTAAAAAATAATGTATTTGCAGTTTAACTACACACTTGCAAAATCTATTCTTGTTATAATTCTTTATCAGTGTCTAGATACATATTTTACAATCTAAAATAAATATAGTTTATTAAGTTTTCTCAATACATTCTCTGTGAGCATTGACTGAGAATTTCCAATTCTAAATGATATAAACTAGGGGCACCTGGGTGGCTCAGCCATTAAGCATCTGCCTTTGGCTCAGGTCATGATCCCAGGACCCTGGGATCAAGGCCCCCATCAGGGTCCTTGCTCAGCAGGAAGCCTGCTTCTCCCTCTCCCACTCCCCCGCTTGTGTTCTCTCTCTCGCTGTTTACTGTGTCTCTCTGTCAAATAAATTAATAAATTAAAAATCCTTAAAATTAATTAATTATATAAACTAAAATATAAACAGTGAAAAATCTTGCAGAATACAAATGCTGTTGTTCTGAAATAACCAAAGTAAAACAAAGCATTTGACAGTTAACCAGGGGCTTCTTAATGTCTGTGAAGTCTAGAGACTGCGTTATGACTCTATTCTTAAATTCTTAAATAAAATATTCTTCATGATCCATGTGTTATCTGTTCACCACAAGTCATGGTGCACAGAAATGATTGAAAAACCTTCTAAGAGCATCTCTAATAGACAAATACCCTTGTGACCACAAAGGTTCAAAAGACAGCTAAAAGTATCTCTTATTGACTTAGTAAGCTGAGGTATATGGAATTTGAGGCCATAGTTTCATATCTTAACAACTACCTTTTCTTTCTCAAAAATGACACACTGACGGGACGCCTGGGTGGCTCAGTTGGTTGGGCAACTGCCTTTGGCTCAGGTCATGATCCCGGCGTCTTGGGATCGGTCCCGCATCGGGCTCCTTGCTCCGCGGGGAGCCTGCTCCTCTCTCTGCCTCTGCCTGCCTCTCTGCCTGCTTGTGTTCTCTCTCTGTTAAAAATGAATAAATAAAATCTTTAAAAAAAAAAAAATGACACACTGACAACATGTATGCTAAATTCATGGAGATGTGAATGGAATATACAAACTGTACTGAACTCATTATGCTTTCCAAACTTTTGCTTTCATTTAGAAGGAAAAGTGCAAGTGTATTACTATTCATTTCAAGCATTATTGGTACATTTAAATTAAAAATATAAATTAGCGTAAATAAAGCAATCAAATCTAAAAGAGTGCCATTTGGTTGGAACCTCTCAACAGTTTCGCCTTCAACCATTATCCCCATTTTATAGATATCAATTCTGATAGGACAACATACAAAATGAATGGGAAGGAAAATTCTATTTATATTTTTCACCATAAGAAATTTCATAAGACAAAGACTTTGGAAATAGATGAAATAAAAAGCTTATTTCAATTATATCTATAATGTTGAGACATTTGTATATACCTAGACTTACTTGAATAAAAAACAGAAGGATTCATTTATGTTATTTTTAAAGATCTTATTTATTTGAGAGAGAACGAGAAAGCACAAGCGGGGGGGGAAGGGCAGAGGGAGAAGAACTGAACAGGGACCCCAAACCGGGGCTGGATCCTAGGACCTTGAGATCATGACCCAAGTTGAAGTCGGATGCTTAACTAACAGAGGTACGCAGGTGCCCACAGAAGGATTTTCTTTTTTAAAATATCTCTCAAACTCTCTGCATGTTTCTCTATACTCCCTGCATGGAGGATTTTTTAAAATCATGTACAGAGTAAGGAAACTGTTAATATCTAATAATTAACCCTGCATATGTAATTTTTCATAGACTCACATTTTATCAACAAAAATACAAGTTATATATTTGTTCATTAGTATATGCATATTCATAATTTATATTCATTATTTCTACTCTCTAGCATTCTCTAATAACATAAAATAACAAATATGCTTTTGCCTGTCTTACAAAAATAAAATGCTTAAAATACTTTTAAATTCTATCAGAGTTTATTTTAATCCTCAGTCATGCTAACTTTTTCTGTAATTTCTGTGTCAACATTGTTTAGTAAAAATATAATGTGAGTCACAAATGTAAATTTAATTTTTTAGTATCCATTTTTTTAAGTTTGAAAAAATTAAAAAATGATTTCGATATTTTAGCTCAATATCTCCAAAATATAATCGTTTCAATATTTAATAAATATTTAAAAACATATCATTGCAATATTTTATATCCTCATTTTTAATGGTAACTCTAAAAATTGGTTGTGTACTTGGAACCTTTGGTGTATCTCACTTCAGACTAGACTCATTTCAAAAGCCACATACAGCTAGTGGCTCCCATACTGAAGAAATTAAGATGGGTCAGGTCATTATGCATTTATATAGTTTATGAATAGACTCTACAAATTTTAAGGTGGAGAAGGTGCCACTATCACCTCAAACATAAATGCACCTCTAGTACATGCCTGTTGTAAGATACAGAATTATTAAGGCATACCTAACTTGATTACACCTAAGGCAAATGGATATAAGTCACCTGAGAGATCAACAACGTATATGCAAGCATAAACCAAGAGTACAAAATTGACTACCACTTGGTACCATCCTTAGAATCACACTTCCAACCATAGCTTTTTTTTTTTTTCTCTCATTAAACTTTTGTTTTAATGGGTCTCAAAATTCTGTGGCAGATTTTTGGTGAAGTTGTTTCCATTAAAAAGTAGATTTTTTTAGGGGTGCCTGGGTGGCTCAGTGGGTTAAGCCTCTGCCTTCGGCTCAGGTCATGATCTCAGGGTCCTGGGGAGCAGAGGCCCCACATCTGGCTCTCTGCTCAACAGGGAGCCTGCTTCCCCCGCCCCCCGCCCTCTCTGCCTGCCTCTCTGCCTGCTTGTGATGTCTCTCTTCTCTGTCAAATAAATAAATAAAATCTTTAAAAAAAAAAAAAGTAGATTTTCTAAACTAAGAACTTAAAACTGCTACACACACACACACAGAGTCCACAAAACATTCTCCTTTCCTTCTGAAGGTTTTATAATCCATTGTTAGCATTAACCTGTCTTTTAAACTTAAATGGCCAACTGACACAAACAGTTCTGAGACTGTTCTTTCACCACTGATTAAGACTAGGGTGGCAGGTATTAGAGAGAATATTCATTTAGCCTTCTGAGCTTTCTGGGCCAACTTGGTGACCTTGCCAGCTCCAGCTGCCTTCTTGTCCCCTACTCTGATGAGACCCACGGCAACTGTCTGTCTCATGTCACGAACAGTAAAACAGCCTAGAGGAGGATAGTCAGAGAAGCTCTCAACGCACACAGGCTTGCCAGGAACCATGGCGGCATCACCAGATTTCAAGAACTTGGTACCATCTTCCAGCTTTTTTCTAGAACGATGATCTAGCTTCTCCTTCAGCTCAGGAAACTTGCAAGCAATGTGAGCTATGTGACAATCCAGCACAGGTGCATATCCAGCACTGGTCTGGCTTGCATGGTTCAGCATAATTACCTGAGCCATAAAGCCAGCTGCTTCCATTGGTGGGTACTTGTACTTCCATTTTTGCTGTCACCAGCCACATTACCATGACAAACATCTTTGACAGATACATTCTTGACATTGAAGCCCACACCGTCCTCCAGAAAGAGGCCTCACTCAAAGTTTCATGGTGCATTTCAACAGACTTTACTTCATTTCAACACTTTACTTCAAGGTGACCACCATGCCAGGTTTAAGAACACCAGTCTCCATTCATCCCACAGGGACAGTACCAATACCACCAATTTTGTAGATGTCCTGGAGGGGTAGATGTAAGGGCTTATTAGTTGGACAAGTTGGTGTCAGAATGTAATCCAGAGCTTCAAGCAGTTGGTTCAACTGGCATTCCCATTTTTACGGGTGACCTTCCATCCCTTGAACCAAGGCATGTTAGCACTTGACTCCAGCATGTTGTCACCATTCCAACCAGGAATTGGCACAAATACTACTGTGTCAGGGTTGTAGCCAATTTTCTCAATGCAGGTGCTGACTTCCTTAATGATTTCCTTGTATCTCTTCTGGCTATAGGGTGGCTCAGTGGAATCCATTTTATTTTTAACACCAGCAATTAGTTGTTTTACACCCAATGTATAAGCCAAAAGAGCATGTTCATTGGTCTGCCCATTCTTGGAGATACCTGCTTCAAATTCACCAACACCAGCAGCCACAATCAGGACAGCACAGTCAGCCTGAGATGTGCCTGTAATCAGGTTTTAATAAAGACTCTGTGTTCTGGGCCATCAATGATGGTCACATAACACTTGCTGGTCTCGAATTTCCACAGGAAGGTATCAATGGTGACACCATGTTTACATTCAGCTTTCAGTTTATCTAAGACCCAGAAATATTTGATGGAGCCTTTTCCCTCTCAGCAGCCTCCTTCTCAAGTTTTCAATAGTTCTTTTGTTGATCCCACCACATTTGTAGATCAGATAACCAGTAGTGGTAGAATTGCCCAAATCTATGGGTCGAAAGACAACAATGTCTTTCCCTTTCCCTTCTGGTTTAGGTTTAATGGCAGTTTTCACACCACCTATGTTCTGGTGGCAGACCTATTTTGAAAAAGCAGCCATAGCTTTTTGTCTCTTTGTTGTTGTCCTCTTCAGAAAAGACATAGTGCTTATGGAAAAAGAAAAAAAAAAACTCTTCTATTTGAAAATCTTTAAATTGTTTAAAAATAAGAAGCTCCTCTAAGAAAGTCTATTTCAAAAGCAATCAAAAGTTGGCAAACTTTTTTTTTTGTAAAGGGCCATAGAGTAAATATTTTAGGCTTTGTGGGCCATATAGTTTTTGTCATATCTCTTCAACTCTGCCATTGTAGTGGGGGGAAAAATATAGATACTATATAAACAAATGGATGTACCTGTGATTCAATAAAACAATTTACAAAAACAGATGGTGGGACCAAGTTTGTAATCCTTGGTCTAGACTACTTTCCTTTAAAGTAAAATAAAACCAGGTCAAATTAGTTGAATATATATTGACCATAACAACAAGAACAACAAAATCTTAGTGGAAATATTCAAAAGATATTATCAGGTACCCATTTTTTCTCCACTTCTTGGCTATTAGCATCTCCAGATTTAAATGCCTTACTGCTCATGATCTCAAAAGGAAAGAAAAAAACTCTCTCTAGCAACTGTATTAATCTCTAAAAAAAATATTGAGGCCTTTCTTAAGCCATTTTCCCATCCTTGGATCAATTGATATTCCCAATGAAAGAAGGTCTCTTAATGGTCAACACAGCTCACATGTCCACACACATAAAATCAGAAATGAGAGGAGAGTTATTTGATTGCCAGCCTTGCCAGATGAGAGAGAGCCAGAAAATAAGAGAGAAAAAAAGGAATAACTTATGAAAAAGAAGGAAAGAAATAGAGTGCAGAGACAAATTAAAGACACTCACCAATGGCATTATATTTTGGGACATTATCGCTCCTGATGCATTAATTCCAGTGAACAAAGGAATACTAAAAGCAAGAAGGACATTTGCATCTGAGATGATCAGGCACTGGGGTGGAATGGGGGACAAAACTATATTGTGGAGATAATGACAGGCTCATGTTAAGTGGAAGACAATATGTACAGATTATAACAAAGACATTCAGTGATCCAGACTGGGGGGAAAATCACCGGAGACTGAGGATTTCTAATAGACAAGTTAAGCACTGCATCATACAATCTGAATCAAGGGAAGGTATTCTGACAGAGGTCATTGGCATTTTCAAGGAAGGCAGTCCCACCTCACGGCATTTGGGTTGCCATTTTAGTTTCTAAAATATTGCAGATATCAGAGACAGAAAGAATGATGG
Source organism: Nasua narica (assembly GCA_028533885.1). Lineage (NCBI taxonomy): Eukaryota > Metazoa > Chordata > Mammalia > Carnivora > Procyonidae > Nasua > Nasua narica. The sequence continues at coordinate 70,783,001 of CM052809.1, forward strand.
ATATTGGATTTCAACCTAAAAAGCACAATGATCTGAACTGATGCTAAGACGTGGTACTGTGCTACTAATTAATACCTGACTGTTGGTCTAAAGTTCCTTCAACTCTTTTACCCAAGGTGAAGATTTACCTAGAACATGAGGAAAAGCTGAATCTGAAACTGAAGATCAGTTCTTGAGCATCTTATTTCTATGCAGAAATAAAGATTTATTTCTTTATTTGTCAGAGAGAGCACAAGTAGGAGGAAGAGCAGGCAGAAGGAGAAGCAGGCTCCCTGCTGAGCAAGAAGCCTGATATGGGACTGTCCTGGGATCATGACCTGAACCAAAGGCAGACACTTAGCCAAACTGAGCTATCCAGGTATTCCTTTCACACAGAAATAAGATGCAGAAACTGAGAGCAGAGTCTTGAGAACAGAGGATATTTTTAAGGATTATAAGGAATTTATTTTTGTTTTATTATAATTTGAGTTCAACAAGCAACGAATAATAATGTTTGCATATGATTTGAGAAATACAATAAAATCTTTTAGTTCACCATTAAAAGTAGTATTTAGATGCTTCTTATGACATATTTCTAGGGTGTGCCCTACTACATAATAAAAATGGGAACTATTTTCTCTGGTATAAAGCTGAGAAAAAATCTTCAGTATGATAGAAAAAAGTTTCTATTTAATAATATGTGATAATGTTAATAAGTAATAATTTATAATATGGTTAACAGCTATGAGTTGCTATAACAGAAAGACCCCAAAATATTGTGGCTTCAGTATGACAGCAATTTATTTTACTTTAATATAACAACCCAGAGTGGGGTGGTCTAGCAGCTTTGGTTACCAAGTTTACATAGGTTCCCAGGCTGTCAGGGCAGCTCAGCCAACTTTAAATTAGTTCCCACCGCCTTAGTTCAAGAAGACTGCTCAGTTCTTACCATTTCCCAGTCTGGGGAAACCAGAAAGAAGAAAAAGCAGCAGCAGCAGCCGCAGCAGCTGGGGGGTGGGGTAGGGAGGAGGAGATGGAGAGGGGGAGGGGCAAGCAAGCAGTGTCTTAAGAAACAAGCAGTATGGAAGTGTCACATATCTTGTCCAATCACCTCATTGGTAAGAAATTAGTTATACGGTCATACCTACCTGAGCAGATACAGAGAAGTGGAATGGGTTTGAGTCTATTAAATAAGAGAGGAGATTGGACTCAAGTGTCTATCAATAGAGGAACGGAGAAGATGTGGTATAAAATGGAATGTGATATAAAATGGAATATTATTCAGCCATTAAAAGGAGTGAAATCTTGCCATTTGCAATGACATGGATGGAACTAGAGGGTATTATACTAAGCAAAATAAATCAGAGAAAGACAAATATCATATGATTTTACTCATGTGTGGAAAAAGAAAACAAATGATCAAAGGGAAAAAAAAAGAAAAAAGAGAGAAAGAGAGACAAACCAATAAACAGACTCTTAACTATAGAGAACAAACTGAAGGTAACTGGTAGGGAGAGTGGTCAGGGGATGGGTGAAATAGGTGTTGGGGATTTAAGAGGGTACTTGTGATGAGCACTGGGTGATGTATAGAATTGTGGAATCACTATATTCACACCTGAAACAAACATAACAGAGTATACTAACTATACTGGGATTAAAAATAAATAAGTACACATATCTTTAAAAGGAGAGAAAGATAGGAGATGGGACATTGGAGCTTGATCTCCACCACCTATCAATCACGCCTTTAACAAGCATTAAATAATTGCTTAATGGGATTAATTATCACCCAAAATAGCAAAAAAAAAAAGATTTTTTTTTAAAGACTCATTTACTTACTTTAGACAGAGGGAGAGAGAGAGAGTGGGGTGTGGGGTAGAGGCAGAGGAGACAGAGGAAAAGAAGCCAGCTCCCTGCTCATCACAGAGCCCCACATAGGGCTCCATCTCATGACCCTGAGATCACAATCCAAGCAGAAACCAAGCCTTCAAGGCTTAATTGAATGTACCACCCAGGCGCCCCCCCAAAAAAAGATTTTTAAAAATAGAACACAGTTATTGCTCTTGAGAAACACACAGTGTACTGAAGAAAATGTCCATGGAAACAATTATAACAGAGTAACCGTGTTATATTGGAGTATGTTTATTAGGTTCTCCAGGCACAGAGAAAAGAGTACTACTGTCCACATAAGAAAGTCAACAAAAGTGGAGGTAGTGTTTGAGTCACTATAGTGGAGGTAGTGTTTGAGCTTAATCTAGTTAAAAGATTATAAGGTCACCAGGTAACTTAAGAAAGAGTACTTTGGTCATCAAAGCCTTGGCAGAATGTAATGGCCTTGGGGGATGGCAAGTAGCCTTGTATGAGCAGATCTATTCAAAATGTGTGTGAGTACATGCATATACACGCACGTGGATATATGTATCAGGACAGAGTAGTGAAGTGGGGCAAGGAGAGAAAATGAGTTAAGAAAGGTACAGAGGGCCCCTGTAAGGAGTTTGGAATTGATTATGAAGCCATTGAAGGATTTTAGGCAGAACTGGTGAGTTTGACTGGCATATCAGAAATTTCATTTTGGTTGAAGTCTCCTCCTCTTATGAGGGCCACAAGGGAAGAAGTATTCTTCATTTTAATTAAAAAAAACATTTATTGAACACTGTCTTTGTGCCAGACCTATTCTCTGTCCTCCTAGAAAAAGCCAATTATCAGAGAAATGGAAGATGAAGGAATCAATTGCCTGGAGACATTTCCCGTTTTGAAAATTTCTCTCTGAGGACATAACTTAGTCTTTAAAAGACAGAAAAGGGGACGCCTAGGTGGCTCAGTTGGTTGGGCAGTTACCTTCAGCTCAGGTCATGGTCCTGGAGTTCTGGGATCGAGTCCCGCATCGGGCTCCTTGCTTGGCGGGGAGCCTGCTCCTCTCTCTGCCTCTGCCTGCCTCTCTGCCTGCTTGTGTTCTCTCTCTGTTAAATAAATAAATAAAATCTTTAAAAAATAAAAGACAGAAAAGATGAGTAAAATACAGTTTTTCATTTACAGTGGCCTCCATTTTCATCCCCACTGGGTTCAAACAGCAGGTTCCTCAGGCTCTTATGGAAAACACAGACAAACAAACAAAAACACTTCTGGCAAGTTTACCCCTATAGGTTTCAGATATTACTGGATTCCAGAGGTGAGCGAAGTGTCGAAAGAATCCATAAAAGCATCATAATCTCTTCAAGCAGTTGGTCTGTCACCCACAAGGCAGCCCTGAATTTTTTGGATGGATCTCCTCTTATTTACATGTGACCGCAGAGGAAATAACATCGGATACCAGGAAATTTGCACTCCTAGTTACGTAAGATGAGAACCAGTTCCATGGCTTTCCACAATTATCTTCATTTCTTACCACTCTTTGTAGGTGAAAAGAACTTGTGAGTTGGGAATTTCATCACTGTATATTTGGATCTGTCCAGGTACACTGCAAACTATTTATTGATATCTGATGTGTGAAATCTTCTTTCTACTTCCCAGTGATCTCAATCAACTCATTAAAAATTATTACATTAATGAAGCTGTTGTAATACAAAAAGACAACTAAAAAATTCTAGAAATGTCATGCCGATAGTAACGTATTTATTTTCACCACCAGATGGCATTATTTAGTTTTTTAAAGGTTAAAAAAGCACCTATACAGACCTAATACCAGCAGCAAAGTATTCAAAATAATTTAATATAAGTGAATAATCTTTTCTCAAACAAAAGAATCATCAAAGAAATGGATTAATGTTTTCCCTTTGTTCCAGCACCATCCATCTCTCTAAGATGGTTGCCTCTTTTGAAACCAGCTGAAGATTAATTAGGTATATGGGACACTTTGGGGGGCACTGAAAGAGGAGAATTGGGCCACAAGTGCTCATATTTGGAAACAGATGGTTTGAAAATGAATAAAGGTAATTAATAATAATGATGTCTTGACTGCATGGAGCAGCTGTCCTCCTCAGAGCTCAAAAAGCTTCCTTTATTATCTCATTCATCCTCCCTATGTTTAATCATGACATTAAGAATTGCATGTACACACCTTATGTTTTGTTTTGCTTTATATTTTGGGGATTCCAGACAATAAAAATCCCTCCTGATACAATAGATATAATTCATGGTTACAATCGCAACATATAAAAATACCCGGCAGGTTGTTTTTAAATAATGGAACAAAAACATGAATACCACAAATAGGTAAAATTGCTTGAGCTGGCGGGGAAACAAGATAGGGGAACCTGGAAATATCTGTTATAGAAATTCATACCCAAGAATACTTCTCTATGTATCAGATAGCTTTTAAAATGTGGATTGAGAGGGAGAGTAGTTATTTATATAGGACGTGAACTAGAATGTAAGGTATCTGATGACTAAATTAGAAAATACTTTTGGGCTTTTTCCCACTGACACTATGCCAACTTCTTTCTAGAATCCGAAGTCTTGTGAATATTACAGAAACCTAAAATACTCTTGTTTTCTAAGAAACCCTACAACTTAAAAGCATAATTTGTTAACATGGTAATCTAAGGACAAATCTAGTTTTTAAAAAATCTATTTACTGAGGAATTGTAATCTGGTAAGAGGATGCCAGCCTGGGAAGTAATTTTTTTAAGTAAGTTAAAAATATATTTTAGAAGAAGGTAGCTGAAAACTTGTGTTCCATACTATATTTATGTTTGAGAATTATGTCTCAAAAAGCAAAACCATTAAGAGCCTACCAGAAAATAATAGATCAAGTCTAAATACAACCCCCTCCTTCCTTTTTTTACTTCTGAGTGGATTCCTGTATTGATGATCTCTTCTTCTATTTCCGGCTGCTTCCAACTTTCACTCCAGCCCCACTTACCCCTCTTCCAAACCTACCTTTCAGATATGCCTCCAGATGATGACAACAGCCATCCATCACTGTCTCTGTGTTTCTTCTGCTTTATTGGGTGGCAGTCATAAGATGCTTCAAGGGGAAAGAAGATAAAATTTTTCAGAACCTATGTTTAAGAGGAAAGCCCTCTTCCCTCAGGCAGAGCCCTTGATGAACTTTTTACCACTTTCCAATAGAATTTCTCTCAGTATTTTGAAAAGCTATGATTTCTTGTTCTTGATCTATAGATCCCCTCCTGCAATGAAATTTCAAGAGAACAATATACTATTTCCCCCAAAATTGCTTTATCTAGTATTTCTCTTAAATTCTGAAATAGCCACAATTCTGAATACATCTCCACAGCTTGTTAATGGCATTACTGGCCCATGACTAACTTGTACCATGGAAGTCTGAGGAGCCATGAGCATCATAAAATCACTGCCAGTTGGACAAGGAATATCAAAGAAAGTCAAGTTATCACAAAATCTGTTTCAGATATTGGCTTGTATCTAGGCTAATTCCTGGTGTAAGGAATCTTTGGAATGACTTAGCAGTTCACAACTCTCTTCTAAGTTCTTAGTAATTTTTGGAGAGTCATGTCTGAACCCAGAGTCAATCCTCATTCTTCATCTCTTGAGCAGTTGTAGGCCCCACTCCCTCCATGCAATTCCTGAATCCTCACTGGTCATCTGCACATGGAATCATTAATCATTCAAAAGCCTTTTAGTGAGGTTCTACTATGTCCCAGGCACTGTGCTTGATACTTTAAAAATAATAAAAAGAAAGAAGATCTTTAGAAAGCTTATATTCTAATGACTCTTGGGGAACTATCAGGTAACAAACATCAAGTAAGGGAAGACTAAGTAAGCTGGGTATGAGGACAGGAGTCCAGTAGAGCTCCAATCTATTCCTTTTTAATGGCTCTTTACCTTTCTACTTCAAACCCAGAGTCAATGTAGGCTAAAGGAGAGTGTTTCTTCAGATGAGTTCAAATCCTAGGACTTAAACTTACTGTTAAGTTATCTGATTCTCTCAGCATTCATTTCCTTATCGGATTCGTGGGGATAAACAATACCTCCCTGCCAGATGGTTGAAGGATTAAATAAGATGGTATCTTGAAAGCACTTAGCACAATGCCTGGCCTCTATCAGTTGCCTACTAAGAACATGATAGGATTAGCATTTACTGAGCAGGGTTTTTTTGGATCAGGATCTTTGCCAGGTTATTGCTCATATACCACCTCATTATTTCTCCACAGCAGCCTGAGGGTAGACCTTATTATTCTCGCTTTATAAGGAGACTCAGAAAGGAAACTTGCCTAATTTTATACGACTAGCAAGTTGTAGGATTAGATTCAAAATCACGTCATTTCACGTTAAGCCCAAAGTCTTTCCTTGATACATTTTCAAGGAACACACAGTTGTCTTGGAAGAGACATCTCCCAGAGGACTTTCACAATGCACTCAGAGTTATTCAGTCCAGTGCTGCAATCCATGGGTCAAAGGTGTGCCACTGAAGCATATCCTTGTCAAGTTCAAGTAGGGGAGGGAGAAAAAGCTTTCTCCCTCAGGATAAGACAGATAGCTTTTTATGCTTTTCCCCCACAGAGGACATGTTGCTGCAGTCTGCAGTATGCGAAGGGGAAAAGTGAGCTGATTGTTCCTTGTGCAATAACGAGATGGGTGGATCCTCAAAGTTAATGGTACCCCAGATGTTTTGGAGCAATTGGCATAGTCAGATCTGTGGAAAATGTTTCTCTATGCCTCCTCCTTAGAACAAACCTTCGGAGAAGACAAAAGCTTCAACATGAAAGGCAAGAGTGTAAGCAGAAAATGCCAGAAGACTATCAAAGGACTCAGAAGGCTTGGAGAGTCCTTAGCTCTCCTTTATAAACTGTTCTCTGAAATGAGGCCAGGTTCTACCCACATTTGCCTTTGGAGTTGAGTCACATGATAAAAGGCAGATGTGTCAATTTAACATTAATGAACTCAGTGCCTGGCACTTGTATTAATACGTTTTTTTAATTTGAAATAGTATTCGAAGCAGAATATCGTGTAGGTAAATTACCACTTGGATTTATTTCAACACTATAAATCACCATGCATCATTCATGTGTAAATAACAAGCTGGTAGTGTTTTTGGTCCATTCACTGTAGTAGGTTGGAGTTTACTAATTGCTCCACTGTTTTCACTTTTACTATGCAACCTACTTCCTGAGTCTCATATATCATTGGCAATATTTCTAATCCACTGGACAGGAAATTTGATTCTATGGTCTATATAATACCTTGCACATATTTTAGCATTATATAACAACATTCTTTGGAACTCTTTCAGTGAAGATTTAAATTTTTAAATATTTTTGTGTGCACGGATTGTATGACATCAGTGTCTTCGAACAATAAGGCATTCTGCGGTTCTTCAGAATTTTAACCTTACTCATATTACTTCTTGTAGAATCGGAGATATTGCTGATTAGTATATGTGTATACATCTGTATGTGTGTCTAACAAGGTTCATCATAACGCATTAGCTCCCCCAGTGTTGCTAAGAAAGAGGATTATCTGTATATATTAGATATATGACCTCTGCTTATCCTGGTCCACAGCTTCTTCGATACTGTTCTCCAAACCAGCTATTCTTGATCCAAACTCTCTACCTCAGTTGCCTCCCCTAAATACTCATCCAAGTCAGTCCACATACATATTACCTTAATCCTATTTTTTTCAAACCAGGCCTGAACACAATTTCCCATTCCCAGAGCCATTTCAGAGTCATGAGAGAACACCTTTTTCGGACTTCTCATTCTTGAAAGCCTCAACAGCTTCTAACAGTGCACCTTTTCTCTATCACCTTCACAAACATCCATCAATTACCTTTATAATGACAATGCTGCCTTCATATGTAACTTTCACAAACTTCTCTCACCTTTCTAGATAACACGGTACCTGGCTCACATTTTTCCTCCCACCCTGCATCCTTTGCCATCATCCTAAGTAATATATAATGTATATATGAATTAGGAACCATCTCAACATCATGCTATTCTTGCCCTTCCTTGCATCAGTAGAGTACATCTACCTCTACCTCAAGCCACTTACATTTTAGGAGGATCACATTCTCAAAATGTGCTACCCCATGACCCAAGTATCTAGCCTACTGCTTTCTTTTTCAAAAGCAGCCTCTTTTCCAAACATCTCTTATTTGCTCACCAACCCTACAATCACTCAATTCCCTACACTTCTCCCTACCTTTGATGCCCTTTTGGTTTTACTTGATCCCTTTGTATACTGAATCTGTGGGTTAACTTTTTCAAAGATTCACTTTTCCACTTCAACCATTCAACAATATGCAAAAATTAATGAAGCACAAAAAACAAAAAAGTGGTATGTCATCCCTGACCATAAACAGTTTACCACTTAATACAGGAAGCGAGAAATTCTTGGGTGAATGCTTCTCTTAATTCTTCTTCAGAGAAGTGACAATAATTTTTGTCTTACTTTATCTCAGAGACAACATAATCTGCTTTCCCGTCATCTAGCCCCTTAATTTCAAACTCTATCTCCACATTAGTCAATACTCTGCCTCAAATGGGAGGACTGAGTAAAATAACCTCAGTTCAGTTTCTCTTTGTATATGAGATCTTATAAAATTATCTTGCATCCATTCTTGAAAGTCATTCTTGCTTTAATTATTATGAATACTGTCTTTAAATTTTGTGGTGAATTTGGAAATAATTCACAACTTGTTAAAAATATGATCATTTGTGGTTAATTTTATGTGTCAACTTGGCTAAGCTATGGTGGCCAGATGTTCGGTCAAACACCGGACTCGATGTTGCTATGAAAGTATTTTTTTTTTAGATGTGATTAACATTTACATCCATAGACTTTGAGTAAAGCAGATTATTTTCCTGCACCGTGGGTGAGCCTCACCTAATACAATGAAGACCTTAAGAGAAAAAACTGAGGTCTCTCAAGGAGTAATTCTGTCCGTAGAAGACCTTTGAACCAGAGCTACAACATCAATTCTTCCCTGAGTCTCCAGCCTGCCAGCCTAGCAGCCTGCCCTACAGAACTGGGACTTAACCAGTCCCCACAACCACGTGAGCCAATTCCTGAAAACAAGTCTCTTTATATCTATGCACGCATCCTACTGGTTCTGTTTTTCTGGAGAATCCTGGCTAATACATCACGCTATACTGTATGAGTAAACCGACACTATAAAATAAAGGTCTTTGATGCAGAAATCTCTTTTGTTATGAATACTTCAAGAAACAATCTGCTGCTTGGTTTGCTTAGTGTATCAAAGTAATTCTCTCATTATTTAAATCCCCCTAGAAATAGAAAATACTAATTGTGGCTTTAATAATCAAATATTTGGCAAAATTCAGTGTGTTGGCTCCATTTAAATAAATAAAATTGACGGCTGTTTTTCACTGGGTAGTGGGATTATCAAGACAAGTAGATAGTTTCTAACATTGCAGAAAGTGATTTATATAAAAATAAAACTCAAAATTCACACCTAGCACTGATCTATACATCCACTCTCCAGTGAGTCACCAATATCCATTTTTTTCCAACATATTATAGGGTTTATATTTTGTATTTATGGGGGGGAAGTATCAGAGCAGCATTAACACATAAAGTTGAGAAGACGTTTTTCATACTTAGGCAGTGCCAGTCACCTGCAGCATAAAAAGATAAGGATTTGCTATATTATAGGAAAATATGACTCTTACTCAATATAATTCACTTTCTCACTGTAGGAAGGACAAAGGGACATACTGTTTTTTCTTTGCTATTGTGCAATAGAACTATGATCACAGGTAACACTAAAAAATTATGTTAATAAAATGAGTTGTACTCGGAAGCAAAACAGATTTCACAGAAGATAGAAGGACAAGGAATCAAGCCACAATAGGAACATACCTGGGAGTAAATAAAATGGGTTTAAGTCTAAAATGTCTGATTATTTTCATAACAAGGCATTTATAAAATTGTCAGGGTCTATATGGGTCAAGGAGCTGTTGTTTTTGAGAATTTGAAGAGGATTAGGCATGTTTCAGAAGATAAGAAAGATGATTTGTTTTAGAGAAGAGAATTTGGATAATTAAAGCAAAAAAATTACTGGCACAAAAAAAAAAAAAAAAAAGATTACTGGCATAGAAAGAATACCGAGAAGAAATCAAAGCAAAAATGATTTTCAAGATTCTTTTTTTTTTTTTTTTTTAGAGAGAGAGACTGAGAATGAGAGGAGACAAGGTCAGAGGGAAAAGCAGACCTCCCACAGAGCCGGGAGTCCGATATGGGACTCGATCCCGGGACTCCGGGATCATGACCTGAGCCAAAGGCAGTTGCTTAACCAACTGAGCCACCCAGACGCCTGATTTTCAAGATTCTTATGGAGGACAGGGTAATGGGTATTACTAACCTGCTTGTTTTCTTAAACAATAAGTTTTAAGATAATAATTTAATCTATGCAAATGTAACAGCCCTGGTATGTTAGGGCAGCCTATAAGTTTTAATTTCTTACAAATTTACTTTTTTGCATGATGTTCTCCATTAGCATTACAGGAAAATAAGTCCACATATGGCAGCTACAGTACCTGCTAATTTACCAACCATAGTTGGAAAATGAGACCTACTCCCTCCCCAACCCCAGTGAATTTTCTAGATAAGATAGGAAAGGACATTGGGAAGGGACCCAGATGTTCACAGACATTATTGCATAGTTACACGAGCAGACTTGCTATTCAAACACCTTAAGTTTAAATCCTTATCCTGTTTCTTAAAAGTTATGAGATCTTGAGCAACTTACACAATCTCCCCCAAGATTCACTTTCCTTATCTGTGAAATGGGAATAATAATAGCACAGCTTATGAAAAGTAAATGAGGTTATAACAGTAAAAGACTTGTTGGATAGACTATTCAATGAACAATAGTTCTAGGAAATTTAATAATTAACTCCTCTGTTTTTCCCACCCAATTGTGAGTTCCTCAAGAATAAGAATTATACCTCACTCTTACAGGTGTCTACTATATATAATAGGAGGCCTAACAAAGAGAATGGACTTGCTATAAATTCAATATTTCTTTTTTTTTTTTATTAGGAAAGAGAGAGAGTGAGAGAGAGCAGGTCAGAGTGAGAAGCAGACTCCCCATGGAGCTGGGAGCCCGATGTGGGACTCGATCCCGGGACTCCGGGATCATGACCTGAGCCGAAGGCAGTCGCTCAACCAACTGCGCCACCCAGGGGCCCAAATTCAATATTTCATATTTAGTATTCATATTTTATAGTTAGCCGTTTACCTGGAGCAGATATTCCAAGTAAAGATAAAGAAAAAGAAAGAGGACAGCGCATGCTGGACATGAGACAGTCTGGAGGAGGCAGGGAGTGAAGAAACACACCTGGTCTGACTGGAAGAAAGGGATAATCGGCTCTCCATTGGTCAAGGCAAGTAAGACATCAGATTTAGCCATCAGGGCAAGTAGATTAATAAAATAGCACCAGAGGCAGGAAGGCAGTCATGAGCTATATTCTTGACACGAGCACCTTCTACTCCAGCCTCTTTTATACATTCTGTTGAAATCATAGATATTCACAAGAAGAAATTTTAACCTGCTGGTAGATAGAAGCACCTGGGTATTTTCATCCCTCAGAATAACCGAAGGTGAAATCAGATAACCATTTATTCACTCCTTCAGCACGGTAGAATACTTATTAGGGACAGGATGCGAAGGATACAGATAGACATAAAACACAGTCCTTGCCTTCTCCCACTTCATTGAGAGGGGCTGATAGGCAGATGTGTAAACGAGATAGTACAACAAAGTTAAATAGAAACTATAGATATAGTTATAGTTACAGTTATAGTTGTGCAAGTCCTTGTCAGTACACTGAGAATGAAGGTCTTAGAGTGGAGTTTATAGAGGAAGTGGTGTTTGAACATAGAGAAAGTGGTGTTGGGATACAGGGTGATTAGAGCATTCATGGCAAAAGGAATAGCATCCGTTACTAACCTGAGCCTACACACAGTGACGACACTTTATCCTCTGACCTAGTACAGCTGCGTGTTCCAACCTGATAGTTAGAACCATATGTAGCATTTATGGCACCGCTCATTCACTGCTCACAGCAGTTTTCTGCACTGTCAGGTTTAAGCTGTGTCAGGTAGTTGAGGTTGCTGGGAGACTGCCATGACTGTATTATATGGGTTAATAAATGGTTGGCGTGTCCAAGGGAACAGTTATCAGTAGGTCATTATCAATCCTGGAGGAACTATCAGTCCTGAAGGAATATTTCACTGTGACCAATACTGCATTCAAGCATGCTTGCATTTTTCTTACATTTGGGTAATGGAGACAATTATGCTTAATGAATCTAGAGGTGAAAGAAAGCCCACAGGACTGAATTAAACCTTTTACAATCATGATAAAATTTGACTAGTGATTAGAATAAACTTGGCTAGTAAGTAGGGGCAGATACCAACATACTACGGAAGAAAATTCAAATTAAGGAAAAAGAAGCTAGACTTGACTGTGTATTTAAAAAAATACGGTGGAAAATGTAGTAGTCACACTTTTAAAGTTTCTAAGCATTTTGTTCCATTAACTTCCACGCAGTAGTGATAAAAACCCAGCGTCCCGCTTAAACCAGTGCTTTTCAACTCATTTGTGTTGACGGATTTTGATTTTTTATCCATTAAATGCCCATGCTTTTATAAAATCCTATATAATGACTTGGTAAGCAAACGAAATTACAAAAGCAGACATAAATAACACAAGTTTTCGGCTTCACCTCTCCTGCCAGGGCACCCTCTGCATGGAGCACCCCAAGACCCCCCCAGCCTGTACCTGCTTCAGTTCCAACTATCCCACCCACCAGGGTACCCCCTGAACAGAGTGCTCAGGGACCTCCACCCCACACCTGCTTCAGTTCCAGCTAGCCAGCCAAAGCTGCCAGGCACACACAGTCTACACAGAAAATGTTTCCACACAGGGCCATTCCTTTAAAACTAGAAGTGGCTGTTTCCATCTAATTCACAGATATAAACACCAAACATCAAACAAAATGTGAAGACAGAGAAATATGCTCCAAATGAAAGAATGAGACAAAACTTCAGACAAAGAACTAAACAAAATGGAGATAAGCAATCTACCTGATAGAGTTCAAATTAATGGTCATAAAGATGCTCAACAAGATACACTATATACTTATATACAATGGAATACTATGCAACCATCAAGAGAAACGAAATCTTGCCTTTTGCACCGGCGCGGATGGAACTAGAGGGTATTATGCTAAGCGAAATAAGTCAGTCAGAGAAAGACAATTATCACATGCTCTGATATTAAGAATTTGAGAGGCATGGCAGGGGGTTTTGGGGGGGTGGGGGTGGGAAATGAAATAAGATGGGATCGGGAAGGAGACAAACCATAAGAGACTCCTAAACTCATGAAACAAACTGAGGGTGGCTGGGGGGTAAGTGGGGTAGGGATAGGGTGGCTGGGTTATGGTCATTGGGGAGGGTATGTGCTATGGTGAGTGCTGTGACATGTGTAAGCCTGACAATTCACAGACATGTACCCTGGGGCAAATAAGACATTATATATTAATAAAAAAGCAACAACGACAACAACAAAAAACAAAACAAAAAAAGAAATACTCAAGTTCTGGTTAATTATTGACTCGTTTGTGTAAATGCTTTAAAGAGCTACCATCACCATCACCTCCTTTGTGCTCCATCTCAATATGATGCTTATTTCCGCAACTCTTACCTAAATTTTACTTTTTATTTGCTTATTTATAATCTTCTCCATTAGACTGTAATTTGCATAGGGCAGGGACCATGTTTATTTTCTCAGCGTTGTATTCCTTGTGACTGGCATATAGTAGATGCTTGATAAATATTTGTTCATTCATTTATTTGACAAATATTGAGTTCCTACTATACGCCAGGTCCTGTTTCAGATTCTGAAAACAGACCATGTTTCTTCTCTTGTAAAATGAAGAACTGATTATGTTCCAAATATAGATATATGAGGTGTTAATAGCCTTTATATGAAAACAGCATTCTACGGACAAATAAACTTTGGAAACAGTTAAAAAAAAAAAGATACACTATATACTAATAATGAAGCTTCAGAATGAGAAATTAAGAAAATAATTCCTTGTACACTTACCAAAAAGAAAGTAGCTAGGAATAAATTTAACCAAGGAGGTGAAAGATCTATACTCTGAAAACTATAAGGTTTCGATGGCAGAAACTGAAGACAATATAAACAAATGCAAAGATACACCATGCCCATTTTTGGAAGAATTAATACAGTTAAAATGTCCATACTATCTAAAGCAATCCACATATTCAATGCAATTCCCATCAAAACCCAATAGCATTTTTCAAAGAACTAGAACAAATAATCTTAAAATGTGCATGGAACCACAAAAGACCCCAAATAGTCAAAGCAATCTTGACAAAGAACAAACCTGGAGGTATTACAATCCCAGATTTCAAGATATACTACACAGCCATAGTATAATATATCAGTATGGTACTGACACAAAAAATAGACATATAGATCAACAGAACTGGATAGAGAGCCCAAGAATTAACCCACACTTGTATGGCCAATTAATCAACCAAAAAGGAGGCAAAAATATACAAAGGGGAAAGAAAGTCTCTTCAACAAACAGAGTTGGGAAAACTGGACAGCTACATGCAAAAGAATGAAACTGGACCACCTTCTTACACCATGCACAGAAATAAAATGGATTAAAGACCTAAATTTAAAACCTGAAACCAAAGCACTGCTAAAAGAAAACAGCAGTAATCTCTTGGACATCAGGCTTAGCAATATATTTATAGATAGGTCTCCTCAGGGAAGGGAAACAAATGCAAACTACTAGACTTACAACAAAATTAAAATCTTTAGGGTGCCTGGGTGGCTCAGTCAGTTAAACAGCCAACTCTTGGTTTTGGCTCAGGTCATGATCTCAGGTCCTAAAATCAAGCCCCGCAATGGGCTCCATGCTCAGTGCAGACTCTGCTTGTCCCTCTCCCTCTGCTCCTCCCTCCCCCAACCCCCACTCTCTCTCTGGAATAAATAAATAAAATCTTAAAAAAAAATACGTGAAGCGTTCTTTGAAAAATGGCAGCAGAGGAGGAGGATGCTAGCCTTGACTCATTCCACAAATACAACTAGATAACTTTCTTTTTTTTTTTTTAAGATTTTATTTATTTATTAATTAGGAAAGAGAGAGAGTGAGAGAGAGCATGAGAAGGGAAAAGGTCAGAGTGAGAAGCGGACTCGCCATGGAGCCGGGAGTCCGATGTGGGACTCGATCCCGGGACTCCGGGATCATGACCTGAGCCGAAGAAGGTCGCTCAACCAACTGCGCCACCCAGGCGCCCCTAGATAACTTTCAAATCATTCTAAATACCCCCAAAATCGATCTTGGCAAAACAAGCTCCACAACTAAAGGTAGAGAAGAAGCCACTTCAAAGAAGGTAGGAAGTACAGAAATGCAACATAGGAGAGAAACAGATCATTTCCACTGTGGTGGGGAGGGAGTCATGGTCATGGAGAAAGGCAAGATAAGACTAGCACCCTGGGGAGCATATGGAGAAAACAAATTCCCATAGCAATTGGCTTGGAAAGTGAGGGGGGAGTAAATCTTTCGAGTTTTTGCAAACAGCAGGGCTTAAAGCCTGGGGCTTTAAAGGTCAGTGTGCTTGGCTCTGAAAGAGCTCAGAGCACATAAAGGCAGGGCAAATAGCCCATGAACACACAGTGTGGAAATAATGATCTGAAGAGCACCTGGGACACACAGTGAGGAGGTTAGTTGCTTATCTTGGAGCAAGTCCCAGAGAGGCAGCATTCATGGACAGTCCCCTCTGGGAACAAAGGAAGTGACAGGCACCATTTCCCTTTCCTGATTCTCAGCATAACCACAGCCACCTGCAGGAACCAGTGCAGTGCTGACACTCAGTGCCTAACATGCTTGCGCCAGGTGCCCTGTGCTCCAGAAGAACTGCCCTTCCCAGTTATGCTTGCCTCACTCACAGTACTTCAGGTTCTCTCCCCCAGAAGTCTGGACCAAACCCCTGCCAACGCCATGTCTCCCGACCTAGGAGTTTTACAAGATCTTGGTTCTGGTGCCAGTAGCAACACGTCTTTTCTTCTTTCTTTTCTTTCTTTCTTCCGTTTATCATTATTTTTTTCCTTAACAAGTTTAAGGAAATTTCATAAGCAGACCAAAACACACCTAAACTACACCATATTCAGGCCAGGGACAAAACACTGCCCACAAGAGAGGCACAGAGAGCCTTGGCAGATGACTAGCCTGAAGGATAAAGCAGCCAGGACACAATAGCAGAGCATAAGCAGCACACATTGGAGAGACTCTCAGAAGCACCAGGTCTAGGGGGAGGGGGAATACTATACTGCAGGGCACTACAGGACCTCTTCTTATAAAGCCATTACCCTGAAAAACAGAAGATGTAGCTGACTATCCTAACATAAAGAAACAGGCAAAAAGACTAGGGCAAAATAAGACAGAGGAATTTGTCCCAAATGAAAGAACAGAACAAGGCCACAGCTGGTGATCTAAGTGAAACAGATACAAGTAACATGCATGATAGAGAATTTAAAGCAATGATCATAAGGATACTCACTGGACTGGAGAAAAGAATAGAGGACATCAGTGAGACCATTAATATAGATAAGGAATAACATAGCAAAGATAAAGTCCTCAATAAACGAAATGAGAGACACCTCTGATAGAATGAACAACAGGATAGAAGCAGAGGAATGAATTAATGATTTAGTGGACAGTAATGGAAAGTAATCAAGCTGAACAAAAGAGAGAAAAAAGAATTATGCAAAATGAGAATAGACTTAGGGAACTCAGTGACTCCATCAAATACAGTAACATTCATATTACAGGAATCCCAGAAGAAGATAGAGAAAAGGGGACAGAGAATTTATTTGAAGAAATAATAGCTGAAAACTTCCCTAATTTGTGGTAGGAAACAGATATCCAGATTCAGAGGCATAGAGGAACCACTGCAACTACCCCCCACCAAACTCAACAAAAGTAGATCCATATCAAGATATATTGTAGTTAAAATGGCAAAATATAGTAAAAAAAAATATTAAAAGGGGCACCTGGGTGGCTTAGTCGGTTAAGCATCCCACTCTTGATTTTGGCTCAGGTGATGATCTCAGGTTCATAAACCCCATGTCGCACTCCACACTGGGCATGGAGCCTGCTTAAGATTCTCTCTCTTCCTCTGCCTCTCCCCGCACCTCTCTCTCTAATTAATTAATTATTTAATTACTATACAGCAGCAAGACAAAAGAAGACTGTTACATGCAAAGAACCCATAAAGCTATCAGCAGATTTTTCAGCAGAAACTTTCCAAGCCAGAAAGAAAGGGCATGATACATTCAAAGTGTTGAATGGAAAAAATCTGCAGTCAAGAATACTCTAACCAGCAAGGCTATCATTCAGAATAGAAGGAGAGAAAGAGTTTCCCAGAAAAACAAAAATTAAAAGAGTTCATGACCACTAAACCAACCCTGTGAGAAATATTAAAGGGACTCTGTGAGTGGACAGGAGAGACCAAAAATCACAGTATGAAGGTAGGAAACACAAAAGCAGTAAAAAATGATTATTTCTGTAAAAAAAAAAAATCAGTCAAGGAACTCACAAAATAACAGGATTTAAAACATGACACCATAAACCTGAAATGTGGATAGGAGAGGAGTGAAGAACAGGCTCATCCTTAAATGACCATCAACTTAACATAGACTGCTATGCAAAATATAGTATATACAAACCTAATGGTAAACATAAATCAAAAACCACCAATAAATATACAAAGAACAAAGAGAAAGAAATCCAAATATATCACTAAAGAAAACCAGCAAACCATGAAAGAGAGAAAAGATCAGAGAAAATCTTCAGAAACAACCATAAAACAAGTAATAAAATGGTAATAAAATCTATCAAAAATTACTGTCCATGTAAATGTACTAAATGCTCTAATCGAAAGACATATGGTGATAGAATAGATTAAAAAAAAAAAAACAAGACCCATCTATATGCTGCCTACAAAAGACTCATTTTTGATGTAAAGTCACCTGCAGATTGAAAGTGAGGGATGGAGGGGCGCCTGGGTGGCTCAGTGGGTTTAAAGCCTCTGCCTTCAGCTCAGGTCATGATCTCGGGGTCCTGGGATCCAGCCCCACATCGGGCTCTCTGCTCAGGAGGGAGCCTGCTTTCCCCTCTCTCTCTGCCTGCCTCTCTGCCTACTTGTGATCTCTCTCTGTGCGTCAAATAAATAAAAAAAAATCTTTTAAAAAATTAAAAAAAAAAAAAGAAAGTGAGGGGATAGAAAAACATTTATCACACAAATGAATGTCAAAAATAAATAAATAAATAAAAAGCCAATGGGGCACCCGGGTGGATCAGTTGGTTAAGCACTGAACTCTCGGTTTTTAAGTCAGGTCATGGTCTCCAGGGTCGTGGGATAAAGCCCCCTGTAAGGCTTCATGCTCAGCGTGGTAGAGTCTGTTTGTTCTTCTCCCTCATCTTCTGCTCCTCCTCCTGCTCTCTCTCTCTCTCTCTTTAAAATAAATTAATTAAATATTTTTTAAAAAGCTGGACTAGCAATACATATTGGACAAACTAGATCTTAAAACTTATATTGGACAAACTGGATTTTAAAACTTATATTGGACAAACTGGATTTTAAGACTGTAACAAGAGACAAAAAAAAAAAAAGACTGTAACAAGAGACAAAGAAAGACACTAT
Organism: Nasua narica; assembly: GCA_028533885.1. Taxonomy (NCBI): domain Eukaryota; kingdom Metazoa; phylum Chordata; class Mammalia; order Carnivora; family Procyonidae; genus Nasua; species Nasua narica. The sequence continues at coordinate 70,801,676 of CM052809.1, forward strand.
GTAATAATAAAAGGGACAATCCAACAAGAACATGTGACAATTGCAAAAATTTATGCACCCAACTTGGAAGCACCCAAATACATAAAAGTGTTAAGCATAAAGGAACTAATCAATAGCAATACAATAATAGTGGGGACTTTAACACCCCACTTATAGCAATGGGCAGATCCTCTAAACAGAAAATCAACAAGGAAACAATGGCTTTGAGTGACACACTGGATCAGATAGATTTAACAGACATACTCAGAACATTCCATCCTAAAACAGCAGAATACACATTCTTTTCAAGTGCACATGGAACATTCTCCAGCACAGATCACATATCAGGCCACAAACAAGCCTCAGCCATTAAAAAGATTGAAGTCATACCATCCATCTTTTCTGACCACAATGTTATGAAACTAGAAACACAAGAAAAAAATCTGAAAAGACCACAATACATGGAGGTTAAATAACATACTACTTTTTTTTTTTTTTAAGATTTTATTTATTTGACACACAGAGAGAAATCACAAGCAGGCAGAGAGGCAGGCAGAGAGGGAGGGGGAAGCAGGCTCCCTGCCGAGCAGAGAGCCCAATGCGGGGCTCCATCCCAGGACCCTGAGATCATGACCTGAGCCAAAGGCAGAGGCTTTAACCCACCGAGCCACCCAGGTGCTCCCAAATAACATACTACGAAACAATAAATGAGTCAACCAGGAAATAAAAGAATAAAGTACATAGAAAAAAAATAAAATACAATAGTTCAGAACCTTTGAGAAACAGCAAAAGCAGTTCTAAGAGGGAAGTTTATGGAAACATAAGCAAACCTTAAGAAGCAAGAAAAATCTCAAACAACCTAACCCTATACCTAAAGGAGCTAGGAAAAACAATAACAACAACAAACAAGATCTAAAACCAGCAGAAGGAAGGAAATAATAAAGATCAGAGCAGAAATAAATGAAATAGAAACTAAAAACAACAATAACAGATCATTGAAACCAGGATCTGGTTCTTCGGGGGGAAATTGATAAAATTGTAAAAGTAAAATTGATAAACATCTACCCAGACTTATCAAGAAAAAAGGAGAAAGGACCCAAATAAGCAAAATCACAAATGAGAAAGGAGAAATAACAAACAGCACAGAAATACAATTATAAGAGAATATTATGAAAAACTGTGTATTAACAAATTGGACAACCTAGAAGAAATGGATAAATTCCTAGAAGCATATAACCTACCAAAAGTGAAACATGAAGAAATAGAAAATTTGAACAGACTAATTACCAGAAAAGAAATTGAATCAGTAACGAAAAAACTTTCAACAAATAAAAGTCCAAGGCCAGAGATCTTCACAGGAGAATTCTACCAAACATTTTTTTTATTATTATTATGTTCAGTTAGCCAACATATAGTAGTACATCATTAGTTTTTGATGTAGTGTTTCACGATTTATTGGTAGGGTATAACAAACATTTAAAGAAGCATTAATACCTATTGTTTTCAAAACTATTCCAAAAAAAAGGAAGGAAATTTTCCAAATTCATTCTAGGAGGCCAGCACTACCCTGATAACAAAACCAGATAAAGACACCGCAAGAAAGAAAACTACAAGCCAATACTTCTGGTGAATGTAAATGCAACAAAATACTAGCAAACTAAGTTCGATAATACATTTAAAAAAAGCATTCACCATGATCAAGTGAGATTTATTCCTGGACTGCAAGGGTGGTTCAATCTTCACAAATCAATCAATGTGATATATACCATCAAGGAAAGAAAGGATAAGAATCATGTGATCATTTTAATAGATGCAGAAAAAACATTAAACAAAGTATAACATGTATTTCTGATAAAAACCCTCAATAAACTAGGTTATACCTCAACATAACAAAGACCATATATGAAAAACCCAGAGTGAACATTATCCTCAATGGGGAAAAACTGAGAGCATTTCCCCTATGTCAGGAACAAGATAAGGATGTCCACTCCATCATGTGCCTGGAAACCCGAGGGACAGCAATCAGACACAGAAAGAAATAAAAGACATTCAAATCCTTAAGGAAGAAGGAAAATTTCACTATGTGCAGATGACATGGTACTCTGTATAGAAAACTTGAAAGACTGCACCATAAAACTGCTAACTCATAAACAAACACAATAATAAAATTTTCTTAAATTTAACCTTCCTACATGAAAAAAACACCAGCCCAAATCATTTATTATTACACTGAACAGACATCAATTATATTGTCCAACTGTATATAAAAGTTTCTCAACAGTTGCTTTCACTTTCTTTACGTGGCACATCATGGACCCGCAACCAACAGCCATCAGGGTGACACAGGTCCACAAACCATGCTTACAGTAGCACGAACATGACCCTGGTGTGGCAGGTCTGCCTCTGAACACCCCTGATAGAGCTGCATAATGGTGTAATGTGAAAAGCCCAGGACTGGAAGTCAGGAAGCTTGTGTTCTAGACCAGCTCGTCTACTAACTCAAACTTTTATGTTCTAGACCAGCTCATGGACTAACTCAAAATCCTCCAGTTCTCACCTAGAGAATTGTCAGAGTAGCATAGACGATTTTAGCATTCCTGACAAGCTCTAGAATGCTCTGTTTCTATGACTAACGATTTAAAAATAAAGATGTCCGAAGAAAAAATGGGCTACATAATTTGCCCTGGGGAAGAGAATGTGGGGAAATTTGTAACCATATTGTTATTATACTGGCATGCATGTGGTTTATCCCATTCTCCATGACCCACAAAAAATAACATACAGATATAGACTCAATGATTCTGCCACCCAAATGACCACCTTAACCACCTACAAGTAATTGGAAGGACTGCAGTAAACTTTAGGCAAATCTAAATCTTCTAATGATTGTAACTCTGGTGCTGGTAGCAGTTGTCATATATATGAAGTTTTATAATAATGAGAACCAGGATCATTAGTCTCACATCTATTACGCATAGCACAAAAGGGCATAGTCTTCAATTTTACTGTCAGTTACACATGTAATATCTTTCTCTGTTTCAAGCATGTATTGTTCACCTCTGGAATAGTGTACCAGGAAAGGTTACATACTTTCCTCCTTTGAAGATCATTAAAAAGAAGGCATTTTTTTTCTCTCCTGAAAAGATTTGGTAGGGACCCCTATAAAAGCAAAGCAATGACGAAGAATGACTCCAACACTGGGATTTGCTGCCGTTGTTGAAGCTTTTAACTTAAGAAAAAATTAACTGATGGTAATATTTAGTTTAGTTCTCCTGGAAATAATTATACTCCTATTCTTGAGTCCCTGTGCCTTTTTTTTTTTTTTTTTTTTTTTTTTTTTTAGGCCCAGGTTGCTTCTCAAGTTCTCTGTGTGTTCCATTAATTAGGTCCCAGAAGTTTCTTTCTTCCACTCCACTTCTGGTCCTGAGTTTAGATTCCTTGCTCTTTAATGTGCCTTCTACCAGATTAGTCCTGAAGACAGACAAAAGCATCAGAGTAAGGGAACTGCTTTCCTGGATCACTGAATATATTCTGTCCCATGGAGAAATTATTCCAGTTCAGCCTTTCTAACAAAAACACATCATAGCCTTTAGGGTTCAGAGGTGAAAACGGTCTTCCTCTGCTGTCTTCAATAACTTCTAAGAAGGTGAACTCTACCTCTGCTACAGACAGAAAACTGGAAAAGTATTGCCTGCCTAAATATCCATCCTACCAAGGTCCACAAAGGAGAACTAAAATATCTGCCTTTGCCTGCACAAAATGAAAATGTTGTATGAGGAAAGCTCTGCAAGGGCGCTCAAGAAAGCCACTGGGTCTGACAAGCCAGTTTCTTTCCTCTCAAGGTTCCAGAGACACTTGGAATCAGAGTTTTGGATTACAGACTCTGTACTTGAGCATAGGGTGTATGAAGTCGATGCTCCAACGTAGTCAGTTCAATGCAATAAAATGTGTCCTGGCACCTATTAAGAGCAATCCACTTGTGTTGAGTAAGAGTCACTACACTCCAGATCCTTCAATCTAGTTGAAGGGAAAGATGCACATACACAGATTACTTGAACAAAGGTCAAACTCTGGTAAGTGCAAGGAAAGAGGCTCAGACACCTAAGGGAGTCAAGAGAAAAAGTGATTCAATAGGAGAAGGGGTTTCTAGATGCTAGGGTTTAACGGATGAGTACAATCTTTTTATTTTTCTTACTTCAAAAGTAATACAGCCTCACAATGGAAAATAAATGAAAATAAAAATCACATACAATCATATCGCTTGAAAATAATTACTTTTAACATTCAACATTTTTATCTATATATATGTAAGCATGAATACTCTTTAAAGAAAATGTAATCATCAGCGTGTACTCCTTGGTAATCTACTTTTTCCCTTGACAATACACAAAGACTATTTTTCTATGTCATTAGCTATTCCTCTAAGGATAGGTATGGTTCATAAGTTTCGTGTTTCCTTTTATTTCTGATCCTGATTATAGCTGCTTAGAGCTTAATATTAAAAGGATTTTGAGACCATGTTCTACATGAAAAGAAATGCTTCAGTCCATTTAGCAATGTCTCCACAAGTTTGGATCAGGGAAGCTGTGCTACAAACCCCCAAAATTTCTGGTTCATTTCTGTATTGCTTTTAATACCACATAGTACTCTATCATATAATTGGATGTATACTGTAATCAGTTCCATATATTTGGACATTTAGGTTACTTTCAATTATTCTATGTTACATATAACACCATGATGAACGTCCTTAGGCTTGTACACTTGCCCATTTGTGTAACTATACCCTTAACAAAACTTTCTATAATTGTTATTGCTGAATCCAAACACATGCAAAATTCCAAGAATTTTTAAAAGCATTACCAAATTATACTGCAGAGAGTTTATACCAAAATAAACACCTTAAATCTGTGTATGAATATGCTAATTTCTAACTCTGTTCCCTGTGCTAGGTACTATGAGTTTTTTGGTGTTTTGTTTTGTTTGTAGTCTTTTCTCACCATTTTCAACTGGCACATGATTTGTTTTATGTTTGAGGCAGCTCTCAACTGCTGAAGGTGGAAGGATGTCCCAGGTACCCCAGGTCCACTCAGCAATCAAAAGTGTGAGAAGGACAATATTTTAGCACACCTATGGCCTATGGAGTATACAAAACTTCTGCTATACACCATTATTAACTTTTGGTCTGTTATAGCAGAAGTTACTCAGTTATGATGGAATGCCTTTGAATCTCTTACAATAATTGTAGATCTATCCAATTATCTTTCTAACTCTGTCAACTTGGGTTTTATATATCTTGAAGCTATGTTGTGAATGAGGAAAACAATTATGATTATTAGATCTTCTTGACAGGCTATCCATTGGATTATTGTATAGTGCCATTATTTCTATTCACACTTTTGGCTTTAAATTATATTTTCCATATTGCTATACAGCCCTCTATTTATAAAGTAGCATACAGCTGGACTTTAGACAAATCTGATCATTTTTCTTTAATAGAGGAATTTAATCCCTATATATTATTGTGACTTCAGACATATTTGGACTCATTTCTGACATCTTTATTTTATATTTTCTGTTATCTTCCTGTTCTTTTCAATCCTTTGCCTTTGGTGATTTGATAAAGTACTCTATATTTTCAATACAAACTACTGCTGGTTTTTAATCTTCTGTCTTAATCTTAAATTTTAACATATATAATCAACCATAAATTGTCCTAACAAAGCCTAGAGTTACTCTACAATTTTTTCTTCTTCCAGACAATGACAAGGATCTTGGCACTCTTTTACATCAACTACCCTCATCTTATTATTTTGTTTAAAATTTTAGGATCAACAACTTTGAAAACAAAATTGTTGGGTTGCCTTTTTAAACTATAATTTATTAATTTCTGTGTTTGACATTGTTTCTTGTATCCCTCTCAGTTGATTTTTTTTCTTGAAAAGTTAACTGGACTCTGTAGATTATAAACTCTTTAAGACTTACAATGACTGAAAATGTCTTATATTTGCAGACAATCTTGATTTATAGCTTAGATGTAAGTTTTAGATGGAAGATAATATTCTCAATACACTGACAATGTTGCATTTCATTCTAGAACATATCAATCTAAGTTTCATTTCTCATTCCATTGTAAAATAACTTTCTGATAGCTCTAAATAATTTCTTTTTTACCTTGACATTTGCAATTTCATTATAGTATTTCTAGGTATAGGTTATTATATATGTTACATGTTATCCAGAGATACTTTGATCTTAGGACATGTTATTTCTTCAGTTTTGGAAAAAAAATTAGCAGCTATCTCACCAAATATTGCTTCTTTGTCCTTCACTCAACTCTACCAATTAATCTATTCTCTTAACAGCCCTTTAATTTGGTTTATATCTTTTCTTCATGCTGTGTTCTGGTTAATTCTTCAGTCCCATCTTCCAATTCACTAACTGTTTATCTATAAAATTTATTCGGTCTACTCATATAGTAGATTGTGTTTCCAGAGATCACTACACACTATCTTCCACCCCACATGTTTTTTTGCACTAAGGCTTTGCTACTCCTGAAAGGAATAGACTGAGTCTATGTCTCTTCCCCATGAATCTGGGTCAGCCCTATGACTTGTTTGAACAATAAACTGTAGCAGAAGTGACGCTGTGCCAATTCCAATTCTTTAAAAGGCTGGCCACTTCTGCTTTCATACTCCCTAAAGAAAACCAGCCACCATGCTTTAATAGAGCATGGACCAGACTGATGAATAATAAGACACCAGGTGGATAGAAAAGAGCCACATGGTAAAGCCCTGAGGCTTGTGAATAAAGACTTCTGGAGCCTTCTAGCCAAGCTGACTATAGCCAAGTCACCCCTGCCAATGCTACTAATTAAGTACTGCCTAAGGTCTTAACCCAGAATGATGAGAGGGCTGTTGATTTAAACTACTAAGTTTTGGAATGTTTTTTAACATTGTAATATATAACTGAGAGAAATATTTTTTTATTTCAATGACTATTTTTCATTTCTAAAATTTATAATCAATTCTATTTTATAACTATTTTATTTTGTTTTTATTGGTGTTGATTAGTAATTATTGCCTTTATAAAATGGAAACCATGCCTCATTCATTTCTTTGAACATCCTAAGCACAATTATTTTAAGTTTTTTTTTTCCATTGGAATAAATTCCTGTTTTGACCATTGATTTTCTTGTCTGACTGTTCTAGCATTGGATTTCTCCATGACTGTTTGTGGGGGATAGGGAAGGGCAGATTATAAATACATTGTAAGAGGCTTTTCCTCTTTTCATTTTTCAATGCCCCTCCCCCACCATATCCCTACCAATCTACTGATTTTTCAGTTGCTTCATGCAGTCCTCCAAACCCCAGACCAGAACCTTATCACAGTGATTTGGGGTCTTATGTATAGAGATATTGTAGATGTTGCAGGTTTGGTCACAAAACAAGGGATACCCTAGTTTAGTTACTAGTCCTATGACTGTGTCTACTACCTTCTGCCTAAGCCCAGAACTTTCCCAGAGCGCAAAGCAGAGGTCAGGTAGAGCGTGTCCATTTTTAACCTTCCTTTAATAAGGGAGGTAGCCTTACCCCAATCTCTGGCTTCTGACTTCCCTTTCCCCACCCTTTATCCTGCAAGATCTAAGGCAAATCTAAAGGCACAAATGACTCAGAGACCAATGAGTGGGAGATTCAGCCCTATTCACTTTGTCACTCTTATATTACTTTCTTGGTTCACAGAGATGATTGTTTTTGAAATGGGCTCTTTCCCCTCCTTCCTTTTATCTTCCATTGTTGCTATATATTTGGGCCACAGGGAGTAAGTTAATCATACATTTACTATGCTACTTGGGCTAGAAGTACAGAATGTCATTGATCGAAATGTCTTCATCAGACATCAAGATCCTTCATATTCTTGGGTCTTTGGCAAGATTTTCTATTCTATTGACCTCTGCTTTTCCGAGCTCATGTAATTAGATTGCGACCGCTGGATAATCCAGCATAATCTTCCTATTTTAAGGTCCAAAAACTGGAAACCAGTTTTTTAACCACATCTGGAAAATTCCTTCACAGTGGTACCTATGTAAGTGCTGCATTGAATAACTGGAGGATGGGCATCTCGAGGGGACACTGTTGGATTCTGCCTACCACAGTAACAGATGACTGAAGACATTGTGGTAGGATGGGAAAAAAAGGCATTTACAACCAGAATTGAATGTAGGGATTTCTGTCTTCTAAGGACAGTAGGGGTAAGGAAAGAGGCATGAGGCGATATAATTTATACCAGAGGAAAAAAATTGATCTGCATACTATCCCAATGCATTTTAAGACATTAGTAAGAAAAGACTGCTGCTAAGAGGTGCCAAAGGGATGGAGATCTAAATTACTTAGAATATAAGGAAAATTAAGGTGAGAAAGGTTTCAAAGAAAAGCTGGCTCATATATGTGGCTGGAAGTTGGCATCTATGTAGAAACTGCCCTTAACTATTTGCTTCAATATAAAACTCTTACATTGACACAAAACCTTTATATTGATCCAAATCTTTAGTAAAGCCTGCCATCATAAAACTGCCTTCAGTGTGTGGCTCAGAGATAGAAGGAAAGGGGTCCAAGTTCTACACTGTGACTTGTGTAGAGCCAGAGGCAAGAGGACCAACAGCTTTAGGAAATGAGATTCAGGGATGCCTGGGTGGTTCAGTTTGTTAAGCATCTGTCTTCAGCTTAGGTCAGGATCCTAGGATCAAGCTCCACATTGGGCTCTCTGCTCAGTGGTGAGTCTGTTTCTCCCTCTCCAGAGCTCTGTGATCTTTCTTACTTTTACTCTCTCTCAAATAAATAAATAAAATATTTTCTTAAAAAAGAAAATGAGATGCAAATGATATCAAATGTTCAGAAAGTTAGGAACTTGGAACCGGAAGGGACTATGACAATGTTAGCCGTCAGGAATTGCAGTTACCTTAAAAAAAAAAAAAAAAAAAGAATCTGGGCCTTCCCATGGGATGGGCACTTGAGACAATCCTGTTTGAATTTCAAAGAAAATAAGAGTATCCCCCCCCCCCGGAATCTGAATTCTTATAGTTTAACACAGTTTTCAATCTTGGAAGACTGTTAGGATTATCTGGGGAGCTATTAACAAAAACTCCCAATACAAAGAATATACCCCAGAATAATTAAATCACAATTTTTGGGAGTGGGACCCAGTCATCTTAGGGATTTAAAGCTTTCCCAGGTGATTCTAATATACAGCCAAGGTTGGAAACCACTGGTTTAAGCAATGGAAAAATCTTGAAGGAATCCTTACTTTTGAATATAGGCATTAGAAGAGAAGTGACTATATCAGGTGTTCTAAGAGATGGGAGAAAACCCACTAAGTCAAAGATTTATGGGAAGATGACTTAATTCTGCTGTGAAATTGAATGAGTGAATATAGAGAGGAGACCTTCAAATTTGACCAAGAGAAGGAGACATTATTTCTTGAGAACTGTAGTAGTAAAATGGTGGGAATGAAATTTGGATTACAAAAATTTCAAAAGTGAATGGAAGACAGGAATTAGAAGAAAATGTAGACTAATTTTCCAAGATACTAAAAGAGTTCATGAAACAAAACACATACACCATGATAGGAAAAGAGCACTGAAATAACTAGTAAGTACATGAACCAGAAGGAGCTTCCTAAATCACACACAAACTTGAATAGTGACAACATTCTGACTATTCTGACTCGACACATACTTTTTTTTTTTTTTTAAAGATTTTTCTTTATTTATTACAGAGCGAGAGACTGAGAATGAGAGGGGAGAAGGTCAGAGGGAGAAGCAGACTTCCCGCAGAGCCGGGAGTCCGATATGGGACTCGATCCCAGGACTCTGGGATCATGACCTGAGCCAAAGGCAGTCACTCAACCAACTGAGCCACCCAGGCACCCGACACATACTTCTTTATAGTCCTAAGTGAAAGGATTAGGAACCATGTTTACACAAGAATAAAGAACACTCCTTTATTTTTCTCCTGAGAGGAAGGATAGAGAATGAACATTAATTATAGCACAGGGGTGGGGAGTCACACCTGGGTGGCTCATTCAGTAAAGCATCTGCCTTTGGCTCAGGTCATGATACCAGCGTCCTGGGATTGAGCCCCCATCAGGCTCCCTGCTCAGTGAGGAGTCTGCTTCTCCCTCTGCCTCTGCCCTCCCCCTCCCCCGCCTCTACCCCTACTCGTGCTCACTCTCTTTCGCTCGCTCTCTCTCTCAAATAACTAAAAAAAATAAAGATTTTATTTAAGATTTATTTTTATTTATTTATTTATTTGAGAGAGACACACACACACACCGAAAGAGGGAACAGAAGCAGTGGGAGTGGGAGAGGGAGAAGCAGGATTCTTGCCAAGCAGGGAGCCCGATGAGGGGATCCATCCCAGGACCTCGGGGTCATGACCTGAGCTGAAGGCAAATGCTTAAGAACTGAACCGCCCAGGTGTCCCAATAAATAAAATCTTTTTTAAAAAATTACAGCATAAAAAAATGCTTAGCTATAATTTAATCGACGTGAGCATTGTTTATAAGTACCAGTGGTTTACTCTTCTAGTCAATCCATCACACATTTGTGATAGGTTTCATAACATAGACAATCAGGCAGTAATAACTCACTGAATTCATGTAAGCAACTCATGCCAATGTGTGAGTGACTGGAGTACCTAGAGAGAGATTTGCCTTTTAAAATAGAGAAAGCCCTTTTGGAGCACCTGGGTGGCTCAGTCAGTTAAGCATCTGACTCCTGATTTCTGCTCAGGTCATGATCTCAGAGTCATGAAATCAAACCCCACATGGAGCCTGGGGCTCCACACACAGCAGGGAGTCTGCTTGGGATTCTCTCCCTTCTCTCTCCCTCCCTCCTTCCCTCTCTCTCCCTCTCTCTCCCCCTCCCTCAAATAAATAATCTTTTAAAAATAAAAATTAAAATAGAGAAAGCCTATTAATATAAATTAAGTCCCACTTGGTGATGTGAAGAAGATATGTGGTCTGCAGCCAGGTCTTCCCTTTGGCTGGATACGAGTCCTATAAAGTTAACTTCTGTAAACTGGCTCTTCCCTGACTCTACTTCCAAACCCCAAGTTATCCAAGAATGCCATTTCCCCCTTGGTGGTTCCCCAGGTAGCTCTGGGCCTTGTAGGAGACTATGGAGGAGGGTAGAAATGGTAGCAGCTATTGTCATGTGTGAGTCAGTGGTACAAATGGATTCAGAATTAATTAATTAATTAATCAGCAATTTTATTTCAGGTAATTTGCAGGAAAGAATATATATACATGTATATATATACATATATATATATCTCCTTACGAACTATGTAACATGTTTGTATTTCATTATATTCTTATTTCCAAATAATCCTTCAGAAGTCCCTCAGTCATGCAGGACTACCTTGATTTTTGCCTACCTAGAAAAGCTTTTCCGTTTTCCTCTTGAATACATCTGTCCTTCTAGATTAGAAATAACTTGTCACTAGATTTTCAGTTTCTCACTGATCCTGCTAGAATTTTGTGAAAAAAATCAGAAAGCCCTTGCAGAGAGCAACTATTTCTAACAGACCCTAGAGGAAGGACACTCAAGGTTCACCAGAGAAGGTACTGAGAAGGGCTTAGTGAACAAGTAGTTAGCTGTAGCAGCCTTTGCCTAAGGGTCAGGAAAATTCCCTCAATAACTGAATCCCGGGTGACCAGTGAACGGAGTTTCTAGGGGACAAGTGTGACAGGTTCACACTATGTAAAGAGACCCTTCAGCTATATTATTAATTAGGAGATCTTATTTGAAGATTATCAAAAGTAAAGTGATTTGAGATTTGATGAGGCCACTCCTGAACAGAATTTAAACAGAATTTTAGAATAAAAATAATGTCCACAATACCAGAGACCTATTTTATAACCATACAGACTCTAGAGTGGCCTCTGTTCCTCAGATTTACAGTGTTTTGCTCTCTTCTTTTGTTTTATAATAATATCTACCATTTATTGAGTATCTTCCATGTGTTTAGTACAATACACAACTTGTCTTATTTAATTGCCTCACATAACATCATAAGGTGAATATTTATGCCCCTACTTACAGATGAGTAAGTGGACTCAGACATCTTGAGTAGCTTACTGAAGGCCATACAAAAAATTATAACAGAGCTCAAATTTGGATCTCAGATCTATAGGACTCCAAAGCTGGCTTTTTTTCATTATATACATTACACTAATTTTCCATATAATTAAAGGAGCTTAACTACATAAGAGATATTTTCAATCCTCTTTGCTAGCAGAATTTCAACTCAGCACTACACAAGGCAGGGAACTTACTGAAGGGCTAAAGAAAAGCTGAAGGTAAAGCTGGTAAAAATAAGACTGCATCAAGCGTGAGTAACATCATATCTTAGCCTTAAAGGTGTATTTCCAGAGAGATAGAGATGGCACAACATTATTCTGGTTAAGAGTAACATGTCATTCACAATACCCTAGCTTTGACTCAAGAAAGAATTTTAGAAATAGGCTAAATTTACAAGGTCAACATGGAGGCTCAAAATAATAAAAGCCATCTTACAAGATGACACCAGAAATAAAAGAATCCCTGTTCTTTTCATCTTGTGACTCTTGGGAGAAAGTGGCAGTAGAGATTTAGGATTTTGAAACTGCTGTTGTTGCGCGGGTAGGGATAAGAAATTGCAAAAATTTAACAGGGTCAATGAATTTGAAATAAAAAAAATTAGGTTTTTTATTTTGCACAGATTATTATTGAATTCCCTTTATATTGTCAACACTGTGCCAGGCACTGTGTAGGTGGAAAACATAAGTGTGGCAGAATACTTCCCCTCTAAGAGCTTACAATACGATTAGGAAACAAGGCATAAATATAATAATATATAATAAAGTGCCAAAACAAGAGGTACTGATAATAAAAGCTATAAAACTCAGACAGGAAATAAGGAAATGAGGACTGCAGTGTGTATTCACTCAATGAATATATTTACTGAAAACATCCTGTGGGCCGAGCAATGTGAGATAACTAATGTTATTGCTAACCAGTAGAAACACAGAGAGGTGAGACTTATAAAGACAGGAGATAGTTAGGCAAATAAAAGGGCAGTGACTTTGTAAAGAGGTAAAAATTTTTAGAGCAACAAACTCATTATAGACATAAGCACTTCCATATATCAATTCATTTAATCGTCACAAGAACTCAGGGAGGTAGGTACTACTAGTATTCCCATTTTACAGATGAGAAACCTAGGCTGGGAAAAGCTAAGCAAGTGACTCCTTAAGACACACAAGTAGAAAATGGTATAGCTAGCTTCAAATGCTTCAAGTGCAAGGTTCAACTGCTTTGCTACATGGCCTCTCAGACCACCTTGTTACAGAAGACCTGCCCTACAAAGAACACAGGATTAGCACACCTTAGCAAGTAGATCATCGCAACTTTGGGTAACATTTTGTCTCAGACCTTTATAGTTGTCATTACTCTCTAAGGCAACAGTGCTCAAACTTTATGGTGCATCCAGTCACCTGCATAGCTCATTAAAACACAAAGAGCTGAACCTCAACCAGAGAGTTTTCACTTCAGTAGGTTGATCATGAGGCCCCAAAATTTGCATTTTCAAGTAAGTTCCAAGGTGGTGCTGATGCTGTGTGTCTCAAGACCGTACTCTGAAACCGCTGATAAGAAAACAAGTGCTCAACATCCCCAGATATAACAATATCTGGGGACTTCCATCATTAAACACGGAATTGAACATCTCTATTTTCACATCACAGAAATCTCAAACTCAACATGTCTAGAATTGAAATCACTATCTTCTCATTGAAAATCTGCTCTTATGTTTTTGCCATCTTTTTTTTTTTAAAGATTTTTTTTTATTTATTCATTTGACACAGAGAGAGAGAGATCACAAGTAGGCAGAGAGGCAGGCAGAGAGAGGGGGGGAAGCAGGCTCCCTGCTGAGCAGAGAGCCCGATGCGGGGCTCGATCCCAGGACTCTGGGATCATGACCTGAGCCAAAGGCAGAGGCTGAACCCACTGAGCCACCCAGGTGCCCCTGTTCTTGCCATCTTAAGTGATGGCAAAGTTAACAGTACGTTGGAAGCATCCCTGACATTCATCTGCCCTCATCCAACAAAAACAACAGAAGTTGATTTTTCTCTAAGTGCCTCTTTCTACAAATATTAAGCACCACTGTGTGCTAGTCTACAAAGGGTTAAGACTGAAAGGTGTTTAGTGCCTCAAAATATCACCACTAGACAATGTCCTATTCTATTGTAAGGGAGAAAATCACCTTGAGAGATTGTTAGCAATGTCACAGAAGAGGGGATATTCATAGAGGTTGGGCATCTAGGCAGAAGTGGTTTAGGAAGCATCTTTCAAAGTAAAAACCTATTGGGACTGAGCATTGGTCATTACATAAGAGTATAAAACTGATCATCATAGCAAGATGAGGGTCTTTGCTGTTTGATAAGTGAGCGGTTTGCCTGGATCAGCAAACTGTTGTCTCAGATAAATTGATTTGTAGGAATTACCCGACTCAAATAGTGAACTATTTATTAGTTTGCAGTCTTATCTTTTTTGGGCAAAAGTTTCCTGCAATAAAATACTAACTCATGTTGACACAGGTGGCCTCTGTTCTTAGTCCTAATAACTATGTCATGTTGATGTAGGTGATCACAATTCTCCAAGACACTGTGCCCTAGATTTAAGAAATTGAAATTCCAGTGAGCAGTCAGCACAGGTTTTCAACTACCTCCTTCTTAAAATTAAATTATTTATAAGATAAAAAGTATACAGAAAAGAAGAAAGACTTGAATCTTCTTATGGAAGTCTTCACTGTGGGGGTAACACTGAATTTGAATGGATACAGGAGTGAGGGCAATCCAGTCAAGGGGAAGCAAGAAGAAAATGCAAAAACCCAGAGATATGAGATATCATGAGGCCATTTCTTTTCTATCCATATGCCCAAGCTTTAGTTCAGGCCCTCCTTTCTTTCAACTGTTTCAAAAATCTTTTAACTGGGGCGCCTGGTTGGCTCAGTGGGTTAAAGCCTCTGCCTTTGGCACAGGTCATGATCCCAGGGTCCTGGGATCAAGCCCCATGTCAGGCTCTCTGCTCAGCAGGGAGCCTGCTTCCGCCTCTCTCTCTGCCTACTTGTGATCTCTCTCCTCTCTGTCAAATAAATAAAATCTTTAAAAAAAATCTTTTAACTGATGCCCCTACCTCGATCCCCAGTCTTTTTTTTTTTTTAAAGATTTTATTTATTTACTTGACACAGAGAGATTATAAGTAGGCAGAGAAGCAGGCGGGGGGGGGGGTGGGGGGTGGCGAGGGGGGCGTGGGGGGG
>CM052809.1:70817513-70889527 GCA_028533885.1 Nasua narica
CTAAGCCCCAAAGCCCCTACTGATAGACTCCGTAGACTCCTTACACAATGCTGGTGACTTACCTCGAGTCTTTAGAGCAGTGTTTCTCAAAGAATGGTCCAGCACCAACAGCATCAAAATGACCAAGGAACTCGTAGAAATGCAAATTATTTTGCCCTCACTGAGAGAAGACTGAGTCAAAATACCTAGGGGCAGGGCCCAGCAAATGTATGTTAATAAACCTTAATTGATTCTTTTTTTCTCCAAGTTTCTATTTAAATTCCAGCTGGTTAACATACGTGTAATATTAGTTTCAGGTGTAGAATTTAGTGACTCATCACTTACATACAACACCTAGTGCTCATCACCAGCCAGTACTCTCCTTAATCTGCATCAACCATTTAGCCCATCCCCCACCCACCTCCCTTCCAGTAACCCTCAGCTCCTTCTCTATAGTTAAGAGTCTGTTTCCTGGTTTGCCTCTCTTTTTTCTTCCCATGTTCAGCTGTTTTGTTTCTTAAATTCCACATATGATCATCAAATCTACAAAACAAAACAAGAAGTCTACATCAAATCATCAAAACTGCAATGAGATATCACCTCGCCAGTCAGAATGGCTAAAGTTAACAGCACAGGAAACAACAGGAGTCAACAAGGATGCAGAGAAAGAGGAACTCTTTTACACTGTTGGTGGGAATACAAACTGCTGTGGCCACTCTGGAAAACATAGAGGACTCTCAAAAAGTTAAAAATAGAACTAGCCTATGATCCAGTAATTGCACTAGTTTAAGTATTTACCCGAAGGTAAATCGGATATACTGATTCAAAGGGTACATGCACTCCAATGTTTATAGCATCATTTTCTACAATAGCTAAATTAGGGAAAGAGCCCAAGTGTCCCTTGAGTGATGAATGGATAAAAAGGATGCAGTGTACACACACACACACACACATATGCACAATGGAGTATTACTCAGTCATAAAAAAGAATGAAATCTTGCCATTTGCAATGACGTGGATGGAGCTAGAGACTTGAACTAAGTGAAATAAGTCAGAGAAAGACAAAAACCCAGCTGATTCTGACACTCACTAAAATTTGCAACTTCCTGCTCTAGTGCAGAACTGCTCCAAGTGTGGTCCTTAGACCTGCAGCATCTGACGAACCGAGAGCTTATTAAAATTCAAAATCTCTGGCCACACTCTAAACTTAAGAGAATGAGAGTCTCAGCATTCTGTTTTCAAAAGCTCTCCAGGTGATTGTCATGCTTGCTGAAGTTTGAGAAGCATAACTTGAAAGCATTTTCCTTCACTATATCACTGACTCCTGGTGCTCCTCATCTAATCTCTTTTTAGTGCAGGAGCAGAGAGGTAAGAGATCCTGGTGACACAGTTCTTCCACATTTTCCCCTTCCCCTCCTTGCCAGTGCATACAGGTGCTGCTAACAGGCTGGATGTGATGGGTCGAATAGTACAAGAGCTTGTTGATACTTGAGCCTACCCTGACAGACCATTTCTTTCCAGGAAGGAATCTTTCCTTAAGGTAGCCAATAGCATCCCCAAGGATTCAGTGACAGTTCAAAAGGCTTTACCTGCACGGAAAAACAAAAATTGCTTCTGAAATAGGTGCTGGAGAGCCACATATAAATAGCACCGATGAGTCTCAGTATTAACTGAGCCAGAACACCCTGTTACAGATTGAAGGATGGGAGAAATACTCAGAAGGAAATGACCGAATGTGAATATGCTGGGTTTGGTTTGTTTGTCTTTGTTACCTGTGTTGCAATTTATTTGATGGGATGGCAAATTTTCAATAGAAAAAGAAAATATACAAACAATAAGGTATAAAAAAAGAATTCACTGTGTATCCAATTTTTCTCTCCATGAAGGCACAAACGGAAGTAACGGATTCAAAATAAACCAGGAGGCCTTACATACATCAAGTATATAGAAGATTGCTTTGGAAGGCTGGGAGGGATGATTTGAGAACAGGTATCAGAAAAAGATGAGAAAGATGAAGCATGAAGGCAATAAAATCAATAAAGAGAAGGCCATACAAAGATTGGGATGGGGCCAGCATGGAGAATTTCAGTTCTCATGTGCAATTTAATGACAAGGTTATTGCAAGTCCTTTCCTATGACTTGGTTTCCATCTCCATAACCTCATAGTCAGCATCATAGATGGCTAACAGATATATCCCATCATTTAGCTATTATTGAAGTTCTAAGAGAACTTGGAGGGAATCTGCCAAATCAAACGGTACTTGGCCAGTCAGCTGGAGAACACATAACTCAGGGTACCAGCTTAAATACACAGTGAGTTCTGTGCCCGAGTTAGGGGTAAAATAAATGACTAAAAAGTAGAGCAGTATTATTTGAGTTTTATTGAAATATTTAAATGTATATTTACTTAAATTTTATATATATTTATATAAAAGAGGTGTACGTTTATTAAGCTTACTTCTGTCAGTATTTTATCAAAACTTTTTTCCTTGTTTCTTTGCCTTATTCTCCTTCACACTGATAATGCTTCTCTAAAACTTTCAGGGCCCATTTCCTTCTCCATGGAAAAAAAATCTTTACTACATTTAATCTGATTTTAGGAAAGCAAGTGATTCCTGTAGCACATGGTATTAGAGTATGTGGCCTAAGTAAATTCAGTCTGTTTTTATTAGTACAGTAATTTAATTATTTGGGGTAGAGGTATGACTAAAATTTGCATAATTCAAGAAATAAGGCAAAGATGGCCAATTAGGATACACAAATTATTTTCCTGCAACTCAAAAGACACAGGAATTATTAAAAACAACCGTAAGAGCAAAAAGAACTGCTAATGACCAGATGTTAGAATGAAAGACCATAAACATGGCTGGGCATCCCTGCAGCCTTCAAAATACGTGCCCTCCTCCTTTCCTTTCTTCTTTTGGATGCTGTGTGCGGGTAGACCTTTATACAAACCTTTCTTTTCAAAATACACATCAGTTCCAATAATTCACTTTCCCATGAACCTCATATTCATTTCATGGGAGCAGCAAGTTCATAAGCCATTGAGAATAGAGAATTGAAAAGAAGACAAGATAAATAAGTCATAGGAGGAGCTCATAATTTGTCAAAAAATGAGTATGGCACCCACTTTTTAATCCTATCCATGCCCCTAAAGAAGTTTGCATAAGGATCTAGGATTAACATCCATTATTGCACACTGGGCTCTGTGACCTAATATTTAGAACGCTCTGAATTATCAGAGATAATAAGACACTTAGTGTGACACATCAAAGCTCAGAATTCTTTAGGGAGTACTTTCCACTTACAGACCTATTTCTTGTTGAAGAAAAACACCCTCGAAAGAAAGTTTAAAAGATAACTCAATGAATATTTTTTGGATTGGCCACAAATAAGTTTTGATTTCAACATGTTCCCACAGTTCCCCAGATTTGAAAAAGCAAAGACAGTTCCACAATATCATATTTCAAAAGCAGAACAGGGCTTAGCTGCGAAAGCAGTGAAGGAGTTTTTATCTCAGAAGCCTACAATATCATGAAGAACATTGCCATCCAAACACAATGGACCAGGGAGCCCCATTCTGTGTAGCTAAGCAGGATAGCTTGATTGTGAATGGTGAATGCAGTCCTGCCTCTTCCACTTAAGTTGACATTTTGTACAGACTAGAAGAAATGTGTGCTATGAGATCAATAAAGAAGTAATTAAAAGGAAAAAGCTCTTAATGATTGCAAATGAAGCTGAGAACACAAACTTGGATCTCAGGAACCTAGAGTTACGACTCTAGGGCTGTGGTCTGTTAGCATCTGCTTGTTGGGTAAGAATGTTTTTCTTTCAAAATAGCGCTGCTACATGAATCAACAGCTTCCAAAGGAACTATTTCATGCTATCCAACTTCAGGTCTCAGACTTGAAAAATCTCATTGATCTTTAGTGAAATCTCAGTTATATAAGTAGGAAGTTATTTTTAAAGTCATACCAGATGCTACAGTTCCTCCTCATTGCTCCCACATGGATGTGTGCTGTTTATTTAAAACTGCACCAAAGCCCTGAAATAAAAAAGTTAAGTAGGACTCCCTCACAAACCTAAAGAACAGATTTGCATGCAATGGATCTGTAAATATTCCCTTTTGTTTGATTATTTGGCTGCTGGCTTTTGAGCTGTCCCCATGCACACACACAAAAAGAAACCTCAGAGATTTTCCTTAGCAGGCACATGGTTTTCATTCAGGAACTGACAGCAGGATTTCTTCTTAATTTCAATCATTTTTACAGTCTCCTTAGTGAGACTAAAACATTAACAAATAAACTACAACCCTAGCTCATCAGTTTCCCAGAAGAAATGTGAAGTAGTCTAAGCTATGAGAAAAAAAACCTTTGATAACAAAAAATTGTACTTAGTTTAGTCAAATTGGAGCTCAAATTAAAAGAAATTTTTATTACCACACTGTATCCATGGTTCAAAGGTTTTTTCCTATTATATGTTTTTTTGGGGGTTTTTTTGGTTGTTTGGGTTTTTTTGCTATAATTTATGATTAGAATTTGATCATTGCCAAAGAGAGCTAAAAAAAATTCAATAATCAAGTATCACTGGGAAAGTAAATTTATTAGGAATATGTCAGAGACGAAATGTCAAAACTACATAGACTTAATTTATGTTTTTCCAAAGAATGTATCTATTTACTGTTTGGTCCCTAGTACCTAGAATAGTAGCTTGGAAATGCTCAATAAATGAATGAAAAGGAACTATCCCTTAGTTATCAGAAGCATCTCAGTTTTTAAAACCATGACTATACCTCTTTTATTTTCTAAATCAACTGGTGAGCATCCTTGCTTGGTGATTAAGACATCAGTATTACTATCCACTCTGAAGTTTTATGTTATGTCACTTATTACTGCCCTAGATGTATCTTTTATGATTAATACTCTATCCAATATTACCATTTGCCATCTATTTCCATGTGGACCTACCAGTACTATTATTTACCATATGTTCATGTAGAACTACCACTGTAACTTTAAATAAAATTAAACAACTCCTTAAAATTCTCTCGTGCTTACATAATACTTAGAAGAAATTTCAGTATTCTTTGCCAAAGCCTACAAAACCCTGCATGATTAAGTTCTTGTTTATATTTTCAACCTTATCTCTTATCATTATTCCTTGGTCTCTATACTACAGCTCCTTCCGACTTTAGGAATTTTGGTTTTTAAATAATGGTAAAGTAGCTTGTTTCAGACTAGCCCTCCTGCTGGTAACAATTAGAAAGTCTGGGGAGAAGTACTACTGTTTGAAGGCAGGCAGAGTGACAAAATCAGCACAAACTAAAGAAGATACGATTTTGGAAGAAGGGAAACACACTGGTGGAGAATCACATTTATATGCTTTCCCCCTAATGGCACCTCCCAGTCTACAGCCTAGGGTAGATAGAACTGAAGCAGGATATTATTGCAGGAGAGTCAGTGAATAGAATTGAGGACTGCCTGAGTGGCTAAAAATGAGAGGGGGAAAGGAGAGAACTACAGAAGAGAAAACCTCCCTTCTATGTATAAATCTATGTATAATCCCCACTCAAGTGGGGTGCTGGGGGGAGGCAATGGTTAGCAGAGAATTCAGTGAATGCATCCTATAGGGAAGTCAGATTTTGGAATTAGAATTCATAAATACACCAGGATTTCCATTAAAGTTCCAGAAGGACCACATGTTAGAATTAAAAACTATAAGCCAAAAGGTGCCTAGATGGTTCAGTCAGTTGACTGTCTGGCTCTTGATTTTGGCTCAGGTCATGATCTCTGGGTCTCAGGGATCCAGCCTGCATTAAGCCCCGTGTCAGGCTCCACACTTGGTGGGGAGTCTGCTTGAGATTCTCTCTCTCCCTCTCCCCCAGCTTCTCCCCACTGAGTTCTCTCTCTCTCTCTCTCCAAAATAAATAAATAAATCTAAAAAAAAAAAAACCCTACAAACTAGGACTAAATGTTTTACCAACAAGTTAACTACCTGATTGGGAAAAAAAAAACAAAACTGCACTGTCCAGAGGAAGATAATGGAATCCAGAGTCTCCATAATGCATCAATAATTATCCAGTATGCAATCAATATGAACAAATTGAAAAATATGACTCATAGTTAAGAGGGAAAAAAAACACGGTTACTAGACAAAGATAAAACCATTAGAATTAACAAATAACCATAATAAATATGTTAGAGAATCTATGAGAAAATTGAATAATAGATGAAAAGATAGGGGATTTCAGAATAGATGTGGAAACTATGGGGCATTAATTAATAATTAATAACTAAATAAAATTTTGAAATGGAAAAAAGCCTAAATAAAAAATTCAATGAAAAAAAAATTTTTTTAATTCAATGGATGAAATTTATAGTAGATTGGATATAATAAAAGATCACTGAACTGGAAGACAGTCCAAAGAAATCATCTATACAAAAACACAGAGGGAAGCATGAGTGAAAAAATAATGAACAAAGCCTTCATTACCTTGGGACATATAGTAATTGGTGTCCTGGAGAGATAAAAGTGAGGGAGAATGGGGCAGACAGATAGAAAGAAGGGTGGAAGCAGTTCAATCCAGTTTTTAAACTTAGTCCAATCTGAAAATCTAAGTAGTTTCTATAGATAGCAGTGTTCAATCTCTCTTGGACAAAAATGCTCTATTTTGCAAATATTCTCCCTTTCCCCAGGTTCTTTTCCCAAGGTGATGCCTAATGTATGCTGAGAGTAATTGGCTGAACTTGTGGCAGAGGAGAAGGATCTGAAACCTTAGAAAGTCTTCTGATCTTTGGGATGACATCCTTATTTATCTGAAAGCAGCTGCCTCTTCTGGCACTCACAAGTAAAACTTACACTTATTAGAACTCAGATCTGCCATGGGCAGGACAAAGGCTGACTGGACCTCACCTCAGCTCCCATTCCTACCAACTCTCAAGTACCTGTCACATTTTTCTTCCAACCTCTAAGTCCATTGCCTCAACCCCAGCTTCTGGTGCTATCATAGACTCCCTGGCTGAATTCTGCATTAATGCCACATTAGAATCCTGAGCTTTACAGTCTCCTTCCTCACCTCTGAGCAATCTCATTGATGTGGCCTAGCTTCCAAAATGGCACAGGTTCAACTATAGAGGTAACAACTTTTCAGGGTCCCATGTGGGGAGCAAGATGACACCTTTCCCTATTCCCCATCCCAAACCTATGGGTACTCTCTGACTTCAAGAGAAGACTTCCTTCGTCTTGTTTTCTCGGCAACCTCTAACAAAATTTCCAGACCAGGAAAGGGTACCTTCTTGTAGTTTATATACTTCTCCTTCTGTCACTAAGAACCATCATATAGCTCTGCTGTCAAAGACAAAAGGGGATTTTGCTCTATTCTAAAGAAGAATACTATAAGCAGACTCCTACAACCTTAATACCCAAGTATTAAGAGAAGGAAGGGAATGAAGAAAATTGTAGAATTCTGTTGTACATAAATTGCCTGGCTATTGTGTTCCTTTATAATCTTATTTGACAGAGCAGAAGCTACTTATTGTTTTTGCATTTCTTTTCCAGCAAACTTTGATCTCTCCCTAGACATTTGGATGGCTGAAGCTGACTAGAACAGAAAGTGGAGAGGGTATAGTAATACTTTTCAAAATATTAGTATTACTCCATAATTTATTTTATTCATGACCATGCAACATGGATGGAGCTGAAGGTATAAATCTACTTGGGGGTAACTTTTAATAGTCGTGTGAGTCTAGAAGCCCCTTCATTTCAGACAGTTTGTTAGTGCGGATGCTCAGATTAGGGAAGGATGTAGCTCTCGTCACAAGCCTCATGGTAATGCTTTATAAAAATGACTCCTGTTTTCCCAAGTCTCTGAATCTGTGTCACCATATCAAATTTAAGCTTCTAAGGATAGAAAAAGGAGTAATTTGAAGAAAACACTATCTCAGCCCAGAAAGTTCCAAGCAGATTCTTTTCACCATCATTTATTCTTACCCCCTCTGGGTCTTTATAAACTGCATAAGATTCCATTCCTATCATTCCATTCATAAGCCTGGGATTGTGGGTCAATTACCACATTAAATTATAATTGTTTTGCTTTTAATCCCCAAGTGTGTGTTTATTATTTAAGGAATTCTCAATCTTCTTTTAAAAATGCATTTTCAGTTGAATCTAGTGATAAATTTCCAAATTTACTTATGATAATCAACAAAAGATGTAGTGTAATGATTGATGGCATATTCACCTAGAGACAGCTGTTCATGGGACTTAATTCAAACAGAAAAGTTTTCAGACTTTCACATTTTGATTTGAGATATATATATATATATATATATATATATATCTCACAGAACAAATCCCCTCAGGAGCAGTGAATTTCAAATGTGTTGTCTCTACTGGTTTATTAATAACACTGTCTAGTGGGCATTGATGCCTCACACAAGGGCTGTAACAGATTCCTGTCTTTCCTTAAATGTCTTGTTTTAGTTTATATCAATATAGCAAGGTAGAAAACAACTCACACATATAAACCTTTGGCTGATGTAGCAGCTGAGCTTTATGTGTACAGCTAAAGTTCTAAATATTTAATGTACAGGGTTCTTTCTAATTTCAGAAGAAATATAAAGGCAGTGTTCCTGAAATCCCACAAGCTAGTCTATCATTTTAAATCCAAAAGTGGAGGATTATGGTTCAAATGACTTCAAGTTAGCATTAGTTCCTGTCCTAGCAATAGTTCAGGAAAAATAAAACCATTTCAGAGAAAACCACACTTTTTTCTGGAAGGAAGAGAAGAAATATTTTCCATGATCAGAAAAGCATGACATAAAGCTCAATAGCACCATGAGAAAAAAATTCATTCCTCAGAAATGAGGTGTGATATTTTTTATTGGACAGCTTAGAACTATTAGAAAATATTGGAAATCTTTTCCTATAATAAACTAAATATAGCAATAAATTAGATAATTTCAAATAAGATATTCTATCAATTATATAAAATGTCAATGTGTTAATAATATATTAATATATAGTTAACATATATACAGTTTCTCTCTTCCTTAAGTTCTCACATCTATCACAATATGTAGTCTACTTCCATATGTTTACTTTTATAATAATAGAGTATGAAAAACATAAAATATTTACTGAACAATCTTACAGGTTCAGTTCTAAAAATTGCCTAGGTCAGAAAGAGAAAGCAAGACAGGTTTGAACCTCACCAAAAGACTCATATATATATTATTTATACATATTATTATATATTATATATAATAAGTTGTTATATATATTATGTACATATAATATATATTATGTTCATATAATATATATTACTTCTTTGGTCTCTTAATTGTGCTACATTGAAAAGCAAATGCCCTAAAAGTTACATGAAAAAAATGTGTTAAAGGTGGTTAGAATGATTAAATGTGAAAATCCATGTTTCTTCAAGGTAATAGGAACTGATTGGGCATAAAAAGTGGCAGAAGATAGCCAGCTTCCTTCTTAGAAGATTATCAGAGTGCAGAGCCTGAGAGATCTTTGACTATAGCATTCAAAATGAGGATTTATTTTGGTAACATAAAGGCTATCTATTCAAAGAATACTAGGGTATTTGGGGTGGACAAACAGTAACATTCTAGTGTTTTTAAAAAGGAAATACTCTACATTATTAGAAGCTTGCATCTCACAAATAATTCAAGAACTAATTTTCAACATTTTTCTTAAATCACATTTAAGGCACTAAATCCTACAAATAAGTCTAATTAACATAAAATGAACACATTTTAATGGCATTTTAAATACAAAACAGCATTGGAATCTGAGGCCTAGCCAGATACAGACTTAAAACTGACTAAACTGTTTCAAATGCTATGTCTTTAAATTAATTTATGTTGAACACAGTGGGTACCAGAGTCAATTCTGGTTGCTATGACAACAGACACTGAAAATTTAAAGATCCAGCAGCAGGCTCAATTCCCTGCAAAGAGGGCAATTTTACATTAAAATTACATACCACTGCAACAGCTTTGATGAAACATGTTAAACAGATACACATGCAAGCCATCTTTTTTTTAAGACAATTTCATTAGTGTATGTTAGATACCATGTTTATCATTTTAACTTAAATTTCCTCCTACTTAGATTTAAAGAGTGAATTAGAATTTAAATTGCAGAAAGCAAGCAACCAATTATCAAAATGCCACACTAGGGAAAGGAAAGATATCTAAACTAACCATGTAATAAAAACACTATAGAGTATAAATCTATATTATTTGCTTTGCAAATGTATCCATGGCTGGTGGGCCATGCTTATAAGATCGAAACTTTAAAAAATAACAACAAAAGAGGGACATGCATATGAATCACTGAATTTTTCAGCTTGATCGAATGCATTGTGTTTTCTCTAAAGAGTCTTTTAATTGGCTATAAAATTACTGGATTTGAAAATGATTGTGTTTTGTATCATTCCAATACAGTTTTTATGGGGTCAGGGCTCATCAATTCTACCAAACAAACATACCCGCTCATGTAACCCAAAAAACGGTCACTTTGTGTATATAAACCAAATGGAGAGAAACGAGATATAAGGGACTGTCAACCAATGTGTGCCAAAGAGGAGAGGAAGGTGGAGATCTCAGAAAGTGACACTCCTTCCTATGTCCCTGTGTCTCCTTCCACTGGAGCAGGAAGGGCAAGGAACGAGACTTCTGGGTTAAGGTTAAATGCACATCGTGATAGCCCAGTATCCCAATCTGTTTTCAAAAATACTCAGAGGCACACGTATTTTCAGGACAGGTCATTTTCTGCTTCAAGTGTAATACTTAGTTTATACTACTGAAGTATAGTTTAGTCTGCTAAAGTGTAACACTTTTCTTGAATTGGCTCATCTGATTAAAACTGGTTCCCTTTGGAGAGTTCCTGATTCCCAGAATTGATTCCATTTTAAATAAAGAGATTCCTTTCTTTGTGTTCATGTTATAATTTTCAAATTAGATTATTTAATCAAGTTTCATGTTTTCACATCTAGTTTGAAGAAGGAACAGGAAATGGGGAAAGAATTATTCTCTTCTCCTTAAGTATGCCCCCTATAATAAAGATTACCCTAACTTAAAAGAATTCTAAGTCTGTAAAAGATCTCAAGTGTCTAAGGAATACTTACTCAGTTCATTGATCATATTTTTTACAATTTTATAATTTTAGAGGGATGCCTGAAAGTCTTATTTTATTGGTCATCCAAACTTTCTTATTCCATAAGGCAAGAATTAAAAGGAAAGGAAACACTATTTGAATCCAAAATATGCAGTGTCCTTGGAATAGACTATGGAGACAGAAATCAATGAGAATGTCTACATTTCAAATAAATTTTAAGGAGATAGAAAACCAAACTATTTTAATATGTGAAGTCCAATATTGCTTCTCCAATTTAAAGTTATAGGATATTGATTATGTTGAAAACATGTTCATCCTCAGGATAAATATGACTCAGGATAATTCAAAGGAAGAAAAATTTTCTATTAAAAAGTACATGGGATCAAAAATAATAAAATTCATTCATGTTATATAAGTTTTCATTTGTTTCTTTTCAAGTGGTTTGAAAATAAAGGCTACTAAGATCCAGTGGGTAGAGAACTACAAACATGATTCCAATTTCGTATTTGTAAAATGATATGTTTATATAATC
Organism: Nasua narica; assembly: GCA_028533885.1. Taxonomy (NCBI): domain Eukaryota; kingdom Metazoa; phylum Chordata; class Mammalia; order Carnivora; family Procyonidae; genus Nasua; species Nasua narica. Next base: position 70,829,164 of record CM052809.1, read on the forward strand.
TACATAGAACAATGTGTTCCACTGAAACCATCCTTAGTCTTCAAGAGTCCTCTTTAGGTATTTATAGGCCTTGGGCTAAGCTCCAACTGTTAGTGTTTGCGATGACTTTTCACACATTCCTGTTTAACTTATCAGCAACAACAGAGATGTGTTACATTGCCTAAGAAATTATTCTTACTTAATTTGTGCCTCTTAAAAATCATTCAGTCCCATGTACAGTAAGTAATACAAAGGTGTTTTTCATCACTAATTCAGTGTTATAGTTGAAAAGACTTATTGCTTCCCTTTAATCATTCAAGAAAATCAACGTATTTTGGACAACTGCCATGAGCAAAGCACATAAAGGATTTAGTCTAATGGGGGAGATAAAACCAAGACCCTGATTCAACATGCATGCAAACAATGCTGAGAGAAGGTAGTAAAAATGATTTTTGCCTGAACATATCAGGAAAGACTTTCTGGAAGAGGTGGCATTTGTTCTAAAGCTTGAATATGCAGTCTACAGGGAACAGATGGAATGAAGGACCTCTGGGGGAATAGGGACAGTACAAAGCCCCAGTAGGAGAACATGTACTCTGTTCCAGAGATCCTGAATGGATCTGTTGATGGAGCGGGACCCTGCCCAAGAAATTTTCAAATCCCAGTGTGAGGGATATAGAATCTGTTTTTTAGGCAGGAAGATTTTGGAGTAAGGAAATGGCAGAATATACAGTGTTCTTCAGTAAAATTCATATGACAACGGTCTAGAAGGACTACAGTGGGAGAAGACACGAATTGAGAATACAAGTTAGAAGGCTTAGCCTAAATGAAATAAAAAGAGATGTGGAGTGGGTTAATAGTAGGAAAGATAAGACAAAAAGCACTTGGAAACATTGAACAGATCAAATGAAGAGGAATTAGTAAAGGCCAATTTGATGTCCCTAACTCTAAGGGTTAAGAGATATGATATGTTAAAGAACTTAAATATATCAGAGTAGAAAATGTTAAATCACACTGCAGTTTGGAAGTACAGAAAAAATAATGTCTTAATTTTGCCTTTAAATGATGTGGTCTTTCTTTTGATTCCCCAACCCCAACCCTTTACTAACTAACCAGGAAAAATAGCCAATTGGTTAAAGCTTAATAAAATCCAATAATTTAAATAGTCCCTTTAGGTGGTGCATACTCTCTATGGGATTAAAAAATATAAAGTGTTCTTTTTCTTAAATAACCTCACTTACTCTCTTCTTTAATCCCTAAGTGGTAAATGGATGTATGAGTGGAGTATAAAGAACTTGTTACACAACCTTGTAGTCCTGAGAAACTATGGGACCCTCTGCTGTCTTTTCATCCTCTGGTCCTTGGGTGATGCCTCTGGTCTGTCATATCTTGTACCCTGTAGACCTCCAGTGCAGAAGCCCAGAAAGATTTGAATTTGGATCTAATTCTCTTGGCTCAAGTGATGCTCCTGGTGAGGGTTCCTGGCTATCTTAATCTCACCTAAGCTTCTACTTTAAACCCATGTGATGTCTGCCTTAGACTTCCACGCAACCCCAGCTCCAGCTGTCCACTCAGCAGGCCTTGCTATGAACACCTTGCTATGAACACCTGCTGTACCAAAACTCTCTGGAAAGCTGCTAATTTAGACTCTTATTTTTAACCGGAGGAAAACAAGGACAGCCTGGATAGCTGAACATCAGGACCTGAGTGACAGACTGGTCATGGTATAGACCATCAAATTTAACAGAATCTGATTAGATCAACATGGGCAGTCTGCTAGATGACATAGGAAAAAAGAGTCCTCTGACTCATATACCTGCCCTTCTCTAGGGCAACTCCAAATAAGTAAAAATCTGGGCAGACATCTATATGTGTCTGCTCCTGGCTTATCTCTCTTATTCCCCTTATAATATTACAGGGCCAGAGAGACACAGCTTTCATTTACATCTTTTATATCATTGCCTCCTTCTCCCAGGTGCCATTTAAGTCCCATAATGGACAAAGGCTAAGGCCTCCCACTCTGTCTTTAACATGGTAGCATATTAACAACATGGCAAAAGAAATTCTGTGGTTAATACGGCAACAGAGGGAACCAGAGGAGTTTAGAAAATCTGTTCTCAGTGATACTAATTTGCTGTGCAATCCCATTTTGCATGTCAAAAGCTGACTATTACCTAGATATCTTAATCTCCCAGAGAGATGGATGCCTCAGGTGGACCAGTTGGAAAATCCCAACTGGGAAAACAATACAAAAATCACATTAATATCATTCAAAATGTTACTCATTTTGCCATGGATTTTTAGTCATTTTTTCAATTAATATTACATAGCATTTCTAAAATGAATAATCATGGAGACTTCAAAAATGTTCACAGTATGATGGTATATACCACCTGAAAATGGATACTCATTCAAAACTTTAAATAACATCTATGTTTGTTCTATACAAAGATTGAATAAACACCGTTGTACCTCTGTGTCTATGACCAGGTGTGAAAAGAGGAATAGAGGGTCTGATATTTTCTTCAGTAGGTGAAATAATTTAGTAATCTTTTTTTTTAAAGATTTTATTTATTTATTTGACAGAGAGACACAGCGAGAGAGAGAACACAAGCAGGGAGAGTGGGAGAGGGAAAAGCAGGCTCCCAGGACCCTGGGATCATGATGTGAGCCAAAGGTAGATGCTTAAAGTCTGAGCTACCTAGGCACCCTAATTTAATAATCTTTAATTGTTAATGAATCAAATGACCATCTGATATACATACTAAAGTTATTGAAGAGAAAAAAGAAAAAAGTTAACAGTGGAAACATTTAATTCATGTTGATAACACTTGCCCCAGTGCCTTTTTCTTTCTTTGTTCTGTTTTCTTCCTGTATGTCTCTATTTCTTTTTCAATCAAGCTGGGTACCCACAAATCTAACTTCTTTAATTTCTCACCTGTGATTCCCTCCAATATGAGGATATAAAATACCACTCCAAACGCAAAGTTTAATTGTATACGTCTCCACAAAATCCCAGTGAGGTATAAGAAGTACAAAGTATCCATTCTATTAAAAGAAAAAAAAGTCCAACTTCCTTTTGCTGTAAGTTTCCATATTTTACTAAATGCCCCTGAAGGAAGTTTTACAATTTGATGACACATAAGACATAAATTTATATGTAACACAGTAGAATGGAAAGCCAAATGAACTTTAGGTCAAAAGATTACCTGTTACTCCAGGCCTGTTATTTACAATGTGTATAACCATGAGCAACATACTTAAATTCTCTGTGCTTCTGTTTCCTCTTCTGGAAAATAAGAATGATAGTATCTGGTATCTCTCATGACTTCACAGGATGGTTGACAGAATAAAAAAAAAACCAAAAAACCAAAAAAACTAAGATCAGGCATTGCTTCTGAAAATTCTTTGTTAAATTTAAAAGTGCTACAGACATGGCTGAGCATTACTATTTTTACCACTACACCTGTAGCCAGTGTTGAGGTATGTGGTACCTCAGGGTCTTGGCACTCATTTCTGCACATCGAAGGCTGCTCAATGAAAACGCCTAGGATTCTTCGGCCATAGAGAAAGCTTGGCCCACTCTGGACACGCATGAAGTACCAGTTTCTGATCTCTGAAGTAGCCATCAACCAATGGTGAATGAGAGGTTGCTAGATAAACACCTCAACTTCCTCTGTTGGAATAACTTAAGGTGCACTACTGTAGGGCCTTCCAGAATTGCTGAGAGGGATTGAGCACCAGTTTCACCTTGGTAGTCACTTGCTTGATGAAAAACTCTTTCTTGGTTTCTTTTCCTTCCCTGTCTGACTTGCCTACTCCCCTGCTGCTATTTCCAGGGATGACCTTCAATAAACCACTTACACTAGAATCCTTGTCTCACAGTATGCTTCAGAGGGAAACCAAACAAAGGCAGTCTCTCTTGACCAGGACTTGCCTTCTTTGTCTGCCGGGCAGAAATTTTCGAAGCCTGGCAGCCTAAATCACACAGGAATTCAAGTCTGAAGTATTTTCATTTCTCCCTTTTAATCCTTCAATTAAAACCAGAATGACAAATTTTCCATTTAAACACAGTGGGTGATTTCTTCTCCCTGGATGACTGGCCATGCAGTCCAGCGGCCAGAAAGCATTCCCAGACCATCCTGAGGTCATCAAACTCTGACTCAGACTATGCTAGTACACTCTCTTGCTCATACTTAGAATCAGCAGGTACTTATTGCCCAAACCTGTTTTATATAGAACAACAACTTCAACTAAGTAACTAAAGATCTACCCTGCCTACGGGCCACAGGATTTTAAAGTACCAAGTCCCCAAGAGCCATAGGTCCAAATTTCATCTTACTTTTACATTTGTACAAAAAGTAATATTACTAAGTCTTTCTCTTTTGATTAATAAAACACACTTTCTCAAAATACTTTAACTGTTTATTTTAACTGAGAAATCTCTTCTCTATGAAGTTAGCAAGACCTGGGTTTAAATTCTGACTGCAGCTCTCAACAACTGTGATACTAGGCATATTACTTAACCCCCTAGGCCTCCTTTCTTCTTTCCCTCAGAAACATTAAAAGTACCTAGATTTTACAGTGGCCCTTAGGAACACATGAAGTAAGCTCTGTATAGCTCAACACATGGTAAATTTTCATGTTCACTAAAAAAAGGAATCTGGATATATTTCATTCACTTATTCAATTAACATGTATTGAGTATCTGTTTACTGCTAGACCCTGTGATGAATAAAATAGAATCTTTCTCTTACCCTTCAGAAGCTAACAGTCTACTGGGGAGACAGATATACTTTTTTTAAGTGAATAATTAAAACATCTGTAATACAGTATATTTTATTCAATATACTATTGCATGTTAGTATTACATTGGATGATTATAATGGAAACTATTTTTTCTTGTAAACAGCAACAGTAAAAAGGTTGTCCATAAATTCTATGCTTAATAGACCACAGTAGCATTCAGATACTTGTATCTACTTATCCTACATTCAGCAATGAAATTTCATAACCTTGTAATTCCTAAGAACCATTCTCTGTCCATTATCAGAGTGTTAATGTTTGAATGGTTAATACTGAGGAAAATGAGGACGAGAGTGCCATTCAACCCTGGGTCATGGTAAATGTGAAGAGAAAATTACAACCATGTAGGGTTTTGTAGTGGTCCAAGAGGAATGAATTGCTGGTCTGCCTAACATATCATGTCACTCCACTAAAATCACCATCAGTGTCATAAACTGCTATCTATTGGCTAAGTGCTTAGAGCCCTGGGAAGTTTAATATTCTCCTGCCAAAAAGACCTAGTAATATGTTTTGTTGATCACTGTAGCAGAAGCTTACCCTCCTTCCTGTTCTACAAATTTCCAGCATGTTTTATTCTTGCCTAAGAGGGTGTTTTGTGTATCTATTCCATGCTCTTGACCCAGCTTATCCCAGACCTGTTAATTTCCGCAGCTGATTCCCACATGCCATTCCTCAAATGGGGAGCACGCAGCATGTGCACCCTCTGAGGCCTCTCTCACACCTCGGGAGGATGAGCAGGGTGCCATTTGCTGGGATTACTTGTGAGAGGATGAGTTTGTTGATGAAGTGGCTCAGGCTCTGCCAGCAGGTTTGGTGAGGTGTTTAATTGAAACAAGAGATGTGGCTGACACTCATAACTCAACCATTACATGCTCATCTTCTAACACCCAGCTCTCAGACCCAGTTTTTAAACTGATTATGTCCTGTACCCTATTATGAATATCACCCAACTTTCTTAAGAGAATGACAAACAGATGTCTCAGCACCTAAAAGCCAACCAAGCCTTCATCTTAACCTTGTCTTCTCATCTTTACAAACAGGAATGTTCACTTTTTTTTAAGAACCATTTTCCTATAAGACAAATGCATTTTTAATAACTATTTATTCCTATTTTGAGAACAATTGTAACCTCCTTCATCTTAGTTCTTCAAATCTCAGAGTACCTTTCATAATAACAAACATGACTTTCTTTCTGCTTTTGAATAAGCATTATATTTTCTTTCTCTTTATGAAGAAGATCAATTCTACAATTAAACATTAAGCTTATCATATTATTTTAATTCTATCTTTTTCTGAATCATTTTAGAATAAAGTTCTTGGGTTTGGAGAGAATTTAGGCTTATCTTTTCCAGTATGACTTATCCTTTCATAGTATAAATTCAACCAGTTATTTATTGGAACGGAAAAATACTAAAAGAACAAAGAAGAGTTGGCAACAAGCCAAAGAGCCAACACCACTGTGTTTTGGGTTTTTGAAAACCACAAGAAAATCAGAGAAACAGGGCCCTGAGTGACTAAGGGCCAGGACTTGCCAGTCTGTTGTCATGCCCTTCATCTTGGTCTCCAGGATGTCTTCCATGGAGCCATCAATGTAGCCTTGTCCCTCGGTGGTAGAGGTTCAGGTAACCATGGATTAGCCCAGTTCACTTGTACAGACTAAGTGAAGAACATCTGAAAAGTTTACATAGGTGCAGGAAAGAAATATTATTAACTAAAACGATTCAAGGTTATGACTAGCAACTTGAAGACAGGTCACCTGTGAGAGGAAGAAGTGGAAAGTGATGGCAGACCACAGGGATTAAAGAAGAGTGACTATTTACTGAATTCTTTGAAAAGTATGGCTTCTGCCTAGACAGCTGCTGGGACCCACACATGGTATTAGGACTGTTTATAGTCAAGACCCATCCATGCAGGAAAAACCTTCATTTCACAAACTGGAAAACTGAAGCTCAAGTTTCTCAAGATAAATTATTGTTTAGTGACAGACCTGGATTAGAATCCAAATGTTCTGTCTTCTACTTCAGTTCCCTTGTCATTCCACAAAGCTAAAGTACATTTAGGAACTGAATAGTTTTCTCATGATTAAAACTAATTTTCTTTTTTAAAAAATTACCTTTCAGGCATTTGGGTGGCTCAGATGGTTAAGCATCTGCCCTCGGCTCAGGTCATAATCTCAGGGTACTGGTATCAAGTCCCTCGTCGGGCTCCCTGCTCAGTGCGGAGTCTGCTTCTCCCTCTGCCTGCCGCTCCCCCTGCTTATGCTCTATCTCTCTCTCTCCCAAACAAATAAATAAAATGTTTTTTAAAAAATTACCTGTTCAGTTTACCAAGTACATGCTATGTTTCAGGCACGAGCCTAGGAACTTTATCTAGAATTTACCATTTAATTTCCCAGTGACTTAAATGAGACAGGTACTGTTACATCTGCACTGTGTGAGTTAAAGTAATGCTCAATGACACTGAATTATGTGCAGTGCAAACTCTGGCACCTCACAACTGACAGAATAACCATTTAGATATATGTCTGTCTAAATTCCATTATAAGTAAGGGGCAGACTGAGAAGATTAACTATGGGCAAAAGATCTGCATCTGCACCCTCCTTCATTTCCATTACAATGGTCTTAGTTCTGGATCTTCTTGTTACTTAGACTATTCCAACAGGTTCTTAACAGTTTTATACTCTCCCCTCTCAGTCCATCTTCTACACTTACAACAGAATCATTTTTATTTTTTTTAAAGATTTTATTTATTTATTTGACAGATCACAAGTAGGCAGAGAGACAGGCAGAGAGAGAGGGGGAAGCAGGCTCCCTGCTGAGCAGAGCGTCCGATGCGGGGCTCGATCCCAGGACCCTGAGATCATGACCTGAACTGAAGGCAGAAGCTTTAACCCACTGAGCCACCCAGGTGCCCCCAGAATAATTTTTATTAACTCCAGTATAGTTAACATAACTGTGGCATTAGTTTTGGGTGTACAATATAGTGATTCAACACTTTTGTACATGAGGTTAAGTGTACTCATATTCTCCATCATTTTCTTCACCCAGCCTCCCACCCACCTCCCCTCTGGTAACCCTCCATTTGTTCTCTATAGATAAGAGTCGGTTTTTTGACTTGCCTCTTTTTTTTCTTTATTCGTTTGCTTTGTTTCTTAAATTCTACATATGCATAAAATCACATGGTATTTGTCTTTCTCTGACTAACATATTTAACCTAGCCTTACACTCTCAATCCATCCATGTTGTTGGAAATGGCAAGAATTTATTCTTTTTTATGGCTGGGTATATATATATATATATATATATATATATATATATATCTCCCACATCTTCTTTATCCAATAGAATTATATTTTTTAAATGCGTAACTCATCATAAAATTCTCCTGTTATAGGGGTGCCTGAATGTCTCAGTTAGTTGAGTCTCATGATTTCAGCTCAAGTCATGATCTCATGGGTGGTGGAATCAAGCCCATGCTCAGCAGGTTCCATGCTCAGCAGGAAGTCTGCATGGGATTTTCTCTATCCCTCTCCCTCTGCCTCTTGCCCCACACATGCATGCATGCTCTCTCTCCCTCTCTCTCTCACAAATAAATCTTTTTAAAAACTCTCCTGTTATATTCAAGCCCACACAATTAATAAACAAGTGTCAGAATTAGAATCAGAGATGCTGGCTTTTTAATTTTTAGTTCTTTTAGATCTGGGTCTCTTTTTACTCTTCCTTATTAATTAATAGCAATATAATCACAAATTTTAATCACCCCTTATGACACCCTGAATTCTAAGAAGAGTTTTTGAAATGTCATATAATTAGAAGATAAAGTTGTTGGCCTAATCTGTCTATTTATGATACAAAGCCATTGTAAATACCTGCAGAAGAATCAGTGATTAATAAAAAATTGAGATAAGGACAATCCAAGAAACAAAAGTTAAAAGATAATCTCCTTTATAAACATGAGTATAGAGATATTAGCAAACTGACATAAAAAAATACTTATAACTAAATTGGGTTTGTTCCATAAATGTAAGGATGGTTTGATTTAGAAAGCCTAGAATTGCAATTGGACAGATCAGCAAAGAAGAAAAACCATAAGATCATCTCAATATATTGAGAAAAACATTCTAAAATTCAACACATGATTATAATTACATTTTGGGCAGACTTGAAATGAAACAGAGTTAATGACAGGGGTTTCATCCTAGAAACCTGACTAAATGATCTGCTACATGCTATCACGTAGCACTCCATGAGGCTGTACAGTCAAGAAAGCTCTCCTTCCCACTCTGTCTATTTTCAACCCCCCAGGGCTTCTTTTGATATGAATAGATGTGAGGCCCAGGCTCTCCTCTCTCCTTTTCCTCTTTTTGGCCTCACATCCAACCAACTATATGATTTGTTGTTCTTATTGAAATTGTATAATACATATACATAATTGTACTGAATACTCTTTTTTTTTTGTACTGAATACTCTTAATGAGGTTGAGTCACACAAATTATTTTTATCACAGCCTACTCATTGTTTTAATAGCAACGATAAATCATATAGTTTAATCTTTACTTTTGTCTTCTAAATAATAAATTCCAACATAAAGACATCAAAAATTTCAGAAATGTTATCCTCTACAAGAAGAAAAGAGGAGAAAACCCATCTGTTTATAGTTATAGGATCATAACCCTATTTGCTAAGAAAACATAGGAAATTATATGATAGGGTTGATTTAATATGGGAGATGAAGCAATCTTATTCTAATTTGGTCATTTGGGAGAGCCTTTATGTTGCCATGTGATATAATTATCATGACAAACGGTGGCAATGTATTATTTCAGTGTTTTATATATGTAAGTTTATGAGAATACCATCTCATATGGGAGAGGGTATTGCATGCAGAAAGCACATGAATACATGATTAGAAATAGAAATACAAGCACTGTGTTTGCAGAACAATAAATAAAATATTCTGGCTGGGGCAAGGTGTTTGTGCAAGGAATAATCAAGAAATAAATAAGGTCAATGTTAGGGACTGAATGCTCGGGTCCCCCCAAAATTTATATGTTGACTTCCTAACCCTCAAGGTGAGGGAATTAGGAAATGGGCTTTTATTTTATTTTATTTTATTTTATTTATTTGACAGAGGGAGAGAGAGAGATCACAAGTAGGCAGAGAGGCAGACAGAGAGAGGGGGGAAGCAGGCTCCCTGCTGAGCAGAGAGCCTGATGTGGGGCTCCATCCCAGGACCCTGAGATCATGACCTGAGCTGAAGGCAGAGGTTTTAACCCACTGAGCCACCCAGGCATCCCAGGAAATGGGCTTTTAGTAGATGATTATATCATAAAGATGGAGCCCTCGTAAATGGGATTAGTACCCTTATAGATACTCCAGACAGCTTTCCCTCTCTCTCTCCCCCTACCATGTAAGAATGCAAGGAGGATGGGAAGCCATTTGCAAACCAGGAAGATGGTCCTTACTGACACAGGACTTACCAGCACCTTGATCTTGGACTTCCCAGCTTCCAGAACTGAGAGAAGTAATGTAAGGTGTTTAAGCCACCCATTCTGTGGTGTTTGTTATAGCAGCCTAAACTGAACAACAGCTTCAAGGGGACTTGCAAATGTGGAGCTAAAAGAAAACACTGAAAAGTTTACAAAGCAAATGAAAATGTTACAATATACATATTTTTAGCTGTTTTGTTATGTCTTTTTCCAGGAAGGACATTCCCTGTTGTTCAGTATGAAGCTGTTTCTGTCTCCTCCCAAATGTTCTCCTATTCTGAAACTCCTTAAACCAGGCAAAATAAATCTATCTTTCAAAAACTGGAAGCTAACAGAAGGGTCTGTAAGGTTGTGGGTGGACAGAGCTTAGAGGGATTCCTTAAAACAACTATATCTGAAAGGAGGGAGTCATTTAAGGACCATACAACCAGGTCTATTCCTATTGTCCTGATTCTTTATTACTAGTATTCCCTTTCTCTACCAAGAATATTCCGGTTTGGACAATAAAATATATGGTTGTCCTATTCATTGGCTGCTCACAGAGCACCTATGGCTAAGCCCTTGGGCAAGGAAGCAATACTAAAGCCAGTTCAGGCTAAACTGTCTAAAGTAGAAAGATATCCAGAGTACCCTCTAAACTGTATTGTAGATATCTTTTAAAAGAACAAAGAAATTGTATGAAGATGGGGCAGGAGCAATAATCTATAAAAGTATTAATTAAGCTTAATGTAACAATGTAAGACGAGCACTCCAAAAGATATCCTTGGCATGATTTTTAAAATTTTTTTATTTATGACCTCCCAAAATGCTATATGGAAAATTTGTGGAGAACAAATTAAATGGAGTAACAGCTCGTTTGGGGAATTTTTTATGTGACAGACACCACACTAAGCAACAACAGCCTTATATGTAGACCCACCAATTACAGAGGATCAGGTATTTTTTCTGGGAAATTTACACGTATCACTTTCTTTAATCCTTGTGAAAATCCTGTGAAGTAGGTACTATTATTCTGCTCGATTTGCATGTTAGGGAACAGGGATATGAAGAAGTTAGTTCACCCAAGGACTCGTAGCTGTGAAGTGAGGGAATAAAAACCAAAGCAATGTAACCCCATAATCTGCTTTTTTAACATCTATGGTATACACTCATAATATAAACAAAAGCCAAAATTCTTCCACTTCATGTTCATTAGGTGAATACTTTTGTTAGAAATAATGACTTTTGGTGCCAGTTCCAACCTAGCACTTTCCGTCTGCCAAATGGGTGCTATCCTGGCTCCCCATGCAAATATTGGTCCTTGCGTCTCTGATACTCATTCTTAGATAGCTCTAATATAATTTTGTCTCTGAAGTGTGTCCAAAAGATGCAGGATATCCAAGAAAGAGATGTCACCACTCTCTAACAGGATTCTCATTTGGAACTGTAGATTTTACTTGATGTTTCTGGACTTATAAGAAACTTGATTCCAATCCCTAAAGATAATAACACTGGGATTTTATCTACTGGTATTGTCCAGGCAAATAATAGAAATGGGTTAACACTGTATCAGTTAGGAGAGCTTTCAGCTACCAGTAGCAGAAATCTCAAATGATAGTGGCTTAAATAAATTAGTATTATTTTTCCACAACCCAAACACCTAGAGTTATGTTGTTCTGGCATTATTACTACTACTCAAAAATATTGTCAGGCAGCTAGGCTTTTCCTGTATTTTGGCTGTCTCTCTTAAACGTGTTGACCTCCACCATGATCTCAAGTTGGTCATTACAGTTTCAGATCATGCTGTGTTCAATGTAAGAAGAAGGAAAGTAGTTTGCACAAAGTGAGTTTAACCCTTCCAGAAGCAAACTTCAAAATACATTTTTTGGCCACCTCTAATCAAAATGAGTATGTGGTTTTCTACCCTCCAGCAGAATGTGTGTGGGGTTAGCCAATGAAATGCGTGCCAAGATATGACTTGGGATTTACCAGTTGGTATGAACTCTATCCTGTCTCTCCACACTAAATGTGGGGATGTAGGGAATAGGAAGGAATCTACATTCTCCATATTCTTAGAGACACAACTTTTTGTCCTCACTGAGACCCAGTATGTCTTTGGTCATGGAAATCTTTACAAAGATCTTTTACTGTTATCTCCAGCTCTGGAATGATGAAAACAACATTCTTTCTTCTACCCCTTCCTCCCTTACCAATCTGAAAAGATTTGGACTTGAGTATCATTACTGATTAAAAGCTTTATGGTGCATGTGGGAAACTGTAGAAGAATACGTATATACTATTGATGATTGTTGCTGGGGGATAGCAGGGGATCCTTCTGTCTGTATAAACATTTATCACTTGAATTTTTTAAATTTAAGCATCTATTACGCTTTTGACTTCTAACAGCAATGAAAATAGAAACAGACAGTTATTGGGGACCTGTGTGGCTCAGTCGGTTAAGTGTCTGCCTTTGGCTCAGGTCACGATCCCAGCATCCTCGGATCAAGTCTTGCATCAGGCTCCCTGCTTAGCGAGAAGTCTGTTTCTCCCTCTCCCTCTGCTGCTCCCCCTGCTTGTGTTCTCTCTCTGTCTCTTCTGTCAAACAAATAAATTTTTTAAAAAAGAATGGACAGTTATTAAAAAAAAAAGAATGGACAGTTATTAAATTTCTCAGTAGCTTTCCATGCTTTAGGCAGAATAAATTCAGTACAATTTTCTAACCAACTTGGTGGTTTATCCCTGAACCTCCAACAAGTTCTTCAGATATTCTTTAACAGTGAAAAAGTTTGCACAACTTAATCCATTCAAGTCTGATTACTAAAGTGTTAAAATATTCATAAGCGTTCCTAACTCTAGCATGTGAAATTGAATGGCTTGCCCCCGAGGAAGTGCCCAAGTATGTGCCTGCCCTCTAGCTGTCAGGTCACCACTGGTGCTGGTTTGTGAAGTAACTTAAAAGATTTCAGTACAAAGCTTGTGCCTTCTATAAGAAAACAACCAAAATTCTGTGCATCAGGCTGGATATATGCCTTTGATTGATAAGGCTGGTAATTTTTTTCTAGAGCTTTTCATTTCAGTGAATTACATAATAGTATGTCCACAAGCTTTTATTTTAATATGATAGAAGAAAATGTAAATTTTGCTTTTTTTTCTTCCTAGAGACGTGCTATGACAAGCTCACAAAGTCACAGACTGACTAAAAGTTGAGGGTAAGCAAGAATGCCATCTACCATAAGCCATGAGTTGTGGCTTATGTCTTCAGCTATAAATTCACAAGGTTCACAAAAGTCTTGACCAAGAATCATGTCATGCTTTTGTTCAGGAGGCTGTTCTTAAATTTGTTAGATTATTTCTCTTTACTACCTACTAGGATGACTCGAAGGTTTCTGACTTGTATGTGTAGGAGGATGAGTGGATGTGTATTTATTCACTGATACGGTAAATACCGGAGGAAAGGAGAATATTGAGGAGAGGGGGCAATCTCCCCCACTTACCAAGAAAAAGATGTTAAACAAATTCTACCTTACACATTTTTTTATTCTATATAGAAATAATACTTTCCTTTCTTCAATATATAATACTTGTCCTGTGACAACCTACAGTAAATTTTTGGTCTTTTTTTTTTTTTTGGCTAATATTTGAAAGCTATTTTTAAGATACCCATGTAAACCATATAGGGGAAAGTATTGTAATAATGTATTTCCTGTAATTTTAACTATCCTAAAGTAGTTGGAAAATAGTAATTAGCAAAGAAAAAAGTTTTCTGAGTGTTCAAAATGGATTCTCTAATGTTCAAACACCAAAATTCATGAGTCTCCTCTAGTCAGGATCTTTGTCTTCCCTCACAGGCTATTTGTTCTATCTTGCCACCCAGTTCTAATGATCTTGATTAGTAGTGATGACAATGATTTAGAAAATAATGATGATAGATAGCCTTGGCACTGGCATAGGAACATTACATTATTTCTAATTATCCCTATAACCATTTTAACTAACCTAAGGGTAGACATTATTTACCCTCATTTTATAGATGAGAAACCAAGAGAGAGAGGTTAAGTAACTCACCCAAGTTATTAGGGGGGAAGCAAGGCTCCAAAGAGCTATCTCTACCATACCACACAGTCTTTCTGAACAAGATTATTATTTACATTCCTCAGTACTGCATCTTTGGCCTTCTGCTTTTCTCATGCAACATTTACTCCTAAAATAAGTGATCTCATCCAAATTTATGGCAGCAGCTATCATCAGAAGCTAATGACTCCTAGAACTACCTTCCAGTTAAAATTTATTTTCTGAGTTCTGGATCTGTATATCTTACTGCCCCTAGGACATCCTTACTTCAATGTCCAATAGTTACCTCTGATTTACCAATCCCAAATTAATACTTCATCTTCTCTAGTCCCTCCCCATATCTGTCCCTCCTCCTTTAGTCCTTAATTACCTAATGGGCAATATTATATAACTAGTTGTCCAAGCCAGAAGGTATTCTTGATGTTTCCCTCTCCTTCAACCCTCACATCCAATTAAAAACTGAACTCTATTGATTCTATCTCTTTAATGGTAGTTGAACCCTCAAATCCATTCTCTTCTCTTCATCACCACTGTCAGCACCTTACTATCCATTTTATAATATTTTGCCCAGTTTACTGCAACAGTGTCCAAGATTCTAATGCCACTCCAGACTTACCCTGTATTTTATAAAAAATTGTTTAACTTCTCATGTAGATGTCTCCATCTCTTAAGCCCTCAAAGCAAATTGGGACAAGGAAATTTTCTAATTTGATTTCTTAAGCTGAATATAGTGAACATAACTGTATTATATCTAGATGTTTCAAGTTTTTTTAAGTGGAATTTCTTAATTCTTTTCTTTTCTTCTATTTATTATTCTTAGACTTTATATACTGTATACATTTATACTTCAGTCAAGTATCAATATTTTATTTCTTACAGTACCTCATTTCTTATCTCACCCTCTAAAGCCCATAGTACAAATGGGCTTCCATAATGACTTTTCTACAATGTAAATCTGATTCTCTAATGGTCTTGCTTAAAATCTTGCAATGGCTCCGTACTGCCTCCAAGACAAAAATCCAGAATCTTTACTTGATGTAAAAGAAGCAATCTGAAGCCATTTTCTTGAAAGACAAGTGACAATGAGCCCTACATATAAGCCCCTTAGGACATTACTAGGTTACATGCAACACACTGACCTAAAATTATACAGTGAAAGTACAGTTCAACCCACTATCTTGAATTTTAAGAGTTACAAAGATTCCATTTGAAGAGATTTCCTGGAAGAGTGTTTGTATATAAGTGCTTAAATAAATGCCGGTACATTAAGAAAGTATGTCACTGTATTTTCAGATTTTATAAGATGAGAAAACTTAACTGAGAAGTTAAATGAATTATTAAAAAAATACAAGAGAAGTCTGGAGTGGCACGAAGTATTGAATACAGGCCATAAGGGAAATTAAGCATTAAGAGACTTAAGGCAGGCTTACACAGAGCAGGAAAGACTGACTGAAGTAGGGAGTTTAAGAAATTAAAACTTCCCCAGTCATTACCTAATTCATAGGTTACAACTGGAGACTGACGCTCAGATTTTGCCTGAATTTAGATTTCATTTGGTCTGTAAGTAGTTTTAAAACTTCCAAATTTCAGGGGCACTTGGGTGGCTCAGTCAGTCAAGAGTCTGCCTTTGGCTCAGGTCATGATCTCAAGGTTCTAGGATCAAGCCCAGATTCGGAATCCCTGTGGGGAATTTGTTTCTCCCTCTTCTTCCACCCCTCTCCCCTGCAACCCCACTTGTGCTCTCATTCTCTCTCTCTCTCTCCCTCTCAAATAAATGAAAAAAAAAATCTTTTTAAAAAAACTTCCAGAATTTAATATTCTTAGCTCTAAGTTTCTTCCACACACCAGTGTCAGCCCATGAACTGGTATTGGTCAGCAACCACTACAGAAATTGAGCTTCAGCTTTTAGAAACTTTTATAGAAATTTGGCAACCTAATTATCTATTTGTTGAATCCAAATAGGTAGTTTAAAATCCATTGTTCTGGTTTACCGCAATCTCCACCATCCCCTATTCTTACTTTAAGCCAGATTCAATCAAATGCCAAGTCCCGGAGGCACTTTAGTTTAGGCCTCCTCTCTCATTCATGAAATTCATTCACACATGGGGCAGGAGATCTACAGCAGTTATGGTGCCTTGCCAAAGTCTTAAGAAACCTCACATATTTACACATATTAGATAAAGTCAGTCACATTTGCATAGTGATTTAAAATTTCTAACACCTCCCCACCAAAAGACCTATAGCAAAACAAATATCTAATTGAAAGCCGTTATTAGGATATCATGCTATATTTAGATACACACCATTTTCTATCCTTTCTTAGGTAGACTGTGAGACTATAATTCGTGAAGGAGCAAGGGCATGTGGAGGGAGCTAGAAGCAAGCTCAAACAACTGGGAAATGTTGCAGGCAGCAAGTGTAAGTTCAAAACCATTCTAATTCTCTTTTTTTGGTTTATCCATCCTTCAAACCAGTGTGATTGTGTGATTCCAGGTGCCAAGCGTTTGATTCCCTTTAACAATTTTCTTTACAATTTCAACTTACTGAAGCATATCATAGCTCTGAATGCTACAATGCACAGAGCAATGCCCTGATCTTCTAGTGCAATTACCTCACCGACACCCAAGACACATCTTGTACTTTCCTGAAAGTAAAGCTGAGAGTAAAAATCTTCCCTAATGATTTCCGTGTCTTTTCAAATGTGTTAAATAGGAACTTAATCATTCAATTTATTTCCCTCACCTGTCATCATCATAATTTTTAAAGGCCTCTCCCCCCACACTCCAATTCATTTCCAGTTTATTGCAAGTAATGAGAATGTGGAGTTGATATTCATGACCATCCACAAGTTAGTTGGAAGCACAAAATCAAGTCTAGGAGAGTGGAAGCATAGCTAATTCTTCAAGCTTAACTCCAAGTTTAAATCCATGAGCGTTTTGGAGATGAGTTATAAGTTTTAATCCCAGATATTGTTATAGAGAACTTGGATTCTCGATTCAGAATGAAGTCACAAAAGGCTGAGTGTTCATACATAATACCTCTTGATATGATAACACATGGTGACACCTGAGAAATATTTAATTAGTAAATAAATGTACAAATCAATGAATCAATCAATCAAAGAACTTCCTCTAGGACACACTTGAAAGATTCCCCATGAGGTGGTTCTTTTCCCAAACCATTCTTCTTCCTTCAAGCCCAGATTCTGAAAGTGCCTGCCTCATTGTACCCTGCCAGACATTTGTTGCCAGCCCACCATTGATTACTGGATTGCCCACATTGAAGTACCACAAACCCACTGTCATGAAAGTAAATAGGACTCTATTATGCCTGGGGGGGCATAGCAAGGCAATGTAGAAAAGGGATATGGCCAATTATAACAACAATAAATAAAGAAATTTCACATATCTGGATTCATGTTATTTATGTTCTCCACACAAAGGTCTGCCTTAAAAGAGCCAGGATACAGGGAAAATTAACTTCATTTTCATCATTTGCCATGAAACCTTGCAGTAATTCTAGATTCGGTAAATCTAGGAAAAGTTACCCAAACTAAAATTGGTTGAATCAACCCTGGCCATCAAAGAAGTAACAGATGTTTTGACCAGGCTGTCATCACATTATGCCAGAAATTTAAGTCATGATTTTAGAAAGATTGCAACATTTGATGCAATATTCCAAATGGAGTTATTCTTATCTTAACAACTAATCCGGCAGAGCTGCTTGGAGAGGGGAAGATTGTTTAACATTGATAACAAAGAATTCCAGTACAGGCTAGGTATCCTGAAAAACCAGAAATTTTCTGGTGGACCCAAAGAATAGGACTACAGTGTGTTGAGAAGTACAAGTAATTTCCACACTATGAAAATACCTCTGCACATTGGTACCAAATAACTGCAGGAAGGAAGGTAAAATATTTGTTTCCAGCTGCTACAAGGTATTTTTATTATAAAAGCTGGTAAGTGGTGAGATTTAAAAAAAAAAAAAACATTGCTTGTAGCCAGCATGGAATGTCTGATGAAGGTAGGAGATAAATTTTCCATTGTCCTTCATGCTTCATACAGCATTTATGAAATTCTCACCTATATAAAATGTTGCCCTGAGCACTCAGCAACAAAATGATTTATATGTTCTGGGACAACAACAGTTTAGTGCTACACCCTTCAGCCCTACCCATGGTTGAGGAGCCTTCTAGGAAGTGAGATGAGGCTTCCAAAACTCCTCTTACACCATAGTTGCCGGTGCTTAAAATCTTAAAATTTGCTATTTTATGTATTACATGTAAATTTCAAAATAATCATGGGTGTTAAGCCAGGATCTACCACAAAAACTTTTCAACAGGAAATAGCCTTACCATTTATAACTCAGAGTTCCTAAGTTACCAGATTCTTAACTAAAAGTTGGTCGTATTGGCTCAAAAAGAGACCCTGAGAATATTGGTCAATAAAGTGGCTGCTGGTCTCAAAAAGAGAAGAAAGGGGAGGTTGAGCTGCCAAAGCAAAAACAATGTGCCCACCCTGGGTTAGCGGTGGCAATAGTGAAGAGATGTGTGGCCGGAATCTTCAAACCCCAAATTCTGGCACCACGGGTGCCCAGGAAGTGGCCACACAGAAGACAGTTGAGGAAAATGAATTCTTAATTATCAGCTAAGACTACAGCACCAAACCTCTGGGTGATCTTCTATCTCAGCGAGCCCAGAACCTTGAGGCCCATTTTTGGCTCTCCCTGTACATTTACCTTAGTTCTGCCAAGTCACTCAAGTGAGTGGTCTCCCAATGCTTGGAAAGTGAAGATCCCAAGGTGAAACAGCACTGAACCACCTCACTGCACCTCGTGGGAAGGAAGAGAGAAAAGGTCCAAAAGAGAGACTGTCCAAAAGACAGATGACAATAGACCTGCACAAGGGAGAGGGTTTAACTTCTTTCCTCTATCCCATAACCGGAAATTAAATTGCTTGATTCTCATTGGAATTCAAACTCATTGTGGTTAGTGGAGTAAGTGAGGTAGGGGAATTTGGGTGGGAGGGAGCAAAGGAGGAAAGACTGGAGGCTGGAGCCTGTATCTCCCTCTAAAGACTTGAGCATGTCAATAAATGCTTTGCGTGGGGGCGCCTGGGTGGCGCAGTTGGTTGAGCAACTGCCTTCGGCTCAGGTCATGATCCCGGAGTCCCGAGATCGAGTCCCACATCGGGCTCCCAGCTCCATGGGAAGTCTGCTTCTCACTCTGACCTTCTCCCTTCTCATGCTCTCTCTCACTCTCTCTTTCCTAATAAATAAATAAAATCTTTAAAAAATAAAAATAAAAAAATAAATGCTTTGCGTGTTAACTTGACAGTAGATAAGCAAAGAGGAAATGGGAAGCAGAGCTCTGGATTATCCTTTTCTTAGTTGTTCCACTAATACAGACTTGAGAGCAAACATTCCACACTTGGCTTTGCCATTGAACAAAAATGAATGTATTTTCCTCAATAATTATAGTGGACAAGGCAGAACTGGCTTAAAACTGGCTGACCTTAAAGTTTGCTGAATAAATCCATCAGTTATTAATGAAGCAGTGCCCAAAAAATGCTAAGCATGGTTTCTTGATTTGTAAAAAGAGAACAAGTTGAATAAGATCCCAAAAGTACTTTTTCTTAATTTCTTAATTCATAAATCCCATAATTTATAAATTGATAATTTATTTTAATTATGCTAAATGTATAATTACATATAAAAATAATTTGGATAACTTAATTTCATAATTTTTAAATGATATATATGATTGTGCAATATCATGCAACTAAACTTCAGTTTTCTATCACTCAATGTACACATAAATCTTTACAGGTATTCCTCCTCTTTCTACCTCTCAACCGTAATCTGATAAATGTTTCTGCTGTGATTGGATCTTATTAGGGAAAGATCTTAATAAATGCAAAGCTTTTTAAAAATCATGCAGTATTTACCAAGTTTCCAGTACGTTTTTGAATCATTATTTTATGGTTTAAAGATGGCTAAAGGTACAAGGTCTAAAGGGGAAGACACTGATATCCCTTATCACCTTCCTGATCTTTGAACAGCTGGACGTAAATGGTATGTAAAGTCTTTCTAAACCTGCTTTGCTAGGTGATCCTACTTTGAGACAGGATCCTACTTTGAGACAGCTCTTCCAGCAACAGAAAGAAGGAGAAATTTTAACAGAGCTACTTCAGCACTGTTCTCTGGAAGGCTATTTGAAAGAATCGGGAAGAAAAAGGACCCCAGCATTAGTACCCTCACATTTTAGATTGGCTTTTACAAGAATGGTCATGCTATAAAGTAAGTAATATGTGGACAAGGACAGAGATGTCGGGACAAGCAGTAGTTGGGTAGGTATGTACCACCCCTCTCCTGAGGCAGGAGCTGTCACAGCAACACTATATTCAGAGAGCAAAGTTACAGATTGTGTAAAAACTCCCCATGTGCTCGCTTCGGCAGCACATATACTAAAACTCCCCAAAGTCCTCAACTACCATTCTCTTAATGAAATATGCTTCCCAGTATCCCACGGAAGAGCTCTGTGCAGTGTCTGGCATTGAGCTTGGGGTGGACCCATTTAACTCATTTCAGCTCTGAGTAGCTGTGAAAGGATTTGTTCAACTCCAGCTGTTCATATTTTTCATGACCTGAAAAAAAGCTGGGATGTTCAGGTACAAACTGCAAATGTGGACCCCTCCAGCAGTCTAAGTTATCCCTCAATGGAAAGATAGGAAGATTTTTGTGACGCTAACAAAGCTTACATCATCGGAGCCCTTCGTTTTTGAGGGTACTATCATGACCTGAGAGGTTTTAGTAAGCATTGTATTTGAAATTTTGCAAAATAATTTTAACTGCAGCCAATGAACACCGTTGTCCCTTTCCACTACAATGTCCTCTCCATTGCACTGTGCTATGTGTTTCGTGGCACTGGAGGAGCCATGAGCAGATTGAGATCCAGCTAAAGGAAATTTGAGATGCAAACTCACTTAACATGCGTGTAACCTGGCCCCCAGTGACTTCTGTCTGTACGTAGGTTTGTGCATTGCTAGTCACCCTGATCCAGGGACGGCCTCCAGGAATGACTAAATGATAATTCATCTCCAGGGAGGTACAGAGACAAAGCTTTTATTGTAATGTAAGCACATAAGTTATGGAGAAATGAGGTTTGAAAGTCCAGAGCCAGAAACCAATCTATGGAAAATTCTTCTATTCATCAGACATATAGAACTGTAATAAAAGGAACCAATTCTTATCAGTGACTGATGACTGATCAAAACTGAAATTTTCTCCTCTCAGAAATATAATCTATAATACAGCCTATACAATTACAAATGTACATTTTTACGGAATGGTGCAAAAAAGAATTTATCAGAATTTCTGAGTTTTTAAGGCACAAACCTGAAGCAATACTACAAAAAATAAATACATCAATATATAAAATCACATGTTTTATGAATTCCAATGTATTACATCTTAGTATATATAATGCACTGTTCTGATAAGATCAGAGATTCCAGATGAAATGACATGCAAAAATGCTACGAAGGCAATAAAATGCCCTGAAGATACAAAGTGTTTCTATGACCAAGCTCCTACATTTCTTTATTCAATGTGTAGTATATGAGTAATTTGATTGCAAAAGTATGTGGCCCATTACAGCAAAGCACTAATCCTGGCATGCTTTTGGCTTGCTCTTATGGATTCCATACTTTCAGATTCCTTTTATTACTTTTTCAGAATTATTGAGCATATCAAAATGTGAATGTATAAGAAGAAAGTATCCAAGTAGAAGCAAAAATCATAAACCAAAAAAAGTATTTGTGTTATTTCTTAGCTGGTTTTTAAAAACATTTAATTTATTGTGATTTTTCATTCTAAATAAGTATGCATTTTCATACCTAATTTTCTATTTGTAATTTAATATTCTTTTTCTTTTCCCAGTAAATTAAGGTTCAGGCTGCACGGAACCTAAATCTGCCATGGAATTAAACCAATTGCAAAGGCACTGGTTTACTAGGCCTGCTGGGTAGAGCATTGCTGACTTTTGGGAAAATGGGCTCAGGCCATCTTTACTTGAGAGCATAGTTCCAAAAGCCCTTATCCCAATGATGAAATTCTAAAAAATTCTGAAAACTTAAAGATATGTTTATTATGTGACATCAAAACTCATTTGGCAACTGAAGTTAGCTGGAACTGACATGAGGCCATTTATAAATTTAATTGATCTCAGTATGAATAGTCATATAGTTTATTGTGGAAATATTAAAAATTTGAATTTAAGATGTTGCACAAATCCCATGAGAGGTTTTACAGAATTTTTAACTAGGAAATTTTTTTTTAATTCTAAAACACAGGTAGTTTCAGGGTTTATGGATGAGGAATTTGGGATCTGTGCTTATTTTTGCCCAGTTGCCTTCCATCGGCAAGAACTAAGGGAGTCAAGCAATCTGTTGAGGACTATGATAAAGTTTTGAGAATATTTGATGGTATTCAGCAGGTAGACTCATGGATATCCAGTCACTGCCCTGGGTTCCATAAGATGCCATTCACCAAAAAACAAACATACAAACAAACAAAAAACTGATGGAATGGGAGGTAAAATTTCATGTTATTATTGGGGAATACTGAAGTAACACTGATGGAAACACGGACATAGAACATGTGACAATGGGACTTGAAATCTACATTAGATATGCAACATCTCTAAGCGCAAAAAAAATGATCAACACACTTAGGCATATACTAGTTGTGTGAACTTGAGTAAAACCTTCTCTATGAAAAAACGTCCACTCCTACAAAATATTGTTTTATATCATCTACTTGTAATTACAATTAACATAGGTATAAATATATTACCTACTTTATAAATTTGTTTTGAGACTTAAATGGTATAATGCAAGTAACATACTTAAAACTGTCTTAAATGCTTACAACACATCAGTACCTCCTAAAGGCCAGCAATTATTATATTATAGATGAGGAAAGAATAATGATAAGGTCCTCAGAAGAGCCCATATCTACTTATGAAGCCCACTCTTGTTGAAGTATATTAGTTATAAAAATGTAGCCTTACTTGAAGAGATATATGTGCACCAATGTTCACAGCAACATTATTCACAATTGCCCCAAAGTGAAAACAACCCAAATTTCTATTAACAAATGAACATATAAATAAAACGTGGTATGTACATACAATAGAATTTTATTTATCCTTACAAAGTAATGAAATTCTGATATAGGCTACAAGATGATAAACTTTGATGACATTGTGCTAAGTGAAATAAACCAAACACAAAAGGACAAACATTATATGATTCCACTTACATAAGGTACCAAGAATAATCAAATTCATAGGGACAGGAAATAGCATGGTGATGATTGCCAGGGGTTGAAGGGAGGAAGCATATTTAAATGGGCAAGGAGTTTCAGTTTGGGAAGATGAAATAATTCTTGAGATAGATGGTTGTGATGGTTGTACAACAATGCAAATGTACTTGATGTCACTGGACTATACACTTAAAAATGGTTAAAATATAAATTTTATATTATGTATTTTTTACCACAACAAAAAAAAGCAGAAAGAAAGAAAGAAAGAAAGAAAGAAAGAAAGAAAGAAAGAGGAGAAGAAGAAGAAGAAGAAGAAGAAGAAGAAGAAGAAGAAGAGAAAGAAAGAAAGAAAGAAAGAAAGAAAGAAAGAAAGAAAGAAAGAAAGAAAAGAAAGGAAAGAAAGGAAAGAAAGGAAGAAAGGAAGAAAGGAAGAAAGGAAGAAAGAAAGAAAGAAAGAAAGGAAAGAAAGGAAAGAAAGGAAAGAAAGGAAGAAAGGAAGAAAGGAAGAAAGGAAGAAAGGAAGAAAGGAAGAAAGGAAGAAAGAAAGAAAGAAAGAAAGAAAGAAAGAAAGAAAGAAAGAAAGAAAGAGAAAGAAAGCTGCAGCTCTCTACCTGACTGGCTTATGAAAGTCCTCCAGCCCTTTGATAAGTCTACCTCTAATAACTTCTGAGAGTTATGAGGCATTTTCTCATGTATGCTCAAGAACAAAACTGTTGAGCTGTAGCAGAGTGTACATAAATTTGCCCTGTTCTGTTCCATCCACTATTTATTTACTGAGCACCAACATCTCCTATTGGAGACTAAGTTAATGAACCCAAGATGTCAAAATGAAATTGAGTATAAATTCTCTCCTTTTGGTTTTGCCTTCTGTGACGGGTATGTCAAAGTTATGATTCTTCTTCCTCAATATCTTACAGTCTATAGGAAAATATGTCCTTCTGGTTTTATGTACAATCCCTCGATCTTTTCCTCTTCACTCTGTACCCAGACACACTAAACAAATTACTATCGTACTCAAAGTTGTTCCTCCCTTCACCCATTCAATTAGTCTTGTGGGTCTGATTCTTTCTTCCCTTAGGATGAGATATAGCTGATATTTAGCTAGTTTATGCCATTATGGTCATGCAATTGATTAAATACTGAAATGATCTTCATGGGTTGCATATAGCGGCTGTCCTGTGACCCTGGGTGCCCTCTCCTGCCTCCCCAGCCAATCCCGGCCATTCTTCCAGGAGCCCTCAAACCTGGCACAATTCTGTCAAGTAGTAGTCGGCATATGTCAGAGCCAGTCCGTGCAGAACCATACTACATCACTCTAAGCAGGTGTTCACTCTGATTGGCCAATGTTGTGTCTTACTGGGTGTTAAATATTTTGAAGTTACCTCTGGATGAGATAGTCTATCAGCTGGCTCCTTGGTCTCTTAGAAATTATCCTATTAATTCACCAGATATGCTCTACTTCATTAGTCATCAAGGAAAACCAAATTAAGACTACAATGAGATACCACTACCCGTCCTACAGAATGTTTAAAATAAAAAAGACAGAAAATGCCAAGAGTTGACAAGGATATTGAGCACATGCAACTCTCATACATTGCTGGTGGGAGTACAACTACTTGGGGAAATTGGTTGGTGATACTTACTAAAGCTGAATGTGTGCGTATTAGTGTAGGTCATGACCCAATAAATCTACTTTAAGCAGTAAACTTTTCTCTCTCTCCACACTCCTCCTCTGAATTTAACAGAGACATTACCCAGGGCTATTGTCTACCTACAGGGAGATCACAGATACTGGTTGCATTCCCTTCTCAGATCCACAGTAGGAAATCATTTTCATGTGCATGGCTTTAGCTCAATCCTAGTTCCTCACAGATATTTTTATAATGCAGAGCTCCTCTACCAAAGTAAAATTTTCTACCTTCTCTCCTGCCTAGTTCTCTGATTTAATAAAGTTTATGGATTGCTGCCAATGCTTTTTTGTTCTGTGCTCCACTTTTCCTCATCAACAAGGATTCAATGGGCACTGCTAGTTCTTCTGTCTCTTTCTGGATGGAAATGTGAAGAAAGGACAAGCATTAGAACAATTTAAAAATGCAGAATCTCCGCATCAGAGGGGCATTTAACAATTTTCTTGTGGGTGGAGTCCAGGATAAGTGTATAACCTTGCTATTTTTTTCTCCATCCAGCTCTAGCTTTTTCTTATTGGTTAGAAACATATCCACGATTTTGATATTAGCTTTTCTGATAATCTTAGCTTTCAGTAGTAAGTTCTTCCAGGTCTCCAACAACACTTAGCAGAACTATGGGGGAAACTGCATCAAGTGACTCAAGCCAGACACCATTTAAAATTGGAGAACTTTTCTTTTTAGATTACAAAGTCCTATCTTACACATTTACATATTCCTGCAAAGATCACAAATTCTTGTCTTACATGTTTATATATTCCCCCCGGGATGCTTGACCCCAAAACCTTACTGGTAACGCTGATCAAGTCTTTTCTGACTTCGATTTTTTTTCATTTCACTGTCTCTCACTCATTCCTCAAGTGATGCCTCCCTCTAGCCATCCTGTGTCAGGAGGATGATCTTTTACAATATTAAAACACCTTCAAACCATAGTGGTAGCAGCAGACTCAGTTTCCAAGAAGACCCAACCAGAAAGAGTGTCACCTTTGCCTTTAATACTTTGAATATCTGGCAGTAACTCAGCTGTTTAAATATTCAGGGTAGCTCTTCTGTCTTTTGATGGTTACAAGAAGCTATAATTAATGCCCCCCAAAGGTATTAATATCACACCTATGCCTTTCTGCTGAAAAGTCAAATCCAGATAGGACAGGTGGAAGAAGACTGCTTAGACATGTTAGTCATCACCAAAACCACTTTCACATACATAACTTAGAGAGCAAAGTGTATTACTGGCTTCATCTCTAAGGCACGGTCACGTTCCAATACCTTACTTTCGGAAATCTGGCTATTTGAAATCAAAGTTGGTGTGCAGGTGATGCCAGGGAAATTTTCCCACCAGGCAACCGTGCCTATAAGGAAGATAGGATTCAAATGAAATCTTACCAGCTTTGATTATCATCCAGTGCTTGTGCCACATAGCTGCCCTTTCCTACTTGTCAGCTGTCCAGAGACACAATGGCTTCCATTAAGCAAAAGCAAAATCACAACAGTTATTACAGGAAGGAAGAGACATTCATCACCAGAATATTTTAGCAAATGAATCACAACAGACTGATGGCATAACTCACGTTCTAAGGCCAAGAACAAGAATTATCTGGTTTATTTTAAGACAGCAGAAGAGTAAAAAAACAGATTGAAAACCATATGATATCCCCTCCAGCTCAAAGCTCTATAAACAGCAGTGGCATTTGCAAAGTTCTGCGTGTCTTCTCAAATGTGGTTTCAGTTTTAATGTGTGTTGACATCTTCCTCTGTGTGCAGACTTAACTGGAAGAACAACAGTTTGTGCTTTTTTTTTTTCCTGCTGCTACAGGATGAGAAGAATAAGGAAAGAACCCAGCAATCTCTATTTACATTGAGAAGCTCTATACTCTGAATGAAAACTAAGATATGCTTTTTCTTCAGTGATTCCAAATTAGTAGAATGAAAACACTCTTTTCCCTTGAGCCATTAAATTTGTATAACGCAGAAGAGACCCAGTAGCCTTCGTGTCTCCTTCTATTCTCTTCTGGAGCAGAGGCAAATGAAATAAATGAAACGACTGGAAAGGAATTTTCCTTTCCGAAAACAAATAAATGGTAAAGGAACTGATTGAGTGCCAAATTTCGCAGAACCACACAAAGAACCAGAGCTTCAAATTGTAATTTTAAAAATAGTGGAGTGAAAAAATTAAGGGGCTCTAACATGAAACAAATTTAGGAAGAAAAGCAAGAAACAGCATGCCAAGAACTGTAGTGATTAGGAAGTGGGCAATTTAATTTCTTCAGGAGAGTAAATCTCCAACATGAATTAATTTGCTTCATGCTGAGTCCTGCTGGTTTTTCTTCTTTCCTCAATCACTGTTTATTTCACAAAATCAGCACTCACCTATCTTCTTTGATTATTTAATTTCAGGAGGATTTTCCTTTCACGAAGCAGTTAGCGCAGCTAAACTCGCTCTGCATGCTACGTGTAAACATATTATAATGGCCTGCCTAGGTGTGGGGATTATTTATTTCATCTTGGAGACATGTTTCGATGCTCTACTTTCCCTCAAGTGAAATCTCTCGGTGACATTGCGGAATCTACTTCCCACAGTGTGCATCTTTCAGTGACATTTACCAAATGCACAGGTTCTGATACAGAATCAGAAAAGCAGTATTCATACCATGACATATATATTCTAATTCCTAAAGAAGTGGGTCAGAGGATATATAAATGTGTCAATAATACACAAAATGCCATTTTAAAATGAAAACAGGCATTGATTTCTTTGTTAGTAACTTCTCTGTGGTTGTCTAAGCTCTTCTGAGTTTTCATTTTATGCACGAAGGTCAGTGTAATAGCAAAGTCTATTAGGATTCAAGGCTATGGCGTTTTTTTTAAAACAAGGCTGGTATCTGAATGGATTTCTTATGGCAGAATATTTAGATAGAGATTATTAGAAATATGACACAAACATTTAGAAATAAACAACTAAAGATCCCCTAAGAAGTCCCACAGAGTTTGTTTTTAACTTTGCCTCAAGGACAAGCATGACGCATATAGCCTTTTCCTTTTATCTTTATTTCGACTTCTTTACTGCTTCTGATTGGTGACCTCAATTGAGACTCATCTCTCATGGCAAAGGCTGCTAATGGATTGTTTGAGCCTGAATGTGTTAGGATGGAATATTCCTTTTTCCCAGACCCAAAGCCAGGGTTTTTCCACCTCCAGGGTATTCTACTCAGAGTTCTAGATAATGATAGTCAGGTTATTCAAATAAAGTGCTTTTTCACTTTTTTGAAACAAAGTTCCCCTTTATCATGTTCTATGTAGGGATATTTGCAGTCATTATACTCGAAAGCACACTGTCGAGCTGCTTTAATTTGAGCCAAGGCATTTTTTATCGACGCCCATCAGAGGAGAGATCAAATCAAGAAACCAAAGATTCATATAGATTTTCAGGGTGAACCTTAACCATGAGGTAACCTCTGAGATGATTAGCCTATTGTAATTACATTTATGTGTTTTTCTCACACGCTTTGTCACTTAAGAGACAAGAAAATGCTGTTCATTGTTGCTAGGAGATGGGTGACTATGGCAACAGTGTGGGGCAGAGTCAGAGGCAGTGCCTAGAGCGTAGTGAGGTTTAGGCTCCTTTTTGATCTCTAACTGACTCCACAGCAGTCCTGAGCAAAGAAGCCCCAAATCCCTGCCTCTTCAGCTTGCTTCAAAAGATATGCCACATGGCTTCTTCTCACACATCGGTTCTCCCCATTTAACAAGTGTCTTTTCAGTGCTAACTATACACCGCAAGGCCGTCGGGAAAAGAAAAAAGCTGGATAACAAGGGGGATTATCACTATTTAGCTGTGTTTTCATACTGTTATTAATTTAGTTCGGATCTAGTGCCATATGCTTGACTTCATCATTCCACTGAACTCCTGGCGACTTTCATAGAAGTTCCATGTGAAGAATGAGAGCAACATATGGTTCTAATAGTGGTTTGTTCATTCCTCAAAGATTTATGGGTATTTTAAAGTCATTAATCATTATCGTTGAGACTCCCTTCGATGTCTTCGGGAGTACTTTCACTGATTTAAAGGGGTTCTCACCACACAACCATATCTAGGATGAAAAATAATGCATACTTTTTCTTTGAAAACTTGGAAAGAAGAGAAAAATACTGATTTGTCCCTCTTACAATCAAGTAAGATGGCAGCAAATTGCAGTCATAAATTGCCACGGTAAATGGAATAATCTAAAATCATTTGCTATTGGATCGTGAAAGTCTTAATCAATTACTCATCATTTTCATGATGTCACTCGTCTTCAGAAAACTATGACTCCCTGTTGCCCACCACATCAAGAAGATTCCTTCACCTGGTCCTCCTCTACCTCTGCCCCAACAATTCATCCAGCATAATTTATTCCCTTGTTTAAATCTTTCCTCTGAACACATCAGAGAAGCCCCTCAGAGTATCTTCCTTCCCACTGGGTCCTCCACTGCTGCTCACACGGAAGATCTCTCTTTCCATTTCTGTATCTTTGTTGCTGCCATTTCCTAAAATGCCTTCTCTTCCTGAATGCTCCTTTCCGTTCAAGTATTTATCAGGTATCTGCCATATGCTTGGCCCCATATTAGGTACTACTATCTGAAGAGAAGCATGATGAGAGTGCCACACCATCTAATAAGGGCACCAGATCTATAAAAACTAACAGCAGACGTCATTTTCAAAGTGTTCACTACATGCAGGATTCACTGAGACACTATTCCCCATTTACTGTCCAGAATCTTGATATTATCATCTCCACTTAACAGATGAAAGACCTGAGACCTTGCTCAAATGGTCAAGGGTAAATGATTTACCCAAAGTCAGACAGCCAGTTAGCAGTTAAACTGAGACTAGAACCTACATCTGTCTCATTTCAGAAATGATATTTGATCACACTACTGTTTTCACACAGCGAGATACTCTAAAGAATATAAACATGTATTTTTTAAGGATAGGAACCATTAAGGGAGACAGTGATCAACTCCATTAGGGAGAGTCAGAGAGGAGTTCCCAATGTTTAGAAAGGAGTTAATTTATAAATAAGGAGTTTGTGAATATATGAGGCAAAGAACATTTTGGGGGAAGGGTTGAACTTAGAAATTTAAATTCTTTTCAGCTTCTTTTATTTATTTATTTATTTATTTATTTATTTATTTAGATTTTATTTATTTATTTGACAGAGAGAGAGATCAGAAGCAGGCAGGCAGGCAGAGAGGAGGAAGCAGGTTCCCCACTGAGCAGAGAGCCCGGTGCCTATTCCAGGACTTCGGGGCTCCATTCCAGGACCCCGAGATCATGACCCAAGCCAAAGGCAGAAGTTTTAACCCACTGAGCCACCCAGGCGCCCCTCAGTTTCTTTTAATATCAGTCCTCTCAACACCACCATTTCCCTTCTTTGAAATGCAACTCAATACCCACCTCTTCCCTTTCCACATTAAGTCTTGCTTCTTTCATTCTCCTCTACAGTCTGATGGCACTTCCTTTGCAGCAGCCCCTTTAGGTCTTAGATACTATCTTATGCTGCTCTCAATTTTCTGGACCACTCAATCATTAAGGACAAAAATGACACTTTCATCTGTTTAGTAGCTTTCAAAGCACCTAGGGTTGTATTAGAAAAATCCTAGGGGATCTGCATGTGCCACTTATTGGCAAGTCTTCACACCTGTATTATTTTTATAGTTTGTAAATTCTTTCATTTATGCAATCTTCTTAGATATTCACAATAACCTAGTGAAGTATGCTGGCTTGCTGTTTCTAATCCCCATTTTGCAGATTAAAGGAAATTATAATTTAGAGTAGTTCATTGGAAAACCTAGAATCACCCTGGTAATAAATAAATGAGACGTTCAGAAAAGAATCTCGGTGCTATCTCCACAATACAATTCTTAATTCAGAGAATGATGGATAGATGGGTTAACATTCATATACCGGCAGATGTATCAAGTCTCACATTCACATTATCACTACTAAGTCTGTAATACAATTCTGTGTTCATATAATAAGTGTCTAACCAGTTTTATCTCAGAAAGGGAACTGCAAAATAATTCACTTAAGCTATTCAACCACTTGATTGTTGAACCAAGAGCAAAAAAGGGGATTTTGAAAAATGTGCAAGAAGTAGCAGGGTGGTTACTCTTGTCCACATAAGATTCCTGAAAGAACCAGCTTAACAAACCTCGTATGGACTGCAAACAGCAGGTGGGTATTTCCCAGCCATCTGCTGACTTCTCCAACTGAGAGCCCTTGAGAAAGTCACTAACATGATCACGAAAGGGATGAATGGTCCTGCTCGTTAATCAAAGACTGCAGGAAAGTAACCAAACTTGACTCTCCCTGCTGAAGGCTGGGCACACTGTCAAAGCCCAGAGGGAGGGTACAACATGGGATAAAATATGTTGTCCCCTCTACTCAGTGCAGAACTTGCTTTCCCTAACACCCAAGACCCTCAGCCAGTGGCCCTGAGGTGTATCCACTGTGAATATGTATCCTGAATGAAAGTCAGAGCCTTAAGTGAGACCTTTACAGGGTCTCCTCAGCAGAACACTGTCTCATCTCATCAGAAGTGAAACCTGAGGGACGCCTGGGTGGCTCAGTGGGTTAAAGCCTCTGGCTTCGGCTCAGGATATGATCTCAGGGTCCTGGGATCGAGCCCCGCATCGGGCTCTCTGTTCACTGGGGAGCCTGCTTCCCCCTCTCTCTCTGCCTGCCTCTCTGCCTACTTGTGACCTCTCTCTCTCTCCGTCAAATAAATAAATAAAATCTTTAAAAAAAAAAAAGGAAGGGAAACCTGAAATTTTCTTGACATTTTTACCTGATGAGCCAGCAGGTAAGCATGTTATAAAGCATTCACTGAGTCTCAAAGGGCTTCCTGGATCTTCCATCTGACCTGCTCTTCTGCCCCTAGACCCAGAGATAACTCTCCAATATGGACCACTAGGACAAAATTAAAGGAGATTTATGAGTTCCACTCACCACTGGTTCTGTTTAGAAACGAGGCTAGCTGCTTCAAGGTGTGTGTCTGCATTTAACACACCCTACCCCTTTCCCCTTCTCTTCCTTCCCTCCTCCACATTATTCTGGACAAACACCAAAGTACATGGCTGTATGAAAAGGGACCTGTCACCCTTTTTTATTTCTCCATGGCCACGTCCAGAACATTGGCACCATACTTTACATGTAGTATATGATCAGTAAATAGGAGGCAAATAATATTTACTAAAGATAAGGCACCAGAGTCAATTGAAGAGAAAAAAATAAAATTAGTTTAAACAACTATGGGAAGTACTTAATCCCACTAGCAAACAAACAAAAAGAGCTATACACCAATTCCATCTATATACGTGGCTAAAACCTTTTAAATTTCTTTTTTCGTCCTTTTTAAAAAAATCCATTTTGTATTTTGTAATGAGACTTCTCAGTGGTCCAAGCAAAAGCACTGTAGCCCAGGGCTGCCACAGTCACTTTGTAAGTGAATTGCCAGAAGTTATTCAATCCTGATTAAATCCTTAATGACACTGTTCTCTCCTTCATGACCAGCTTCTCATCCCAGAGATCTGGCTTCTTATTCTTGACTTTGTCCCTACAGTTTCCAAGCTGCCCATGTTCTGATCTCTCTTGATCCTGGTGATGATTTCTTTCTCTCTGTTGGATCTCTCAGCCGTCTGGTCCATAGCAACCTCACAACGGCACATGTGAGTTCAAAGCAACCCTTTGGGCACTGCCTGCTCCCACCCCTTTCCAGGTTATTATCTTCCACTGACTCCCATTGTGCCCATCACAGCGCCCTCCTTACACCCAGCTTCTAACATGACTATAGACTTATTCATCTTGAGTTTCCTCTACTGTGCTAATTAAAAACTAGCTCACAGAAAATATTTTTGGTATTTATTTTAAGATTTTATTTATTTATTTGACAGAGTGAGAGAGATCACAAGTAGGCAGAGAAGTAGGCAGAGGGAGAGGGGAAGCAGGCTCCCCACTGAGCAGAGAGCCTGATATGGGGCTCGATCCAAGGACCCTGAGATCATGACCAGAGCCGAAGGCAGAGGCTTTAACCCACTGAGCCACCCAGGCACCCTTAAAACATTTTTGATATTTAAAAATACCAAAACAATTCTTGTTCAATGTATCTCAGTTCAGGAGAGGGTTTGTAAATCCATTCCATCTCTGCACATAAGTTATTGGCAGAAAAGCACCAACTTGCCTCATGAGCACTTCAATTAGTTCTCAAAATACATCTTTCTTACACTTCCTTCTCTGCTTTTATTTCCACAAAGAGTACATTATTTTCTTCCTTGAAAGGCTATGGCAGTAAGAAATGAGATGAAAGAAGCACACACAGTAAGCATCCATGTTACCCTGGAAGTTCGTAAACGTGCTTCTCCTGAGTTCCCTTCCTCCGAGTTTCACACTGTTATAAACATCACTTTCCATAGATGACTGAAGATTCTTTTTCTAATGACCTGGGCACTTCCAAATCAATCAAAATCTATTTTTTTTAAGATTTTATTTATTTATTTGACAGAGAGAGAGAGAGATCACAAGTAGGCAGAGAAGCAGGCAGAGAGAGAAGGGGAGGCAGGTTCCCTGCTGAGCAGAGAGCCCGATGTGGGCCTCGATGCCAGGACCCTGAGATCATGAACTGAGCTGAAGGCAAAGGCTTTAACCCACTGAGCCACCCAGGCACCCCTCAAAGTCTATTTTTTAAAGATGGCAGGAATATTTTGTGATAACATTTAAAAGTACATTTTATTTTATTTTTTAAGATTCTATTTATTCATTTGACAGAGAGAGAGACACACACACAGTGAGAGAGGGAACACAAGCAGGGGGAGTGGGAGAGGGAAAAGCAGGCTTCCCACCAATCAGGGAGCCCGATGTGGGGCTCCATCCCAGGACCCCGGGATCATAACCTGAACCAAAGGCAGACACTTACCAACTGAGTCACCTGGGCACCCTAAAATTGCATTTTAATAGAACCAACATTTATAGTAGCATGGATAAATTTATAAATTACATTGTCAGAGCCTCAAGTTTATTTATGCCAATTTGAAAATATAAATAGTATATATAAATGAACCCTCAGAAGATCCAAATACAATATCATATACCTGTTTCCATTGTTTCCCACCACCATCATGTGCAAGCACAGGGTAATTCCTGGGTAAATTCCTGTCTCATTTTCCTACCCTATTTCTGTCCTCAATCACTATAAGCAGAGAGGATTGCTCAAGGGCAGGTAACCAGAGGGAAAATAAGCAGAGCAAAGAACTTGTATTATCTTCATATGAGAGTAGTCATACTGAATAAGTAAGTAATTAAGAGTTAACAATATATTTGTAATTGCTTTTCTAGATCACTATTTCCAAGAAAAGAGTTAGTAGTGCTTTCTAAAGCATACACCTAACAAAAACACATTTTTAAGTTAGTAAGCTTTATTATTATTATTCACGTTAATTTAATGTAACTTAGAAAAACAATCACAATTTATACTTTAAACTTTTTTGAAAGTGCTATACAAAACAGGGATTCAAACTGGTCTCAGCTCACATAGATGATTTTTTAACTTTATTTTTTATTTTTATTTTTTAAAATTTTATCTTATTTAAACTGAATTGATTAACATATAGTGTATTATTAGTTTCAGAGGTAGAGTTCAGTGATTCATCAGTCTTACATAATACCCAGTGCCACATAGATGATTTTAATTTAAAAAACAAGTCAGGGCATTTGCTGACCTCAACAAGATTTGTTTTTACTTCCCTTCACTATAGTGCTTGGGCATTCTTATTGTTAAGAATTCCAAGATGGTCTATGTATTTTCTAAGAAAATGAATTTAGTGCATAAGTCACTAAATGAGTTTTCATTCTATAAATTGATAGTAAAGTAATAGTTTCTATTGACCACATAATTTTCTCTTTATTTCTCAATAAAATTTAAAAATGGGCAGATTCATTCAGTAAAGCATTAGAACATATCCTCAAGTGAATCTACAGTTAGGTTCAATTGAGAAGAAATACAAAATTATCCTCTAACACAAAACAGGCTATTCATATATTCTGCATGTAATGGGACAGCCATAATTTCAAATATTTCATCCATTGGTGTGTCCCAATTTTTGGTCCAAGATACATGATTACTCCAACCATATGATTGTGCAGGTTGACTCTGGCTGGCTTACTTTCAATTACACAGAAGTACTCATTTCCAGAGGTTAGTTGGACTGTGACATATGCCAACCATGGTGGTTTCCAGAGAGGAGATGGGGGAGGGGGTGAAATCTTCATGAGCTCTGAGTAATGTATAGAACTGCTGAATCATTATATTGTACACCTGAAACTAATATAACACTGTATGTTAATCTTACTTGAACTTTAAAAAAGGGAAAAAAAAATGAAAGTATCCTATGAGAATCGATTGGCTATATGGAATTGACAATAGTGTTACGTATAGAAATAAAATAAAATAAAATCTGTGAAAAAAAACAACAACATGCCAACTATGTATCAGGCAGTTCTTGAATAACCTTATACTTTCCGTATTAGAGCTTCACCATCCTGGTGTAGACAGTTTTTGACCGCAGAAATGAATAGCAAATTTTTCTGAAGGCAACTCATTTTGGTTCTGCATAATAAAAACCAGAAAGGCGGTGCGTGTGGTGCAAAGGACACGCCATTCTTTGATTACAGGAGTTTAATTCAAAATGTTCAAAGCAAAATTTTAATAGGGCAAACTAAAGCAGACACTCAAATGTCATGTACTCTGACAAGTTTTGTCTCCCCTGCACCAAGATAATGGACTTCAAAGCCAGAGAGACAAGGCTTCATCATTTCCTAGCTGCAGGATATTTGTGAAACTTAGTTAACCTCCAGAACTTATTTTCTGGATGGCAAAGTGGGGTGAAGGGTTTACAGAATTGCTGGAAGCTTTCAATGAGCTAACGAAATGTGAGGCTGTCTAGCACCTTGCCTGGCATATAATAGATACCCAATAAATGTTCGTTTCATTTTCACATCTCCAAAATAACTTAGTAATATGTCCTTAATTGGAATTCTGACCTCTCATTTTACATAAATCCCCAACTTTGAGAAACGTTTATACTTTAGATACCAATCTTCTCCATAAAGTTGACTGCTAATTCTTCTGTGTGATTTCAACAGCAACAGTAAGTCTCCTTAACTTCAAAAACAGTTCTCTTTGCTATGCTCATGCCTAAAGCTTCTAAATTGTATAGAAGACAAAGGCACTTATTCCAGATTTATAGATAAATCCAAAAATATAAATCCCCAGAGAGAGATAGCACTATGACTTAAATTCATACCAGGTTCTACGTGACTGATAACAGACACTTTTCTTTGATGAATGGGGAGAGCAGGAGTGAGAGCACAAGGAAATGCAGTAATCTGGGCTGGGAGGAAAATGATTTTGAAATAAGAGACAAAGTCAAAGACAAATTACAGCCACACAATTGTTCCTCTAGACCAGATCCTGCAAAAGGAGATATGAGTTACATCACAATGACTTTTTAAAAAAAAAAAAAACAACTTTTGCCTGACGGTGGTGAGAACCCAGTTTAAATTACAGACTTATTTTGATCATGGTGATATTTTCTGCTATTACTGATAAGCCCGGAGCATGTATATGGTCAGAGATGGTATAATTAGAAATATATTGGTGTCCACGGTATGATAGGCTGTTCCTATAGGTGTTGCCAGTAGGTAGAGCATGTGTATCTTTAACATCTCAAATGTAGTGTTGTGAATTGGTATTTTCCG
The DNA here is from genome assembly GCA_028533885.1 of Nasua narica. Lineage (NCBI taxonomy): Eukaryota > Metazoa > Chordata > Mammalia > Carnivora > Procyonidae > Nasua > Nasua narica. The sequence goes on from CM052809.1 coordinate 70,866,288, forward strand.
GCCTGTTTTCCCAGTGGATGGAGGAACAAATAAATGAACCATTGAGTGGAACTTACAGAGAAGCTACGGAAATTATTAAGTATGAAGGTTTTCAAACCAATCAGTATTTCTAACCCCTTGCCCTCCAGAATGGCCAAGGGCTCCACTGGATGCCCTGAAACTGTTCTGGACCAGGCAGCCAACCAAAGACTGCGAGGAAGTGGGTTTTTTGTTTTTCCTTTTTTTTTCCCTAATCTAACAGGAATGACTCCTTGCAGTATGCTTCCACCCAAGACGGCTAACCCACTGCTTTAGTTAGGAGCGGTAGCCTGGTGGGAAAATATCAGATGATTTAAGCAAATTGTGAAAGCACTAAGCTGTCAGACTTGAGTACTTATGGTCTTTGATTGCAAACTTCCAAAGAACAAAGACCGTGTCATGTATATTCTGAACCAGCACTGTATGGATACTCAGGAAATATTAAACAATAACATTTTATTGTAGAAGGCCTTTAAATGTCCTCTCTGACAGTCAAGCCAGGCTCCTTAAATGGTACTGAATATTTTGTGTTCATTCTGAAGGCAGAGCCTTCCTTGTGGTCAAAGGTTCTTACTCTTACCCCTCCCCTGAAATTAATAAAACTCCAGACATTTCTCAAGAGGAGACTGAATACAATTTCTTCCTAGACGCTTTCTCTGGTTATTCCAATCCACAGTTATAACTTCTTTTGTAATTAAAGGCTGTATAATGGTTTGGTACTTTGAACTCTTACTGTTTTTCCTTGTTTCAGTCTTGATTTTATTTCATTTTCTCAGCTGTGTTATCAGTTCACCATGGTGAGGACCATGTCTTATCATTCTAATACTAATACCGTTCCCATTTATTCTTACCGCTTGGCATGTGATTTTTTTTTAGAAGAGTAATTTTATTTATTAGTTGAAAATCAGTTAAATTATTAAAATCCATATATCAGTCTTCGTTATGTTTGTGTCCCCCAGCCCAAATTTATATAGTGAAGCCCCAATCTTTTATGTGATTGCATTTGGAGATAAGGCTTTTGAAAAGGTGGTAGAGGTTAAATGAAGTCATAGGTAGAATCCTAACTTGGTGTTCTTATTAGAAGAGGAAGAGACGGCAGAATTCCCACCATAGAAGACAGCCATCTCCAGCCAGGAAGAGAGCTCTCACCAGAAGTCAACCCTTGAGGACCTTGACTTGGGACTTCCAGCCTCCAGAACTGTGAAAATACATGTGTATGTATAAGTCACGCAGCCCATGGCATTTTGTTATGGCAACCCAAGCAGACTAATCTACCAGTTAAACAAACTGTTTTGAGGAAGCAGTATGCAAGTTCAATATGTATGCTTTCAGTTTAGAGAAAGAACAACATTCAAAGCCATAAGAAATCAACTCTTTGGGAGCACCTAAGGGGCTCAGTCAGGTGAGCATCTGACTCTTGGTTTCAGCTCAGGTCATGATCTTAGGGTCCTGAGACTGAGCCCTGTGTTGGGCTTTGTGCTGGGCAGGGAGTCTGCTTGAAATTCTCTCCTTCTGCCCCTGGCCCTGCCCTCACTCTCTCTGTCTCTTTCTCAAATAAATAAATAAATCTTAAAAAAAAAAAAAGAAAAGAAAAGAAATCAATTCTTTGGTTTAAGTGTACAAAGAAAGAAAAGCCTCGCGTAATTCTGGTTAAAAAAATTTGCCTTCTTACTTACTTACTTCTTACTGAATCAATGTGACTTTTCACTAATCTATAACAATTCAAGAGAGTAGAAAAAAAAAAATTTGCCTTCTGCTTTCAGTAATGTAGTGCCAATTTTAGCCCCACAAAAGATCATGAAAGGAACCGAAGAAATTCCTTATAAATTTATGAAGGAAAAAAGTCAAAATAAACATTTAAAAAGATCATGAAAAGAAACAAAGAAATTCCTTCTAAACTTATGATGGAAAAAAGTCAAAATAAACACTTGAAAAACAAAGACACTTGTTATAAAGTAGTAAGAATCGCTATACAACTTTTACATAAATTTTTTAAATTATTTAATAAAAAGCTTCCACAGGAAGTACCTCTCAAATGTTGGCATTAATTTTAAAAATGTAGGATTGTCTTAAAGGCCCAAATCCGACAGTCTTTTGTAACCAGTAGGGGGCAGCAAGGCACCCCAGATCCCTCAGTGTCTGAAACTTAAGGGAGGCTTTTAGGTTAGCCAAGGAATTGTAGAGGGGAGCAGGGGAGGCAGAGAAGCAACAGATACGCAGAAATAAAGAACCCAAAAAGTCAGGACAAGGTACTAGAAGAAGGAGATGGTAGAAATACACAAGTCAAAATTACCTGCATATCAATGGAGAGAATTGAAATGGAATTGAGACTATTTATGCTTCTAGAAATCCGTATGTGTCAACTCTTACTTAATTCCCTTCCCAAACTCACCAAAATAATACAGAATGTTTGGTATTATCCTGCCCGGATTTCTCAGTTAAAGCTGAGCACTTTCCTTTTTTTCCCTTCTACTCATTGCCTTTAAACCTGCATGGAAAATGACTCTACAACATTTTCAATAGCTCAGTGGTCTGTGATGAAGGGTAGGTTGACTGTTTCTCCCCCAGGAAAAGAGAAGAGGGACTTTCAGTACTGCCTAACTGTAGAAAAAATATTGTTTGTTCCAAAATTAGACCAGTCTTTGCCTATCAAAATATTTGTAGAGAATTAGACCCTGGAAGAAACTGAGCTAGATCTAAAGGTCTCAGGTAATGACAAAATTTAGAATTGTTTAATTCCTTACCAGTTTCATACTAATATGGCACTTTTGTATAGTTACTGTGCATTTGATATACGCAGAGAGAGTTGATAAATTTCTTGCTGTTTAGTCAAAAAGATTGTGAGATGATCAATTTTCTCACTTAGCCACAAAGAGGCTACAGTGTTCCCAACTTACTGAAGTAACCATTAAATGTTGCTGCAAAGAATGTTTCAGTAACGAAAGATTATAGAGACCCAGAAGGAAAAGGAGCTCAGAGCTTTTTTTTTTTCTGATGTATGTATAAATCTGACATCCTTGCTCTTTCTCCACTGGGCAAAGTCCATATGTTGAACATGTTAAAAGAATCAACTTCCACACAGGACCACAATATTATAGGAGAAGGAAAGGGGAATAGGAAGAGAAGAGAGAGGAGAGGAGGAGGTAGAAGAAGAAAATGCAAGCCAACAAACAAATGAAATATAGTACATACCACATCTGACAGCACCAGGATTGGTGGTAAATTTTCAGAAATGAAAACTTCATGTTAGTTCTGCCTTTTCTGGCCTCAGCCCATCTTAGTCTTAGAAATATTAACAAACTCTTCTGTTGGGATTAAGGAAAAAGATTTCCCATCAAGACTTGATTTCAGCCTGCAGTGAATTTTTATGACCAAGTTATTAACCCCTGAAAAATGGGATATATAATGGAAATACTGATAGATTCTTAATGGTAGCTTTGCTGGCAGGCACCTATATATTAGCCTTAATGATGTCAAATTGTAAAACTAAAGTGATTGAAAACCTACTAACTTACACTTAAGGAATTCCTGCTTCAGTAGTTTTTGATATCTCCCTCATTTGAATGATTTTTCAAGCTGTTCTAAAAACTAGTGTCCTATATTTGTGAGAATGAGAGTTGCAATACTATAGGATTCTGTGAACATCATAAACTTAGAACGGCATATTTATTTCTGAATGGCTTAAGACTCTGTGGTCCTTTTCTATTTAGGAAATTTACCTGCATAAAAATCTTAACTTCTCCAGCCATGAATTCTATAGCCTGAGGCCTTTCTCGGTTTCCTCCCATTTTCATACATTTTATACTCCTTTCTAGTGGCTCATTGAACAGCTGAAGGGGATAACAATGTAATTTCATGAACAGTGACCAAAAAGGAAAAAAAAAAATTCCTTGACTTGGGTGGATAAACGGACTCTCCACACTGTTAGTAGAATTACAGCTGGATGCCAGACTTTCATTGGCTTAATCTCATTACATAACCTAGTCCCTGCAACTGTCTTCTGTTACGGCCTGTTTTATGTGACCTGACAGCCCATATACAGATGTAGCAGTAAATACATGCTGCCAATGCTTAAACAAAAATTTTCCCTATCATCATGTTTATCAGGATAAATGTGTTGCCAGATATATTCTTCTTCCTGAGTTGAGATTAGCAGAGCATGGCAAATGTCATCTCTCCCTCCTCAAGGGGCTCTTCTGAAGCTCTCATTTGGCATTTAAAAACATTGAACATGGCTGAATAGATCCAGATGCATTCTTTAACAGAAGTTCTAGAAACATGGAGAACAGCTTCATCCTATCAAGAATTCTATTATTTCAGGGCTATTCTGACATGGAGCTGAAAATTCAAAGCACTTCTGCCCTGAACCAATTGCAGCATACAACACAACAAGGAAAATCAAAGCGGTCAGAGAAAATTTTGAAATCCTCAGCTTTACGGCTCCTGGGATGTGGGAAGCTGTTTCTCACTGACTGTGTGTTTTTCGAGAACAATTCGAATAAAATCATGTAAACATCATAGATTTAGAAACATAATGCTGGCTCTGATTTCAGATGTATGCGTTTAAAAATCAAACACAGTGTGTGTGTGTGTGTGTGTGTGTATGTGTGTGTGTGTGTGCAATTATACCAGGCTGCAAGGAGTACATTTATGCAGCTCCCTTAAACTACTGCCCTAAACAGAATTTGCATGGATGCAGTTTTCCCTTAGTCTTTATAAGCCACTAGGAACAATGCACGAATTTCAAGTAACCACCCAGCTTTCCATTTTCCATCACTGAAAGGCTTACCCTTTGCCTGCAAATCTCTAGCTGTGGCTGACGGCTGTAAGCCCATTATATTTCAACTGCCATCTGGCAGCAGAGATTCATTCCATTGCTTCAATCACAGTGCCCTGTCTTCTCTAGCTCTGGGAATTGTACTGAAGTGCATGATTTAAATGTCTTCACTGTCAAATTATTGTTGTTAAGTTCACCAAGATAAATTAAAAAAAAAAAAAAGGGAAAAAAATATGCCCTAAAGAGTATTATTTGTTGTAGGGAAGAAAAGTATTTGAAAATCAACAGTTGCTGAGAGACCTCAAATTAGTTTCATTCATAATGCTAGGTTTTCTAAGTGTGAGGTAACAGAATAATAATTACCAAATAAGCCACATGCTCAACGTATAAAAGGCCCAAGTCAAACATTTGGGTAGAAAAATGCAGTGTTTTAAGTAATTAGAAGTTTATAAAATCTTTGCCTTTTCGCTCACCACCCTCCTAATATCATTTCTTACTCATTTTGCAGTACATTTGCTAGGTGGTTGTTCTGTACCAGGCACTGTGAGAGGCAGTGGGACTAGAAAGATAAATAAGACATGGTTCTTGCCTTCTAGACACTAGTAAGAGAACAGCCTTTGATTTATGACTTACTGTAAGTCGCTTCTCTGTCACAAAAGAAAACACAGCTGACAGTGGGGAACTGGGAAAAACATGGCTGCCAGCTCCACATAATCATGCCTGGCTTCTGGTTAGTTTCCCCGCACACCATGGCTTACGCCCCCAGAGGATGCCTGCAGTTGTTCTTGATCTTTTATTTATTCAGATGCACCTAAGGGATGTGACACACCCTTACCAGCAATTGTGACTCGTGCTGGCATTAAGTCTCAATGAGGAGGTAGCAGTGGCTTTGATTGTGCCCTTATCTCCCCCTTGAGAATCAGTGCTCCATTATGCAGAACTGAACTATGCAAGGGGGTTGAGTGTCCATGTGTGTCCCTTGTATAACTAAGAAAGACAATCAAGAAGCTAACTATGAACTTTAGGTATAAATTGGCCCACTTTGTCCTTTCCACTCCAGGGAGCACAGGCTTTCTATTTATGAAGAGCAGTTTCTCTCTCTTATCTCCTCACATTACTCTCCTAAGTTCTTTGGCTCCATATTTTTCTAGGCTTTACTGCAAACAATACAATTTTCAGATTTGGCATTTGTGGGAGAAATCCACTTTTGGGAAAAATCAAACAGAATATCTGGTAAAGCCCAGGACCCCTAAGTTTACATGAGCCAGCTCTCTGGGACTAGTCAGAGAATGAGGCTCACTCAGACATTACTATAAAATGGAAGTTTGAATAAATTAGATTAAACATAAGGAAGAAGGATTGAAAAAAGAACCGAAGGGACAGAAGCTATCATAAATTATTGCATTTAGGTTATGAAAATCTGATCTCTCCATTGGATTGTAGAAACAAAAGGCATAGAGAGAAAAGAAAGGGAAAAAAAGTGAATGAAAAGCTTCCATAAAAGATATTGTTTGATAGAAGGAAATCCAAGAGATAAATCCTGTCCCTGTCTCTGCTCCACAGGAGAACTACAGGAAGAGCTGATCATTTCACTTCTTTGTAACCCTTTTATGGTTCTCATCATCTACAAAATGACAGTCAACTAGCCAAACTACTCAAGGAGGGGGCGTGTGGCAGTGCATGTTGTGAGCCCACTTGCCTGCTCCTGTCACAGCTCTGCCCCACCCCCACATCTGTCTACCTCTGGCAAAGTCCAATTGCTTGCAATTCTGTGCACCAGCCCCCTCGCTTCCCATGCTCAATGCTGTTTTCTGCCTCCATGCTTTTGCTCCTGCTGTACCATCTGATAGGAATCCCCTCTCCACCTTCCTTGTTCTAGCTGGTTGTTCCTACTTATCAAGACTTACTGGGGCCATCTCCTCTGGGAAGCACACCCTGTTTTCCCAGGTCGGCTAAAGGCCTCCTTCTTTATATTCCCACAGCATCCCCGTGTATCTATGTTTTACCTCTTACTATATTTATATTTAAATCATCTGTTTATGCATGCATTCCTTCATCGAGACTGTCAACTCTTCAAAGCTAGTAAGCTAAATACAATGCCTAGAATATAATAGACTTCAAGTAAGTTGGTTTTTTTGTTTGTTTACTAAACTGAAAAGCAAGCATTAGGGGAAAAATCCTGTTTTGATATCAGGGAAAAACTCGTGGATAAGATAATGTTGAGCATATTACTGAAATTCTATAGAGTTACATTTCTAGACAACATAAAAATACAAACTGAAATATCATCGAAGCTGAAGATTCTCAAAGGCGTACACCTCATACCTGTGACTGTCATCACCAGGGGAGGTAGTCTGGACTAGAGGTTAAGGGTGGGCTCCAGAGACTGCTCACCGATTTCACCTGTTCCACCAACTGCCAGCTCAATTGTCTTGTTTACATTATTGAGTTGGTTTTGCCTCAGTTCTTCATCTGTGAAATGGGACCAAATATTGCATTATTGTGAGTCTTAAACAAGACAGTATATGTAAAACACTTAGTAAAGCTTATTACTATCATTATCGTACCCTTTTTACCTCCCTTACCGTATTGTTTTCCCCATGTGTTAGTTCCATCCATTGTAACAACCATCTACTGAGTAATAAAACAAACTGCATAAATTACTGCTAATCCTTGCAGCACTATAATGGAAGTATTGTTAGCTGCCATTTTATGGATGGTGATATTAAAGCTCAGAAAAATTAAATATATGACCCACAATCACACCATTAGTAAGAGGTGACTCCCGGAGATAAAGCCAAAACTAGCCAGCCCCTAAGACCAGCATTTTTTCACAACACCAAGATGCTTTGTCAACACCTCAGGAAAAATAGAACCGTGTGGCTTTTATAAGTTCTATAGTCTTCTGGAATGTAGTTGCATGGTTTTAAGCAATCTAGAAAAATTTTCTCCCCAAAAGCACCATGTCTCTCAATTCCTGAAGCCTGATAGTCCTTAAACGAGCAATAACATGTTTAGCGGGGAGCCTGGGTGGCTCAGTCGTTAAGCGTCGGCCTTTGGCTCAGGTCATGATCCCAGGGTCCTGGGATCGAGCCCCGCATGGGGCTCCCTGCTCCATGGGAAGCCTGCTTCTCCCTCTCTCCCTCCTCCTGCTTGTGTACCCTCTCTCACTGTGTCTCTCTCTGTCAAATAAATAAATAAAATCTTAAAAAAAAAAAAAACATGTTTAGCTCCCCAGTCAGAAGTCAAACAAAAAGAGGACTATTCCTGAGAAGTAACATGTTAATATTCACACTAAAGTGTTAATGACAAGTATGAAGTCCTTTCCCAAGAGCAATTTTAGTATAAAGCATCAAAGGAATGAGGGAAGTGTATAAAATTACTGCTGAAGATAGAAAAAAGTGAAAGGCAATTTTTCATACCAAAATAGCCATTTTTTAACCTATTTGGGGATGGTGGTATTTCTGATAATTTGCTAGAATCTATGAAACATTTTCAGAAGTTTGCTCAACAGTGTACATATTCATTCCAACTTTTGAATGTCTTGTCGGGGGATTCACAACTCATAAAGCCCAAACCTAGATTTCAGCTCAAAGATCTCTAGTTGGAGGCCAGTAATGCCAACATAAAGATTTTGCAGCAGAGACCAATATGGTGGAAGGATTAAAAAATATCAAGGAGACCAATGTAAGCTGTTTCTATACCTCACAGTCTTACCACCAATGTCAGACTCCCTTCTGTTAATTTTGAGATGCCACCCAAGTTTTCCACATTATATTCCGTTTAAGAATGAATGGCCTGAAAAATTAAACAGTATGCACCTCCCATAGCCCTTTGCATTCATCTCATCATGCTCTAAAATGTGGTGTAGAATTTGTTTTAAACAAGGTTTTCTTGACATGTAACACATTCTGATGAAGCTAAAGAAAGGGAGTATAGCACTGAGCTGAGGGGGCTATACAAATATCGATTGTCTAGAAAACAGGAGAGAAGCATCAGGGTTTTCTCAGTTAGATGCAATAGAGCCCATTTCCTCGAACCACGAGTCCCCTTTCTCTTTCTCTACTACTCCTGCCTAGATTCAGTGTGCACCTGCTACATATTGCCATCCATGACGGACCAATGACTCACTCTTCTATGAAAGATCTCCATTTATCCATTCATCCCATTGGACAAACTGAGTACGTATGCCATTCGTAGTTGCTGCTAGCTTCTTTCCATATGGTCTCACTTAGAGACTTCAAAATTGAATAGATTGAGACAGAAACTATCCAACTTTGAATATCAGGTCATGGTGATTGTATAGGGAGCGCCGCTGAGCGTTCCAAATATATTACTCTTCATATGGCTTTCATACATATCTCTAACTTAGCCACCAAAAACTGTTTTAGAGGCTATCACAACTATGGTAACCAGAGGTCAGCCTTTAGGAAAAAGAATGCTAACCATGTGGTGAGTCTGCAGCACAATTTTGCAATCTTCAAATCATAATAAATAGTGTTGCTCATTTTTATCAAGCATTTATGACTTTGCTATGAACGAAAAGACAGACGAACAGAAATGTAAGAAACAATGTAGCCACTGAATAAATGAAATGGTATCAAAATGTTCTAAAATTTTGCTTGTGAAAAATATTTTGATGAAGCACTTACAATGTGACAAAAATAATGCCCCCAATTAAAAAAAAAAACAGTTAAAAAATCTATAGCAGCCTGTCAATGAAAGAAATACTAAGCAGATGTTTTCCTTATTTCCAAATATATTTAGAATTCTGAGGAAAAAAACACAAAGAGTGTTTTTACTATGCACCTGTTGTGGTCAACATCTGGCACTAACTCTCGCCAATCCATCAACCCCACAATGTTGTGTCTCCTTCCAGCTCATGGAGACACTGTAAATAAACCCACGGTGCAGAGCATGGCTTTTCCTGTTGCTTCCCCCCGCCCCACTTATTTCTCTCTCTCTTTTACTTGCCTTTATTTTTTTGTTTTTCACAGCAAGAAGGGAGCAGCACAGAAAACAGAAAAAGTCCATTTATGCCATATATAAACTGTATAATAAACGTGCCTCCTAAAGAAGGGATGACAAATGTAGTAGGAAGAAAGAATTTAAATTCTTTTTAAGAGGGGCGCCTGGGTGGCTCAGTTGATTAAGCGACTGCCTTCTGCTCGGGTCGTGGTCCCGGAGTCCCAGGATTGAGTCCCATATTGGACTCCCGGCTCTGTGGGAAGTCTGCTTCTCCCTCTGACCGTCTCCCCTCTCATTCTCAGTCTCTCTCTCTTAATAAATAAATAGAATCCTTTAAAAAAAATTCTTTTTAAGAGAAAAATGAAAAAAAAATTTAAAAAGAGAAAAATGAGTGGTCTCACCTCAGCCAATCTTCTATTCATTTGTTCATTTAACAAGTACATTTCACTAACTACCTAGATGTAGTACATACAACATAGCACAGTGCATTAAGGTCAAATTAAAAATACACTTGCACAGGGGCGGCTGGGTGGCTCAGTGGGTTAAAGCTTCTGCCTTCAGCTCAGGTTATGATCTCAGGGTCCTGGGATCGAGCCCCACATCAGGCTCTCTGCTCAGCAGGGAGCCTGCTCCCCCTCTCTCTCTGCCTGCCTCTGCCTTCTTGTGACTCTCTCTCTCTCTCTCTCTGTCAAATAAATAAATAAAATATTTAAAAAAATACACTTGCACAATTAAAAAGTCCTTGCTCTCATGCAAGACAGGGTATGCACTCAAAGAACTATTATAAAAGTCTGTAAATGAGGGGTCAAGACCTGCTGCTGATCTTATTTATAAGACTTTCATTTATATAAACTAGGAGGAATATTTTCAGGCCCCAGCACAGGAAATAGGAGAAAACTTTCTACCAGTTACTCCAAGAAAAGAAAGATGGGTCAAATTCCATTACAAAGAATATAGTTATCATCCAAATTATTTTGTTATTTTTAGACTTTGGGTAAGTGGGTCAGTGACTAAAGACTAGAAGTTTATTTTTATAAAAGAAATAAGTATTTTGCTATCACACTTGTTACACTGGGTTTTTTTGCACAACAGAGTCTTTGAAGCCACTTTTCCTTGATCGACTAAAATCTTACTGAAAATTCAAGTAAGTAAACAGACTAGACTTGCATTAATCAATCACGTTCCCATTTGATTGTACAATCAGATAGAAGTTATACAATTGCAGATAGAAGTTCAGATGTGCATGAGGACTCTTGATTTCAAATGAAGACTCAGTTTGAACTGGGGCAGAAATAGAGACATCATTAACTCCTAAAAAGGAATGGGCAAGAGTAGCCACAACAAGGAACTCCTACATCTTCAGGACTCCTGTTCTCAGATCTCTGCTTCTTTCTGTACGTTAATCACAGTTTGATTTCTCCTAGGACAGGCAGGGTTTTCCATACTGTGGGAGACTTGAAGGTTGGCAGCAAGTCTGGGTTCAAATCATTCCAGATTCACCCTCAGAAAGAAGGAATTCCTTTCGACAATTCTGGATTCTTTCTTATCCGAATCTTAGTCTGAAATCTCTCTAAAATGGGCAATGGAAGTGTTCGATTCTGACTCATCACTAAGCCATGAGGCACTATCAGGTAGGAAGAAAAGAAGCTTCAATTCAGACCATGTGGTGATAGCTGGGATGGGGGAAAGCACAGGGAGAAGGAGAGAAGTTCTACAAAGGTAGGAAGAGCAAGTTCTCCAAAGAGAGGAATGCTAGACATACAAGTAATAAATGACCTCAAATGTGGCTTAGAGATCTTCAAATGTTTTGTGCTATTGTAATTGTTTTTGTCAAAGCTTTATAGTTCCTGTGAAGAATATATGTTCGTTATTGATAAAGGAGTTCTAATCTGTTTTGTTGTTCTAATACAAAGTACAATGCTTGTGATTGAAAATAATGGAATTATATTTAGGGTTATTATTTGGTTCTTTGTATTTCATAAGATTTTTAATAATTATCTAATCTTAACAACAGTGTTATAATACTTAGCTATTGTAGTGATAGTTGTGTAATCACACACAAAAAAAGTGCTTATGTCATAAATAAAAGCAACATATTAGATATTTGGCCCATTTCTAGTACAGCCTATTTCTTTAAACATTTGCAGTGAACATAGATTTTTTTTTTTTAAGTGCTTCTAATAGGGGGCCTGGGTGGCTCAGTGGGTTAAGCCTCTGCCTTCAGCTCAGGTCATGATCTCAGGGTCCTGGGATGGAGCCCCGCATCAGGCTCTCTGCTCAGCGGGGAGCCTGCTTCCCCTTCTCTCTCTGCCTACTTGTGATCTCTCTCTCTCTCTCAAATAAATAAAATCTTTAAAAAAAATAAAAATAATAAAATAAAGTGCTTCTAATAAATTTAGACAGACCTCTTCTCATAATGCAATTTCTTGCTTATAGTTAAAACCAAAATGTCCTGCTCAAACTAACTTACTTCTATGGTTGAGAGGTAAAAATGTACTTACAGATAATTTTAGCCTTCTAAGTGGCAATTCCTATTCAGGTTCAAATTGGAATTGACTCAAATGAGTGAAAACCAGTTCCATTATTTTCATTTTCTACAATGCCCTTCAATCTCATATTTTAATGCATTCATTCCTTATTTTCTTCGCTTTACTTCCAAGTAAGTTCATAAGCATAGCTTCTAACTTCCCAGATCAGCTATTTCAATTCCTTAAGACATAGATTAGATTCCTAATTTTGAATCTTGCCGCATAAAAAGTAGCATGGATCAGACAGCTGAATGTAATTAAGATTGATTGGCCAATTCAACAATAAAAACAACTAGCCAGATAAGGGGTTAGTGGTTGTGCCAAGCAAGTAAAAAAGAATCAAATTACCTAATAGCTGGAATGAAACTCATAAATTTTGAAAGAATAAAGACTGATGATAAAATAAACTTGAAAATGCACATGTACTACAATGTACCCTCTTTGGGCCAAATATAATATGCCTGCTAGGAAGATCCGTGGAGACTTGTTCAACCACAAATAAAAAAGTGAAACTTATTCCATATTGAAACTTATTCCATTCCACTGAATGCCAGAGGACCATAGAATATTTCAGCATCACCACAGAGTTCCTGGGTCTCAGAATAGTGTATAGCATGAAACCTTCAGGTACTATTTTGTAAAATCCAGTGTGCACAGTACTAGTGGTCATGTGATCGGTTTAGATGACACACAGAACATTTTCCTTTTCCTCAATTTTTAATATATTTATTTTAATATACACAATAGAATTATATATCATATAAAATACAACATAAAGGTGCCTGGGTGGCTCAGTCATTTAGCATCTGCTGTCAGCTCAAGTCATGATCCTGGGGTCTTGGGATGAAGCCCCGCATAGGGCTACCTGCTCAGCAGGGAGTCTGCTTCTCCCTCTCCCACTCCCCCTGCTTGTGTTCCCTCTCTCACTGTCTCTCTCCCTGTCAAGTAAATAAATAAAATCTTTTTTTTTAAGATTAAGAGAAGAAGGTCAGAGGGAGAAGCGGACTCCCCACAGAGCCGGGAGCCCCATATGGGACTCGATCCCAGTTCGCCGGGATCATGACCTGAGCCGAAGGCAGTTGCCCAACCAACTGAGCCACCCAGGTGCCCAATAAATAAAATCTTTTAAATTTTTTTTAAAAATACAACATATATAATATCTAGATTTTAATGGCTAATTTCTTAAGACTAAGGTTGAAGTGGATATTTAAGATAAAACAGGGATCAATTTAAAGAAAACTATCCAGTATTCAGTTGCTCATTCTACAAGTGTTAAGCAGGTGGTCAGTGCAGACCTCTTTGAGAAGATGAGATCCGAGCAGACTTGGAGAAGATGAAGGAATGGGCCACGCTGATATCTGGGGAAGTGTTCCATGCAGAGAGAAATCAGAGCAGAAGCCCTGAAGTAGGAGCGGCTGAGGTGTGGGAGGAATAGCAAGAGGCCAGTGTGGCTAGAGAAGAGAAAGAGAAGAGGCCAACAGATTATGGGGAGCCAGATCATGTAGTACATTCTCGGGGGGGGGGGCACTATATAACTTATCATACAATATGGGTCACTTACTCGAGTAAAGAGAAGGTGTTTGTTTAATAATTATACCAAAATTGTGTGTGTAAATGGGGGCCATCCATGCAAACTGGAACATAGGATCACCCTCCCTATAGGTCAATGTAAGGATTTTGGCTTCTACTCTGAGTAAAACCGAGAACCATCATGGATACTTTAAAGGATTATCCCTGCTGCTGTGTTGAGAATAGATTATAGTAGCAGGTATAAATCCAGACAGTCAACGTTAATTAAGGTGATACAAGTTATGACCAAGTCTAGAAAGTACTGTTCAAGCACACATGGCACTCTTAATCCTCCTGATCCAGGATAATTCTGTCAGGTCCCTAGAATAGGTGATGCCAGGAGAAGCCTAAAGAGTTTGTTCCATACCCCAAGAGAGTAACACTGATTTTCTATAGCACTGCACTAGGTACTAGAAATATGATATTGAAACCATACACTTAAGCTCAAGAAATTTGATTGGAGAGATAGAACATATATTTATGATTATGAATTGGGAGTACTAACAGTACTAACAGTAATAACAGTAAGTTATTCTCCTCATGTTAGAGGAAGAACAAGAAACGACATTTTGGGCAGACACCAGCAGGTGAGTTCAAGCAACTCTTATCCCATTTCTCTTCTGAAATTTCTGATAAACCCCCAAAAAGAGTATGTCTAGTTTTAAATCCTGAACAACCTTCCTGGCGATTCTAATATTAGCCCTATAGTTGAGAACCACTCACCATAGTGACACCACATTGAATTATGGGATATTCTTTTGGGACTTGTGTTCCTTATTTCAGAATTAAAAATCAGTGTATAGTTACACCCCACTGTGAGGTGCTAAATATAGAAAAACTTGGAAGAGAATAGGCAAAGAAAATGGCTTAAGTTTTTAATTGTGTAAGGAAATGCAACCAGACAGAAAGAGAGAGGGATGGAAATGATAGATAGAGTTGATCCTTAAATAACACAGATTTGAACTGTGTAGGGTCACTTATATGGATTTTTTCAACAAATCTACATACAGTACTGTAAATATATTTCTTCTTCCTTATGATTTGTTTCATAAGATTTACTTTTCTCTATCTTACTTTATTGTAAGAATGCACTATATAATATACAGAACATACAAAATATGTTTTAACTGTCTATGTTATTAGGAACTTCCAGCGAACAGTGGGCTATTAGTAGTTAAATTTGGGGGAGTCAAAAGTGATAATGAATTTTCAAGTGCACTGGGATGACATCCCTAACCCCCACATTGTTTAATGGTCAACTGTATATGTATTAATTTGCTTGGACTGCCATAAGAAGATACCACAAACTGGGTGACTTAAACAACAGTTTTATCCTTACAGTTCAAGGCCAAAAGTGCAAGGCACCTTCAGAGCTGATTTCTGGGAAGAACTCATTTCCTGGCTTATATATGGCTGCTTTCTTAGTGTGTCCCCATATGGCATCTTCTCTGTGGGCACAAAGAGAGAGAGAGAGAGAGAGAGAGACCTAGAATCTCTTCCTCTTCTTACAGAGACACCAGACTTTCAGATTAAATCCCCACCCTTAGGACCACATTTGACCTTAATTACCCCCTCCAAAGTCCTGATCTCCAGTACAGTCACATTGGGGATTAGGGCTTCAACATAGAAATATTGAGAGGACAAAAATCAGTCCATAGCAATGTATATCTATAAATGTCTATGTTATCTGTATCCATGTCTACATATAAATCTAAATCCTTCTATGTACTAACTGCTGGCTCCAAGTACCTTGGTAAGGGAATAAGTGCTTTGAATTGCTAGGTGCAAGCTAATCGTTGCAGATCCATTAATAACAGGTCTGTCGCTTTGAGAGGGAATTGATTTCACATTGAGTGCATTTAATTAACACAGAGCCAAAAGAAATATATTTTTTGTTTATGTTTGTCCGAGAGCTAATTTTGAAATAAGAGCTCTGACTCACAATGGTTGCCACATTATATAGCTTCGGTACACCTCAAGAGGGAGAATGAAGCAAAAATCCTCATGTGTCTCAGAGCCCTTACCAGTTCTGGACAAGTGTGTAAAGACTAATAAATGCATCAGTAGGAATTCTTGGTAGAAGTAACTGTGCCTCTTCTCATCTTTCTCTAGCACAAGATGATCATTTCAGTGACCCCTGTCCTATTCACCAAACCTGTTTCCCAATTGCTGTGCTGTATGATTGTACAGATTTACTACCTTTTCCCCAATTTGGGCTTTAGCTCTCACTTTCATTAGCTTATGTTTTACTAGAATAAACTGAACTTGTCACCTTTAAGCTCTCACTATAAATTGATCTAAACTCTTTTGCATTATACATGCTATTCCTCTCTATTTCTTCCAACTGAATCTTACAAATTGAATATTGTCTGCATACTTGAAAGAAGAATTCCAGTTCCTCTCTCTGTAACTCTCCTGTCTTGTGGATAATAGTGATTCTAAAATGTGTGATAAATCTTCTTTGAAAGGAATTTAGGGAATTTGCAAGTAGGAATGTACATGAAATGTGAAATGTAAACTCTTCATTTTACAGAGGAGGAAACTGTGGTCTATAGAGATTCCATGATCTTCTCAGAATTACTCAGTTAATGTCAGAGCAAAAATTAGAACCCAGAGAACTTAGTTCCAAATCAAAACAATGTTGCACTAAGGAGAGGATCTTATGAAATGTTTTAAGAGACAATTACTCATTTCCTAAATTAGAAATCTAGACACCAATGTCCCAACCCCATTAATAGACTACCTCTGGGAAATCTTATCTTCTGTCATGTATTTATTTTATGCGCAAAATGAAAAAACTCCTCAAACACCTTAAAGGATATATAAATTCACAGTGCAAATATTATGGACTAGCACCAGTCACAACTGATATTCTATGATATTCTTTGATATGCATCTTCTAAAAGCAGAGTTGATGGGCACAACATTCATACTATACTCTGAAAAATGGAATGTATGCCAAACATAAGAAAGTGATTCAGGCAAACAGCAAAATAGAACAAACTAAGAGGTAATAAATATCCTGTCCAAATAAAAGTCAATTCTGAAATAAATATGTTTAGAAATAGAAGTTTCTATCAGTTTAAGTCTCCAGTTATATAATCTGATTATTGTAATGAGTAACATGGAACTGATGATTGATGATGATGATATTGATGATGATGGAGATGACAACAGTTAACATTAACGTGATACAAAATGCCGTCCACCTTTTCAAGCATTTTACATTTATTTGATCCTTAGAAAAGCCATATAAAACAGGTACAGTTGTCATCCGTTTTTAAAACTTCTTGGAGGGTGAATTTTATAAGATCAATGAAAAAGAGAAAAGCTAAGAGAGTACCCTTGATGAGAAAGTCTATTTTTGGTATATTACAAGTAGGGATTCTTTTGGCTACATGAGAAGAAAATCCAGCTCACAGTGGTTTAATTAAAAATGGAGATTTATTGGTTTACATAAACCAAAAGCTGGATCTAGGAGTTGAAATGGTGTTCTCAGCACTTGGTCTCTTTCCATCTTTTGTTTCTTCTTTCTTCTGTGATTGTTTCATTCAGGTCAGTTCTTCCTAGAGGGCTAGAAAGAATCAACCACAGCTCTAGGCTTAGACCTCATCACTTTAGCACCCTACCAAAACTAGGACTTTTCCATTCCAATCATCAAAGCCATATTACTATGCTTGAGTTGTCATTGGACTGATGCCCATCAAATTGGGCCCATACCCATCACTGAGGCCATGGAGCTAGAATATGATTCACCAGAACTAGGTCATATGCCTATTCTAATGCTAATCATCCTGCAAAGAAAAATCAGTTCCTGTTACTAGATGAAGGGAAAATGACATGAGGAAAGTAAATGTCAAAGCTGTCCACCAAAGTATGGAAGTAAGTACAGAAATGAACAGAACAAGATAGAAATCATGAAATAGTGGTGAAGGGAGCTCAGGTAAGAAAGTTCCTTTAAGACTAAAGAAAGCATATGAAGAGAGAAAAGAAAAAGAATAGGGTATAAAAGTGTTTTTTTCATTATGCACGCAAAAAAACCACAATGGGGTTTAACCTTTATTATGACTTTTATTCTGTACTGGGCCCTGCCCTAATTCCCAGGCTCTGTGGGAAGTATAAGGCTACATTCAACTGGGTCCTGCATTAAATAAGCTAAGAGGATGTAGGATCATTTGGGATCAGGTCCCAAATTTAATCCAATGCAACAACCAAGCTATTTGTGAAGTTCTGTGTTAAGTAGTAACTGACAGATGAAAAAGACAGACTCATAACCAACTACAACTCAAAATAGATCATGGTAAGTACTATAACAAAATGCTGACAAAGTTCTTTGGTGAGAGTTGGAAATCTGGAAGAGGTTATTAAAAAGAGACAGAAGGTCACAGAGGAAGGCATCATGAAAAAGGGAGATCTCCACTAGGCCTTGAAAGATGGGAAGCATTTTGACGTGAGAATTGTTGGGGATGAGATCTAATGGTAAGAGAATAAAGAAAAAGAGGTTGAAAGTAGTTGTCTAGTGATGTGAAAGCAGAGCTCTTGAAAGAATTATAAAAGAAGATGAGGTTATAAATGTTTTTGGTGAATAGTATGAACGCCATACTGGGAGACTAAAATTCTTCAGGCACAGAGGGACAACTGAAGAAGATCAAGTATTTGCAGAGTGTCATGAATTGTGTAGTGCCAATAGAGTTGTCCTACAGAAAGAACATTCTGGCTATAGAAGTGTCAAAGACAAATAGAAGGAAACAAACCAAAGCCGAGGAATCTCACTGGGAGTTTATGGCAAAATTCTGAAATTTTGTAGTGGAAATGAAGTAGAAATGAAGGAAGTAATAAAGGAAAGAAATGGAAAATTGAAGCACGAAGTAGCTTGGAGTAGAATCAAGAGAACTAGTCAATAATTAGTTTGTGAGAATTGAAAGGAGATTTTTTTAAAAATCGCAGGACTGGGAACTTAGGAGAATAATGATGCCATTAATGAAACTAGATGTCACAGAAAGGAAGCAGGTTTGCATGTGTCTGTTTGGTGCAAATTAGTGGAGTGGGGTGGATCGTACATGGGGAAAGGGTGAAGAATGACCTCCCAGCAGAGAAGAAATAAACGCATGATTGGAAGAATTGTATGATGGAAATAAAGAAGACAAGTGCAGGGTGTGCATGTTAAGACATAATTTAAAGTATATTTAGACTTCTTAAATATTTTTATGTTCTCTACATTAACTCTGAATCAGATTCATAGAAAATGAAAGTTTGAAAAATATCAACTAAATTGACCACACCTTACTAATAATCCTGAACCCATGCCATCCAGACTTGCTGCTTTTTACGTTAATTGAGCCTAAGCTCAATTCTTCAATGTCAACAATAGCTAAACTGCAGAAAGAGCCAGATGTCCATTGACAGATGAATGGATAAAGAAGATGTGGTATATATACATAATGGAATACTACTTAGCCATCAAAGAAATGAAATCTTGCCATTTGCAATGACATAGACAGAACTAGAGGGTATTATGCTAAGCTAAATAAGTCAATCAGAGAAAGACAGTTATCATATGATCTCACTCATATGTAGAATTTAAGAAACAAAGCAGAGGATCATACAGGCAGAGGGGAAAAATAAAACAAGATGAAATCAGAGAAGGAGACAAACCATAAGAGACTCTTAATCATAGGAAACAAACTGAGGATTGTTGGAGGGGTGGGGGGTGGACGGAATGGGGTAACTGGGTGATGGGCATTAATGAGGGCAGTG
Source organism: Nasua narica (assembly GCA_028533885.1). Classification (NCBI taxonomy): domain Eukaryota; kingdom Metazoa; phylum Chordata; class Mammalia; order Carnivora; family Procyonidae; genus Nasua; species Nasua narica. Next base: position 70,885,905 of record CM052809.1, read on the forward strand.
ATGTATATAACACTGGGTATTATATACAACTGATGAATCACTGAACTCTACCTCTGAAACTAATAATACATTATATGTTAATCAATTGAATTTAAATTTAAAATTAAATGGAAAAAAAGGAACCAATTCTTTAATCTGTACAAAGTTTAGTTCATTTTCTGTCATTTCCAGAAAACTTATTCTTGTCTGGTGCAGTCTCTAGTTTCTTTTCTCTAAAGACATTGGAGAGGTAAATATTTAGTGAATATGCCCTTATCCTCTGACACAAGCTCTCCAGTCTGCTTTTTAAAAACCCTGCAATTTCTTTCATCTTAAAACTAGCCAGGGGGAGAGGAAGAAGTTGGAGGTGATTGCTTGAAATCAAACATCATTTTTTGAAAAATGTCAAGCACTTGTTTTGAGTGAGATTCTAGGTGGACAAAGAAGAGAAGCGAATAACCTGACAATAGCACTCTTAAGGGATGGTTTCAGTGATGATAATGCCCAAGCAATTCTTTTTATTCTGGCCTCTATGTTCTCAAGTCAGGAATATTCCCTGAAGAACTCATACCAGATTTAACATGATAAACAACATGCCCTGAGATGAGAATGCATCAGGGAACCTGAACTAATTCTTGGTTAACTATCAAAGCTAAAAATACTCATTAAAGCTGTAACTCCCTTCCTCTAATTCAAGAAGTTGGGGTATTAACTGAAGACTCAATGAATGGGACTACAGCAGCAGCAAAGACAGGTCAAACATGAAAGGAGGAAAGAGAGCTGGGACTGAGGGAGAAGATGGATAAAGGATCAAATAAAGCTGTATGTTGCTTTTACAGATAAAGTGTTCACATTAAAAAAGAAAAAGAAATAATTATTACATATTAACAGATTTGCCTTCCCAACTGCCTTTTCCCTATTCATTATTGTTCACAAAGCTCTATTTTTTCCCACTTCTCCTCAGATGACTTAAAGTTAAGTCCTAATAAAGTTTACCAATGTAAAAAAAAAAAATTCCATTGTTTTTCCCGGTGATTGGCTTACAAATGAATATACTATATAATTCTGACAATCAGATGAAAAAAAGTCTGCTGAATGATTTCTGGGTGAAGTTTCCTCGCTATTGGGAAGAGAAACACACAAAAGGATGTCCATTACCCCACTCTCTGGCCCCCTTTCTTTGAGATGGTGTCAAGTCTGCATGGGATCACACCTAGAACTTGAGCAGTTATCATCTCATTACCATGAAGGGTGCTGGTGAAAGACAAGTCAGATGGAAGGGCAGACACCAGGGGAGCCTGGATTCTTGAGGATTTCATTTAATTGCTAAATTAACCCCTCTGGAACCCACTGGTAAAATTATTATCATTTACTTTAAAATACTTCAGTATATACATTGTGAGACGATGTGAGCGTATCTCGGGTTGAACTCTAAGCAATGTAATTAAAGATTCCCTCTCCCAGGGTGATCAATGACTATGGCAATCAGGAACGCAGAGGTGGTGTGCTGGCATTCTCATCAGGACATCTGTACTTCACAAAAGCACTTCCGTTACCTGTGTCTTGCTCAATAACCTACACTTGGCTAATTAACATACTAAATGTCAGAAAAGGGCTTTTAGTGATAAAAATAGCAGCCTGTTGACAGGCATGATGAATGCTAAAATTGGGCTCTCACGGGTGAAATCGAAGGTATTCAAGTTCTGTTTATTTGCTAAAATATTTTATAGACACTTCCTACTCTTACATGATAGAAAATGAGAATCAAGTAAGATAATAAGCCTATGCTTCTTGGGATTTTGCCCCGGGCTAAATACCTAAACCAGATAGTTCCTATCTACAATCAATCTACAATCAATCCTATTTGCCTGCAGCCACCTATAGGGATGGCCAGAATCTTTTCTCAGGAATCTTTGTGATTGCCTTCAATGACCCTTTCCTACAAGACGGTATGAGACTCTAAAGGGGGTAGGGAGTAGGGATTTCCTCAGCCTAGACAACAGATAATATGAACTCCATTCATTCACTTGCCCACCAATAAATGTTTAGTACAGTAAATATCTGTAACCGTGATTATTTGGCAACATGACCCAACTTAAGGCTGCTTATTGTGAGAATAATACATTTGATTTATTGTCTAAGACAACTGATTCAGGATTCTCTATTACTTACTACGGACAGCCTCCTGTAGTGGTGTACCCCACCACTACTAACACTTCAGCAGTTAGCTCTGCAGTTTAGGTGGTAGTTGGAGGGCTATGTGTCACAGGAAAGATTTTTTTTTTTTACACTCAGAAAATGTACTATAGGAGAAAAAGCAATGAAATAGGAAATCATGAGATGAAGTTTGAGACCCCATCCTGTGACAGCCTTGGATATATCAGTCTCCTTGGAGCTCAGTGACAGCCAAAGTAGCAAATGCGAATGAGTGAGTCAGATAGCCTGGGTTTAATCCTGGCTTCATCACTTACTAGGGGTGTGAGCTTTCTATTGCCCCAATTTCCTTATCTATACGTGGGCTAGCACCTACTTACAGTTGTTGTAAGGATTAAATAAAACATGCCATGTTCAACCCATAGCACAATGCCTGGCATGGTAAATGTGAAATAAATGTCATCATTATAATCTCTAAAATAAGATAAATCAGTCTGAATGCTCACTTCATTCCTCCTCTGTCTAATATTTTGCAATTTTACCTTCATTATTGTCTGCTCCAGAGAGGACATTAGCGAAGAGATGTAAAATTCATCTATTTTAAATTCAGGGCTAATCCTTGTGTTACGCAATGTCATTTAATCCTTTATTTATACAGTCAAACATTTACTGAGTGCCTATTGTAAACAAGGCACTGTGTAAACACGGGAGATATCTCTGAGGAGCTCTTAGTCCTGCAGAGAAACCAGGAATATTTGTTTTTCCCCCAAACTGAAATTTCGGCTTGCCCCAGTATCCTCAACTTTCATAACAGTCCTTTCTCAAAACAGTCTTTGATACTGTTTGTGTTCCCATGTTATATAAATCTGTGTTCCAACTTTGAGTCCCTCACCCAATCTGGAAATTAACATTCATTCCTTTGTTGGTGGTGAAGGAACAATAGCTATGACCACTGAAAAGCCTGTAGAGTTAAAGGACACCGGACCCATGCAATTCTAAAGGATTCTGGTGCCATTGTCCACAATCACAGTCGTAATCTGAAACAGCCCACTACGGAGAACTCCGATGCTCATGAAAAGTGTCTAAAGGGAGGATCTGAGACAGGAGCTTCTTTAAAATTAGTAACTCTTTCTCCCTCTCTTCTCCAATTTGCTCCTTAACCAAGAAAGCCAATATTTTCCCTTCTAATCATAAAACGCTGCTTATGAACTAATCTCTTTTTAAGAGATGCATTCTGCCACGTGTGAGAGCACAGTGAGTTCTGGCAACCTGAACGAAGCCCCCGTGTGTTCGGACCCACTGTACTGTACACACTTGAAACACCATCTGCAGGCAGCCTTTCCTTCCAACTTGTCAGGGTGAGCGGCAGGAGAGAGTCATGAGCTGAGATGCTTCGTTAACTGGCAGCAGTGTTGCCAGTACAAGGGGAACATCTGTACCAGCCAGACCTGATGAAAATTCAACAGTTAACTATGGCTGAACATATATGC
>CM052809.1:70890027-70909458 GCA_028533885.1 Nasua narica
GACTGCCTTCGGCTCAGGTCATGGTCCCGGAGGCCCGGGATCGAGTCCCATATCGGACTCCCGCCTCTGCGGGAAGTCTGCTTCTCCCTCTGACCTTCTCCCCTCTCATTCTCAGTCTCAATCTCTCTCTAATAAATAAAAATCTTAAAAAAAAAAAAAAGAGGTTATTTAAAAAAGGTGTCTGGTTGCTTACCTGAATCATCATTTATTACAAACCCAAAGGTTCTGACTATAGTAGATAGACTTTTTTCTAATTCTACAGGATGACATAAATAACTGTCTCTAATATACCCCTACCACCACAAGGGCTAGGATGAAACAAAGTAATAAAGTCCAATACTAGCATATCTTACTATCACAGAAATTAAATAGATTTCTAAGTAACTCTATGTAATTTTTTAATTTCTTAACTTTTTAAAATTTAAATTCAAATTAGCCAACATATGGTATTCATTAGTTTCAGATGCAGAGTTTAGTAATTCATCAGTTGTATATAACACCTAGCGCTCATCATATCACAAGCTCTCCTTAATGCCCTCCTTAACACCCAGTAGTTGCCCCATCCTCCATCCACCTCCCCAAATCCATGTAATTTTTAAGTATATTATGTTCTTTTGACATGCATTGCTATGGTAGCAGTTTCCTGTTTAAAAACACTCCTTCCACAAACATTTATTAAACACCTAAAATATGTGTCAGACATATTGGTAGTCTTAACAGTGCATGGCTTACCTCTAGCCTGGTACTTTTTATGCATTACAAAAACGATTCATTCTCTTATCTGTTTCTTCAAATAGTCTTATATTCTTTGAAAACAAAATCACTGTCAGTAGAGTTCTTGGCATTAACAACTCCCCAGCGAAGAAGATACTTGAACAAAATTTTGAGAACCACTATTGATAAATATAGTATTAATAATAATTACAATATTAAGAAGTAAGAAGAAAAGGAGAAGGGGCAATAAAAGGGATTGCTAATCACCAGTATTCTGTTTATTTTTCAATTTAATCTTATCATAACTCTACGAAGGAGATAACATTATGGATCTCATTTTACAAATTAGAAAGTCAAGATGCAAACGTGTTAGCATCAGGGTGTTAACTTGATCAAATTCCTCCAAGAAATAGAAGTGAGTGGGTGGAGAGTGGTAGATAAAGGAGAGAGAGCCCTCTGCAGTCCATCATTACGTGGCTTTGGATACCTATATCTGGAACTTGGAAGCTAGGGGTCTGCATTGTAGACACAGATTTAGGAGTCCTTGACTTATAGGTAGCAGTCAAATGCTTGAACATGTATAAAGAGCACAACAAAGAAGAATAAGATGGGCTGAATAGAATACTTAAAGAATGCAGAAGGGAGAGTATTATGAAAACAAACAAAGGAGAAAATGATGTCAAGAAAGAGTAATTAAAGTGTTAGATTCTGCAGGATAAATGAAGTAGGATGAGAAGGGAAAGTGCACAATCATTTGAGAACTTGGGGTAGGGGAGTATTTCTAAAGTCAGAATTGAGCATGAGATGGGGCAAGAGCCAAAGCTCAGACCTCTGGAAAGAAACAATAGATACATGCATCCTGATGTTTATAGCAGCCAAACTATGGAAAAAGCTCAAGGGTCCATTGAATAATGAATGGATACAGTCGAGGTGGTATAAACAAACAATGGAATATTATTCAGCCATAAAAAAAGAAAGAACCCTTGCCATTTGCAATTATGTAGATGGAACTAGAGAGTATTATGCTAAGTATAAAAAGTCAGTCAGAAAAACACAAATACCATGATTTCACTCATATGTGGAATTTCAGAAACAAAACAAATGAGCATATGAGGAAAAAGAGAGAGAGAGAGGCAAATTAAGAAACAGACTCTTAACTATAGACAACAAATTGATGGTTACCAGAAGGAAGGTGGGCAAGGGGATGCATTAAATAGGTGAGAGGGATTATGGAGGGCCCTTGTCAAGATGAGCACTGAGTGTTGAATAAAAGTGTTGAATTACTAAATTGTGTCAGCCGAAACTAATACATTGTATGTTAACTAACTGGAATTTAAATAAAATCTTTAAAAAAAAAAGTGACAATGGATACATGGAGTGAAAACTTTTGTCATGGAACTTGGCTGTAAAGGGAACAATATAGAAGTGAGGGCAATATAAGATAAAGAAAAGATATTTTATGTTTTTAAGATAGGAGATACGTAAATACGTTTCTGAACTAAGGTTAACTGAGTAACTCCCAGTAACAAGTGAGATCTGAGATGGAGAAAGGAGGTGACTGGGAAGCCTGGGTGGCTCAGTCAGTTAAGTGTCTGCCTTCAGCTCAGGTCATGATCTTAGGGTTGTGGGATTAAGCCCAGAGTCTCATGAGGGCTCCCAGCTCAGCAGGAAGCCTGCTTCTCCCCCTCCCCTCCCTCTGCTCATGCTTTCTCTCTCTCTCTCTCTCTCTCTCTCTCTCTCTCTCTCTCTCTCAAGTAAATAAATAAAATCTTAAAAGAGAGAGAGAGAGAGAAAGGAGGTGACTAATGTAGAAGGTTGGAAATCATGGGGTCCAGAGCAAAGATGGGGCAATTAGGAAAAGGTGGCAAAGAAGAGCCTCTGATATAAATGTGGGTGAGTAAAGCCATAATCTAAGTCATTAAACAAACATACTGGAAAAGAATATTTATACTTCATATTATAAACAGCTAATCTCCCAATATATACAGGGCCCCTTGAGCCCCATAAAAGTATGACCAACAATCAATAAAAATAGGCATACGGTAAAAGTAGTCAGTTCACTGGAAAGCAAATAAACCAGCATATAAGAAGATAATTAATCTCACTCATAAGAAGAGATATGCAAATGAAGATATACAGAGATATTTATTTTCACTTATCAGATTTCTGCATTTATCAGATTTTTGCATTTATATGATTTTTAATATAAATATTATAATTATTAATATAAATAATAATGTATTATTTTTAATTATTTTTGCATTTATATTATTTCTGCACTTATCAGATTTTTGCATTTCTGCAAAAAATGCAGAAGTTTGGCAACTCTGAACATTTACATTACTGTTACAACCTTAAAGAAGGAAAATTTGCAAAATATACATATTATAAATTTGTTTACCCTTTGAACCTGCAATCCCACTTCTGGGAGTTTATCTCATCCTGAACCTAAGAAGAGCTTGGTCCTTTAGGATTCCTTTTTTTTTTTTTTTTAATATTTTGTTTCTTCTGCTTTTCAGACTCTCAACTTTTGAACTCAAAAATTCCATGTCATTTGAAACATTTGTTTTTAATTAGAAGATATTTATATTACTCACAAAATAACATACATGCAAGGTCATTTCTTGTGACATTCTTTATAATATAAAAGATTAGAATATATGAAGTATCCATCAATATTATATTGGTTCAATTGCTCATGATATAGACTATATAGTTGTAAAAAAGAAATATATATGTATGTACATATATAAACATTTCTGGGTAGTGATGTATTATCACAGTATGTGATATAGAGTACCCTAAGATAGATTTTAAATTTAAAAGAAACGCGGTGCAGGACAATGAATATAGTAACCTTCACTTGTGAAAGAAAAGGGGGAAATAAGAATATATATTTATATTTACATGAAGAAATACAAGTCAGAAACTAAAAGCTAACCCCTACCAAGAGGGGCAGGAAAAGAAAAAGATATGAGAATGAGATTTCTCAGTGTATATCTTCTTATATCATTCTGATTTTTGAATAATTTAACCATGTTAGCTATTAAAAAAACTAAGAGCATTGAAAGAAAAGTGAAATAAAATTTATTGTTTGCACTCCTAACCTTTTTTCATGATTAAATCAGCGAATGCTACAGAAAAGCTGTTCCCAGCCATAATGCTCTGAAACATTTTGTCTCTATCAGATGTGAAGTACTCTGTATAATAAAATATCAAGGTTAGGAACGATTTTTTAAAATAAATCATAGTAGAGCCAATGTTTTCCCCAATACTCTCATGCACTTACTATGCAATATGCATTCTTGAATAAAAGAGAAATAGGAGTTATAACTGCTTGCTGGGAATTTGGAAGTAGAGTACAACAATCCTGCCCTTAAACACAGGGGATCCTTTCCAAGACCCCAGTTGGATGCCTGAAACCAATGACAGTACCAAACCCTATATATATTATATTTTCACCCTTACATAGATACCTATGACAAAGTTTAATTCATAACTTAGGCACAGTAAGAGATTAACAACAACGACTAATAATAAAATCAAACTATTACAATGCATCTAAATTGAATTATAGTATCAGATAAAATTATAGATGAGATTAAAGCTTGTGTATCATCCATTATCATGTGTAATCAATACACGATTTAATATTCTCTTGAAAAAAATTCAAACTATTATAACAATATACCATAATAAAAGTTACATGCATGCGGTCTCCCTCTTGCAAAATATCTTATTGTTTTGGACTCACCTTTCTTATGATGATGCGAGACAATAAAATCCCGAGATGATAAAATGAGGCGATGTGAATGACGTAGGCATTGCGACGTAGAGCTAGGCTAGTATTGACCTTCTGATGATTCGTCAGAAGGATCATCTGATTTCCAACTGCTGTTGACCATTGACTGCGGGTAAAACGGAATCGGAGACTCGAAAATGCGGATAGACCACTTTACTTTCTGCCTCCTTGGCTCCAGGCACCTTGCAAACGTAACTTGACTTGTGTGAGTACTACAGTCACATTGTATCACAGAGAAGCAACGAGTTTAGCAAATGCTGTTCTAGAGTTCAAATAAAAAATGTTTAAACTAGAAATCTCAAATTTGTTTGTATCACACTAGTAACAGCTGAGAGACAATTCCTAGGAATTTCTACCATCAAAACAGTAAGTGGAACGACTTACCAATACATTACTCGGAACCCAAGATGGACCCTGGCTGCCTAGTCTCTTTTGCTCAGGTTCCGAAGTTCTTAGACATAGCAGTTCAGCTCTTTGGAAATATATTTTTTTCTTTTTAATGAAAAGGATATTTACATTTGAAACCATAAAACTCCACAAGCCAAATAATTTTTTTCCCTCAGAATAAATTCTGAGGGAGAGAAAAGAATAATTTTTCATAGACAGTATCTGTATATCAATCCCAAAGAATAAGTGCTTTTAAGTCTGCTGCATATAGCTCTCAGCTAGTGAAATTTCTGCAGCAGACATTTTCCTCTAGAAAGTGTAAAATAAACAAAACCTGTTGGGGCGTGTTGGGTGGCCTGAATTCTAGGCAGGCTTAATTTAAAGCTATAAATTAGCTTAGCTCTGTATATTCAAAACCTAAAAGAAATTGAACTGTGGAAAGAAAGAAAGGAAGAAAGGAAGAAAGGAAGAAAGGAAGAAAGAAAGAAAGAAAGAACTGTGAATTTACCCCTGATCCAATGGAAAAATTGACCTACAGTCCCGGTTCTGATATGGTTCCTTAATTAGTAAAATTAAGGAGTTGGAATTATATTGCATCTGTAGCTCTCACTACCTTAAACATTCTGATTCCCCTTCCTCTTGGCTGGGCTAGGAAACAAAGATGCATTTTCAGGTGCTCCTTACTTTGAGACCAACATCTCAAATCACAGTACTCACTGCAATAGACAAGAAAATCTAAGGCTTAAACTGTACTTTCTGCCAAGGAAATTTTTCAGAAACATATTCTTGAATATATGGGAGCCCTCCACAGTGCAGAGCTTTGAGAGATGAGAATCTTTTGTTCCAGCACTTCCTGAAATTCAGAAGCATTATCATTGTTTCATAGCTCAACTGAGCAATATAAGGTTTCTTTCCACGATCTAAGTTGAGAAATATCGTATAAAAAAAAAAAAATGGAAGTAGTCTAACAGTGTTCCTCTAAGGTGGTCTGCAACTTTTGCCTTTCCTTAACTGAATATTGAAAAATCTGAAAAAACACAGCTCAAAGAAAATAGGTTTTATCTCTTTATTAACTTGAGATGTTTCTTTCAGGAAAGAGAGATTGTTGGCAGAAAATAATGAAAACACAAGGGTTGTGCTATATGCTGGAAGAATTGCTCCTGAGACGATAAAGGTGAAATGCAGATAAGAACCGTCAAGACCCAGCCTATTTGCTTTTCTTTTTTATTTAAAGAAAATTGTGTTTCCATTCCACTCCTATCCATCGTAGCTATGAATTAACTGTCAACCCAGAGATCTAGAAGCTCCAGTGAAATAATGTACACTTAATTACTTTGGTGCCCTATAGGTATCTAATGCATGCTATAGGTGATTTCTCTGTCATTTTATCACTGGGAGTTACAAAATAATTCCATCTTCAAAAGACATGGCCTTAACAGGACTAATATTTTTACTTTTAGAATCCATATACTGGGATAAAGGAAATTGCTGACTATAACTTAAAGCAGAAATGTGCATATATTTTAGTCACTGTAAGCACTAAGTCAATTGGGGTGTTTCTCTTAATGCTGCATTTTAATAGAACCAAATTTACCTGAAATAGGAACCATATAATAGTTATACAGTTAATGGAAAAGGAATAAATTTCTTGGGCCATCTCTGTGCCATGTGGTCCACTGAAACCACAATTTTAAATATTTCACCTATTTTGAGACATATTTTTATCACATTTAAACATTTATCAAATCAAAATGCATCTTTACAGGGCACTTGGGTGGCTCCGTCGATTCAATGGCCAGCTCTTGATTTCAGTCCAGGTCATGATCGCAGGGTCCTAATTTGTCTGCTTGGGGATTCTCTCTCTTCTCTCCCTCTGCCCCTCCCCCACCATGCTTATGCGCGCTCTCTCTCTCGCTCTCTCTCTTATGAATAAATAAATCTTTTTAAAAATGCACCTTACATTAAGTAGTAAGTCAATTTAATTGGCAGTGTTTTCTTTTTTTCTTTCTCCATGGTACGTAAAATAACAGGGCAACTCTGCAATCAGAGTTGGTAAATTACTGATTCTTTTGTTGTTTCATATGGTAAGAGCCATTCATAAGAGAGCATTAATTATTTCATGGACTGGGACAAATAAATAAAGCATTAATTCAGCATATGTTTTCTCCAGGCACCAAGGGATTCTAATGACAAAGCACACAGTAAAGACCGTAATATTATTCTGCGGTAAGCTGAATAATGTCTTCCAAAGATGGCCACATCCAGGACCCCAGAATCTTTAGGTATGTTGCCTAACATGACAAAAGGGATTTTGCAGATGTGATTACATTAAGGCCCTTGAGACAGGGAGGTTATCTTGGATTATCTGGGTAGGCCTAATATCATCATAAGGATCCTTATAACAGGGAGGCAGGAGGATCACAGGGAAAGATTTAAGGACAGAAGAAAAGGTTGGAGTGATATACTTTGAAGAAGGAGGAAGGGGCCATAAGCCAATGGATTAAAGGATCCTTTAGAAGCTGGAAAAGGTAAGGAAACATTTTTTTCTAAAGCCTGCAGAAGGAATGTAGCTCTGCGGACACCTTGATTTTAGGCTCTAAGATTTTAGATTTCTGACCTCCACAACCATAAGATAAGTAAACTCACGTTGTTTTAAGCCTGCAAGTTTGTGTGATTTTTTTATAGAAACAATAGGAAACTAATACAATCCTCCTAAGAAACATGCTCTGAAAAATACAAAATATTTTTTACACTCCTGGTTGGTCTCCAGATATATACACATATTGGTAATTCCATTCTTGTTTTATAAAAAGATGCAGAGCTAAAAAAAAAAAAAAAAAAAGATGGAACAATAGATGGATAGAAGGATGGATAGATTAGTAGGTATATAACAAAGTGAAAATAGCAACATGGTAATTATAGAATCAATGAAGTAGGTATATGGGTGTTTGCTGCATACTTTTCCTTTCAACATCCTATATATTTTTTAACATTTTGTAGTAAAATATTAGGAAGGGGAAATGCTGCACATTTGACAGCATTGAAATACAGCTGATGCCATTCTTTAAAAGAAAAAAATGAGCTTTTAGCCAAGTGACTCTCTGAAAGGATAAGCCCCTGCATGGCTTGTACTGTGTAATTGGGTTAAATTACAATTTTTATATTAGTCCTAATTTTCATTTATGTGGCTTTTATATATATAAATATATATAAAGTAGAAAGCGTCAGTGGAAAACTGGTTCTTTTTCTTCATTAAGAGCAATTTTTTATTAGAGAATGACTTTTAAGATGGTAAAAGAAGTCACCTGGATCATTTCACAATATATACTGAAGGATACGCTTGTTGCCATTCCTATATCAGCAAAAGAATTATAAAACGACCTTAATATTTCCCAGTCCAGGGAAAAAATGTGAAGTAGAAATGTGCCTTGAATTCTCTTCCACCGCTCCACCAGTCCTCACTCTCTTGACATCTCCCTTTTGCTCTCTCTCTACAAAGGGATTTGCTCCAGATCAGTTGGAAAATAAACACCCAGGTTCTTCTTTACCAAGATAGTTTCTTTTTAGCAGGCCTCTCTCAAAAATTTTAGTGCCTTTAGTGCCTACAGTGAATGAATAAATAATGGCAAAGTTCCAAGTCCTGTGACATGCCACAAAGTATCTATGAATCTCCAAAAGGTGAAGCTGGGCTTGCTTCTGAAATCAGTTCACCAGGTTAGCTCTACGACCTATGCGTGGTGAACAGCTCCTGCTACCTGGTTAATAAGAGAAATCACGTGGGAACTGTAAAGTAGACTATTGTTCTCTGATTTTTTTCCTTATCTTTGGATTCACAGTTACGCTCATAGTCTGTAGTACTGCTTCCGAAACTTTAGGAAAAGTAAAACACAATTAATAAGAACAATAACATATAAAACTTTTATCCCACCTTTAAATTCCATGAAGGATTTTCATTATCACACTTATATCTCAATTGGTTAATTATATTTAATTTTATTCATATTCCTGCTACTTGTTTCATTATATCTATTATCCTCTTAAAATTGCCTATAACCTACAGTAGAGGATCTTCAAAAATTAGCCAATTAAACAAAGGCACAGGCCATTAAGTTACTTAATTGTTTGTTCGATGGACTTCGCCAGTTTACTTTAGATTATCCTATTTTAAAAATTCACTTAGATGTACTGCCAACATGTAAAGTGCTCTGCTTGATCTCAAGTGGAAACCAAATGTTATTACCCCTCCTCGACATCATCCTTGATTACTGTTGATAACATTTTTCTCCTTTTAGGTTTTAAACTGAGCTCCTCTAGGAAGCTCTCCTATCTTATATCTTCACCTTCTTTATTAGTAATATAAAGAATAGAGTTCTCTCTCTCTCTCTTTCTCTCTCTTTCCCTCTCTTTATTTTTAATTGCATTGGATTAGATTCCTCAGCTGGGCCCCAAGTGCTACTCAGCAATTCTTTTATTTAACTCTAATTGATTCCCTATTGCACTTGCCACAGCAACTGTTTGAAAATGCATCTCAAGGCTCCTAACCCACACCTGTCATCCTTACTTGCAGTAAATAATGTTGCCATCTACCTAAATCAAAAAGATGACCCAAACCCTCTGAAGGAAATTCCTATTCTGATATATATCCATCATGTGAAATTTTCTTGGAAACTTATTTTTTTCTGATTCCTCCATGATCTGAAGGCAAGAATGTCATTTTCTTCGAAGAATAAATCTTCTACTACCTAGGGAAAAACTGCTTCACTTGTAATATTTACCCTGTACAAGCAAGTAGACCCTGCCTTTACATCCCATAGCACACCAGAAACAAAGTTGAATCTTGTTTGTTTGTTTGTTTGTTTGTTTGTTTGTTTGTTTGTTTGTTTGTTTTGAGAGACAAGAGTGAGCTGGGGAGAGGCAGAGGGACAGGGAGAGAGAGAATCTTCAGCAGGCTCCAGTGCAGAGCCAAGGGCAGTGCCTGAGGGCAGAAGGAGGGCTGGATTACACACACACACACACACACACACACACACACACACACACACACACACACCCCTGGGAGATCATGACCTGAGCCAAAATCAAGAGTCAGACACTTAACCAGCTAAGCCACCCAGGCACCCTAAGGCTGAAATATTTAAACCTAACTTTACTGAAGACTAGAGAGTAATGAAAGAGAAAAAATTCCAAACTGGAGGATCTAATTTGCAACACAACTGACTCATCTTCAATTTATGGCCCACTACAGGGTACCATCTTCTTGGCTTCTCAACTACCTACACAGAAACCAACAGCATGCTGGAGCATGCATCTACATAGATGTCCTCTTCGGGAAGAGGCCAAGACACTGGGATGCAAAGAGTGTTAAGTATGTCTTTTCTTGACTTCCTGGGGGCCACCTTCACAGTATTCTTTTCTTCTCTTCGTAGGATGGACACTAGGAATGTCCACTCTACCATGACAAATACTATGTGTTCTAGCTACAGGAGTTTTTTGCTCAAGTTCTTCCCTATCCCCATTTATAGTCTCTCTTTGTTCTTCAGGTATATTTATTCTGCTTTCCCTTCTGTGAATTATGTACTCATTCCTTAACACAATTCCAACTTTCATTTCCTCTGCATGATCTTCCCAGGACCTCCTTGTTCTTTAATTGCACTTATTTGTTTCTCCTCTAATATAGATGAATCTTGGCTCATAGGGTATTTGTAAGTTGTGTATGTGGCTGTCCCTTTCACTAGACTGAACTCTCAGATAGTAAGGAATCTACCTATTTCATAATAATATCAAGAATTTCACATAACTTATTGTAATTTATATTGACTTGTCTTAGTCCCTTTAGGCTGCTTTAAGAAAGATACTATAGACTGGGTAGCTTATAAACAACAGAAAGTTATATCTACAGATCTGAAAGATGGAAAGTTCAAAATCAAGAGGCCATCAGATTCTGTGTCTGTGAGGATTTGCTTCACAATTTATGGAGAGATGTTTTCTCACTGTATCCTCACCTGCAGGAAGGAGCAAGGGAGCTCTCTGAGGTTTCTTTTTATAAGGGCTTTTATAAGGTTTATTTTATAATCCCATTACTGCCCTCATGATCTAATCACCTTCCAAAGGTTCCCACCTCCAAATACCATCACAATGGGGATTATGTTTCAACATAGGAATTTTTGGAGGACACAGTTAGTCTATGGCATTCTGGTCACCTACGTATCAGATGGGCTCCTGAGCACTGTCAAAGCGTTATCTCATTTAATCTTTACCACAACCTTAAGAAATAGGTTCTCTTATTAGCTCCATTCTACAAATGAGGAATAGGGGGAAAGAGGTTCGATATCTTGCCCAAATTCCCACAGGTATAAGGACTGAGCCAGGCTTTATGGGTAAGCATTTAACTCCAGGAATCTTGCTTTTGCCTCTTACCTTACCCCCACAACAATCCCTTTCACTTATAAGCACTCCATAAATGCTGGTTGATTTTAGTATTGAATTGGCTCTTCTATTTAAAGCAAGATAAGCTTTGGCTCTCAACTGTATTACGTGAGAAAGAAAGAAATGGACTTTAAAGTGTATCAAAAAGCTTGCTACAAATCAGAGACCTCAACTCGCACAATTTACAGGAAATGGTATGGCTTGGGTTCATTTGGAATATACACATGAGAGTTATTGGCTCTTAATTTTAAAAATGTTTCATGGGAAAATTATAAATAAAAGCCAAGAAACCATGTGAAGCCACTTACATTTTCTTTACACACATATTCTTACACAACTAAGTTATGTTACCAAGCCTGATTAGACAGACTGTTACCATAACATGTCACCATTTTATTTAACCCATATCTTTGAAATGAATCATCTCTAATGTGGCATTCTTGATGAATGATGTTGGCTAATACAAAATAAATTATTTTTCTTAATAAAAATAAGAGATGGCCCAGATTTTTTTTTTTAGGTTTTATTTATTTATTTGACAGAGAGAGATCACAAGTAGGTGGAGAGGCAGGAAGAGAGAGAGGGGAAGCAGGCTCCCTGCTGAGGAGAGAGCCCAATGCGGGACTCGATCCCAGGACCCTGAGATCATGACCTGAGCTGAAGGCAGAGGCTTTAACCCACTGAGCCACCCAGGCACCCAAGATGGCCCAGATTTTTGATGGATAATATGTAAAACAACTTGCGCCCAGGCAGGAACAAGTTGCTGATGAAACTCTCAGCATTTTGAACATAGAGATTCCAGGACCAACTGGATTTTTTGTCTAAGTGAAAGTATTTTTCTTTCTCAACTAACTAGGGAAGTGTATAATATCAAGACAATAGCCATCAAGTCCATCCACCTAAATTAAGCTTATGAGACTAGAATATAAATATATATACGAGAAGCAGTAAAGCATTTTATTGGATGGGCTATTATAATTCAATATCAAATATTTTAAAAATAACTTTGCATATCCCAATTGTTTCCATGTAATTGTTTTTGTTTTCCTCTGAGTGCATTTTAATGCAAAACTGAAATAGTGAATACTACCATATTAGCTGTTGCCCAGAAAAAAAATTTGTTCTGATTTATGGTGAATATAATAGATGAGAAGTATTATATCCTCTTCTTTAGCTCATTCCAACACCACTCAACTTTTTCTGCTGTGCCTTACTTGTGCAGATACAAAAATGCAATACAATATAGAAATCCTAAACACTGTCTTTGAATTCATATGGTTTGTATTTTCTTGACTTTTAAAATCAATCTGTTCCTCTCCTTAATATTAGTAGCTCAGCACATTAATTTAAAAGAACTGTGCCCTGACGGATAGAGAGTCTGGATCTCAGCAGGATTTTATTTCTGCTAGAAGCATTGAAATGTGGGATGAGCTATTATGATTGGGGAGTGTGGGGGGGAGGGTCCAGGGGAGAATGTAGGGCGAGGGGAAGGGATTTCCAGGAAAAATATATATATATATAATATTTATATATATAAATATATATATATGAATATACATATATTCATTCATATATATCATGAAGCATTCTTAAGCCTTCAGGAATTTATGGGATAATTTTCATCCTTAAAAGAGATCTTTGAAGATTTCCATGCTTTCTTGTTGCCAGCAGTGTTTTCTGTTGAAATAAGATAATTTCTGTAATTGTGTATCTCAGAAAAGCAAGAGGAAAAAAACCAGAGAGATTGGCACATTTTTTTCCAAGATACCAAATTAAACAAAATGACAGCCTGAGTTAAGGACAGAGAAAAGTAGCAAGCTTTGCACATGCCATTGCCTCAGGTATCCTGGCATGTATTCAGTTACATGGATGCAGATTATATGCTTAGAACAGATATCTGTGTGCAATAGTTACATAAAACACGATAAAGGTGGGGCGCCTGGGTGGCTCAGTGGGTTAAAGCCTCTGCCTTAGGCTCAGGTCATGATCTCAGGGTCCTGGGATTGAGCCCAGCAATGGGCTCTCTGCTCAGCAGGAAGCCTGCTTCCCTCTCTCTCTCTGCCTGCCTCTCCGCCTACTTGTGATCTCTCTCTGTCAAATAAATAAATAAAATCTTTAAAGAAAAAAACATGATAAAGGTAATCTGAGTTTACTGATGAACTACCTAAGGGAGCAGAACTTCTTTTAAAAATTTCTAAGTTAGAAGTAATTGTCAGTTATACAAAGAACGGTGTATGGGTACAAAAATATTCCAAGTTTTTATAAAATGAACAATGTCTACTTTTGTCTGAGGAAACAACAAAGTTGAAGGACCAAAAAGCAGGGAAAGGCATGGAATGATGATGTAGCTAACTAGTTTCATCAAATAAAAAATTTTAAGCTAATATTAGACTATGATATATTTATATGTACATATTAATGTGTATATTATTAATATTGTATGTACATTAATGTATATGTACATTAATATTATATGTGCATATAAGTATTATATTTAAATGTATATATAAAAATATATTTCACAGATTTCATTATTCAAACTTCCTCACAAGGTACAATTTCCTTTAAAAAATGTGTTTTTGTTGAGGGACGCCTGGGTGGCTGTTAGTTAAGTGTCTGCCTTTGACTTAGGTCATGATCCCCGGGTCCCACACCTGGCTCCCTGCTGGTGGGAAGGGTGTCCATCCCCTTCTCCCTCTCCCTCTGCCCCCACCCCACCTCCTGGTCACGCTCTCTCTGTTTCTCTCTCAAATAAGTAAATAAAATATTTTTTAAAAATACGTTTTTGTTGAGTTTATTATTCAGATTTATATCCCCATGGGATTTAAGCAAAGGCTGAGAAACTTTTATTAATGCCGTGACATGAATGCCAAAAAAGAAACCAGATATTGCATTTTTTCATCAAATATTGAAATAGAGATTATCTAGTAAAAACAAGGTTTTTTTTCCAGGAGCTTAGGGGAAGTGATTTGTATGCATGTGACAGCTATTCGAGCATCCTTCAATGTGTGTGTGTTCGTGTGTATATTTACACATATTTTAAACAAAAATGCCATCCTACTTTCAATGTCCTGGGCTTCAGGCAAACTAACCAGAGCTCCTTCACCGTCTAGACATCACTCAGCAGGCCATGAGAGACCATGAAAAAACATGGTGACTTGACAATCAGAAAGCAGACACCCATGACCACATACTCTTATTTCCCCTTCTCCTGCTGTCTGTGGTGTTCTTATATGTCATTCATGTAAAAATTCTAAGCCTATTCTTCCGGAAATTCCACAGGTTTTTAATCATCTACCTATCCAATAATGTACACCTGCTCACCTACTTTCTCACAAAGAGTCTGCCTTCCGCCTCTCATGAGCCTGTCACCTTGACAACCTTCTGTGCTTCCCCTGTTTCTTCCCAGTTATGTATAAATTCCCAGCTGCCCAATATAGTGTGAGGGATGACAGTATTTCATGTTGTATGAATTTCAGTGTAGTCCTAGTGAGAATATAAAAACAAGAAGATATGGGTTAAAGCAGCAGTTCTCAAAGGTTTTGGGTTTTGTATCCCTCCATACTCAAAAACTGTTGAGGATCCCAAAGAGCTTTTGGTTTATGTGAATAATAACTACTGATATTTTTTTGTGTTGGAAAGTAAAACTGAGAAATTAAAAAATATATATTTATTAATTCATTTGAAAAATGATCATTGTAAACCCATTACGTGGTAACATTAGTAATATATTTATGAAAAGGATACCCTGCATTTTCCACAGTAAAAGAAATTCAGTGAGAAGGATGCCATTATTTGCATTTTGGCAAAACCGTTTAATGTCTGATTTAATAGCCAAAATTACCTGCTTTCGCAGTTAATTGCTTGTGGTATCGCATGCCATACAGATTTTGGAAAATATTCTCTGCTTATAAGTGTAAGTGATGAAGGAGAATATTGCCTTGCAATTTAACCTCACTGATTGTGGGTTAAATTTTGTGCAGCGTAACTGTGAAAACATCTCAGCATCCCTCAGCCAACCCTGGATTTCATTGTAGGAATTTCTGGAATAGAGGACCCTGAAAAAGAAACCATTCACCTCCTAAAGGTGAATAAAGAACAGGATCCTTCTGACGTAAAAATAATTTCAGCAACTCTACAATGATTACTTAAATTATCTCCAATATAATGTAAACATAAACCAAAAAATAGGTGGAAACTTCATTGCATAAGCACTTGGACAACTATTAAATTGAAATTTAAAGTTATGAAGTAAATATAAACAAAAAAATTCAAATGCTTAGCACTGACTTAATGTGCCAGGTGATTTTTGCTGAGACAAAATCACCCCTTCCGACTTGAATATATTACTCAGTGTTCTAGCAGCGAGGTTTGTCCACAAGTATGTACTATCATGTGCCATGTATAACACATTCCTCTCTCTCTTTCTCATTGGAACTCAGGTGCACAAAATTGGATAAATCACCATCTTTAGTTCAGTGCACATTCTCATCATTGATGCATTCATAGTCCTCTTATTTAGTTAGCCATTTATGTTTTACAATGTTACACGCAACAGTAAACCCCTCACGCAAAATAAAACTTAGGATTCTGCCAATTTACCCTGAAAATACAACCTCCTATTCTATTCCCGGGTGTCCTCCTATCTGTAGCACCCGTTATCCAAAATTCTGTACTTGTGATCATTTTTGCCTTTCAAAAGATGATTTTATTACATATATGTAATTTTATTATGCCTAAAATGGTTCATACATTTCTAAAAAGTATATATTTTATTTTTGGTTGTTTTTAATTTCATCGAAGAAGTTTCATAGAAACTTGTTTTTTCTATTGCTAATATCCATCCATATGATACTGCTGCATGGTGCTATACTTTATTCATTTTAACTACTATATGATATTCAATCGTGTGAACTTTGTAGCAGTTTATGCACCCACTTTTATATTAGTGGATATTAGGTTATTTCCTGTATCTTCGCTATCAAGAACAATACTACTTTGAACATTCTTTTTTTTTTTTTTTTTTAAAGATTTTATTTATTTATTTATCAGGAAAGAGAGACAGTGAGAGAGAGAAGGTCAGAGTGAGAAGCGGACTCCCCATGGAGCTGGGAGTCCGATGTGGGACTCGATCCCGGGACTCCGGGATCATGACCTGAGCCGAAGGCAGTCGCTCAACCAACTGCGCCACCCAGGGGCCCTACTTTGAACATTCTTACTCATACCTCCTACTGTACATATGTAAAGTAAGTAATTTCTTCTACATTTTTCTCTATTCAAACAATAGTAAAACCTATAGCATGTCTGATGTTACATGTTCTTCACATGGCTCTGAAACATTATTTATGTAATAAAGAATAGAGCATTATTGAGCATTTACTATCAGGCGGACTATATTCTGAGATCTCAACATACATCAGCTTCCTCAATATTCACACCAACCTTATGAAATTGGTAGTATCATTTTCTCTATTTTACAAAGACACTAGCAACTAAAGGTTAGAATACGTTATAAGAGATATTGCCAGGTTTCAAAAACCCAGGCAGTTGGGTTCAAGAGCATGGTCTTTAATTACAAACACCATTAATACTTTTTCTTTAACTCACAAAAATAACTCGCGACAAAAAAAAGCAAATGAAATTGCATGGCAGTCTTCTATTAATAAGGGGACCATCCAGATAAAGCAGACAATTTTTATATCAATTATTTTAAGTTAGAACTGAAATGAAAATCAACATTATAAAATTTGTACTTAGTTTTCTGGACATCCTGAAAATATGTCTGTAGACCCTAGTTTGACAAAAACGTCAAGGAATGACTGGTTGGACCTTCTCTATAATCTAGGACTTAAATCAAATTTATTGTAAGTGGTAGAAATGCAACTGTAAGTGGTACAACAATAAAATAATTTGTCGGCTCACAGATTTGGGAAGGATGCGGAGTAGTCAGATTAAAAAAAAGAAGAAGAAATGTTGCAGGAGAAACAGACAAATCTGTAGCAATAGCTGCAGATTTCGATACCCTTTCAACAATGAATAGAATAAGTAGACAAAAAAAAAATCAGCACGAATACACAAATAAGGAAGAATTCAACAGCATAATCAATTGAAAGGATCTAATCCACAGGTATAAAATATGCCATACAACAACTTTTCATATGAAAATCAACTAGTCTATCTTGCATTTTAAGTTAATCTTTTACTGAAGAATGACTCAATAACATCATGGACAGTCATTTGAAAAATGTTGGTTCACTGAGTTTTCCAAATCTTCCAAATGTTGAGACATTTCATTCTGCAACAGAAAAAATTGCATTTGTTAATATTATCACTGGCCTTTAAGAAAAGTCTTTAAGCGCTGGCAAATACAATTTTCGAAAATTCTAATTTTCCTTCAAATTGTGTTATTTATTCCTGGCAACAAATACTGCTACTTATTTTCCTAAAATCACAGGCCCACATTGTTCATTTTCTAGAAAATACTTGCCAAATACCTGTCTAAATAATTACGTTTTTTCTACCAGTAATTTTTTTCAAGTAAAAATGGTGTTGCGTGGCAAACACAGCAATTTCAGCTCACAATTTGAACAATTGCACAAATGCCTTTCCTCATGACGATAGCATTTGAGTATGTAGAAGTGCTTCATGAGTACTTTGCAATTGGTCACACAGAACACGAAAAAATGGGTATTCAAATATCAAATGTAATAAAGTTATTTTTACTGCTATATCTGTGATATTCTTTAGTAAAAATGGCATTTAAATTTTTGTAGTGTGAGTGTATGGCTATGAAAAAGACAATAATTATTATATTTGGTATAATAATTGGTAATATACCAATTATTTGGTATATTATATAATGTATTTATATTATATATTGTCAAATATATAATAATATTTGACAATATTATATGTGGTATATAATACTACAATATTAATATAATATTAATTATATTGTAATTAATATAATTTGGTGACTTCGTTCATATTAAGGCACCAGCAATTTTACCTATGATTTCTTTTGTGCCATCACTACCAATGGCACACAATATCTTAATATTGTTTTTAGTGAAAAGGGCAAATAATATGTTAATATTGTTTTTAGTTTTCACTTCATGGACCATGTGAATGGTCCTCCAAGATTCTAGGGACCACATTTTTGACAGCCACTGCTCTGTTAGAACAGATCTTTTGCTTCTTTAGTTCAACTAGTGTTTCCAGGCTACTAGAACAGAAACTAGCACATAGTAGGTAGTCAATAAGTATTTGTTGGATAAAGAATGAATGGTTGGGGACACCTGTGTGGCTCAGTCAGTTAAGCGTCTGCCTTTAGCTCAAGTCATGATCCCAGGTCTCTGCTCAGCAGGAACCCTGCTTCTTCCTCTCCCACTCCCCCTGCTTGTGTTCTCTCTGTCGATCTCTCTCTCTCTCTCTCTCTCTCTCTCTCTCTCTGTGTCAAATAAATAAAATCTTTAAAATATATATATATTTTAAAAAATGGTGTTCTTCTCTGTTTTTTTTAATTAACATATGTATTAAATCTATGTATTATTTACCCCAGGGTACAGGTCTGTGAATCATCAGGCTTACACATTTCACAGCATTTGTCATAGCACATACCCTCCCCAATGTCCATATCCCTAACCCCCCCACCTCCCAGCAACCCTTAGTTTCTTTCGTGAGTTTAGGAGTCTCTTATGGTTTGTCTCCTTCCCCATCCCATCTTGTTTCATTTCTCTTCCCCACCCCCCCATAACCCCCTGCCCTGCCTCTCAAATTCTTCATATCAGAGCGATCATGTGATAATTGTCTTTCTCTGACTAACTTATTTCGCTTAGCATAATACCCTCTAGTTCCATCCACATCGTTGCAAATGGCAAGATTTCGTTTCTCTTGATGGCTGCATAGTATTCCATTGAATATATATACCACTTCTTCTTGATCCATTCATCGGTTGATAGACATCTAGGTTCTTTCCATAGTTTGGCTATTGTGGACATTGCTGCTATAAACATTTGGGTGCATGTGACCCTTCGGATCACTACATTTGTATCTTGAGGGTAAATACCCAGTAGTGCGATTGCTGGGTCATAGGGTAGCTC
>CM052809.1:70909958-70973777 GCA_028533885.1 Nasua narica
TTTTTTTTATATGTGAATTGAGATTAAAGATCCATCATTGCCCTGGAAACTGTCTTTGGTAAATAGTCATGGGTCTCAAGCCAGAAAGCTTCTTATGTAAGAACTTTCCTTACCCTTTTAATTCCTTTAATCAGTAAAAGCTAATTGTTAAAACTACATACAAACAGCTTTAAAAAAGGCTCTGAATAAAGTTGTTTGTTGGTGTGATCTGTGCTCCCAAGTCTCCTGGGAGAGGTTTTGGTCCTCTTTATCTCCTACAATTTACTGGTACTCCTGTAGAGAATAAGACCTTCCTTTTACGCAGGGTTGGACAGCTAGTTAGTGGCAGGAGTAGAACTATAATTCAGATTGCCTGAATAAATAGTTTTGTGGGTTGTTTTTTTTTTTCGCCCTGGTCTCTTATCTTCTAGGGCATATTAAAAGTCTCACATTTGTAAATTGTGTATGGTTAAAACTTTTGGATTTGGGTTCTCATAGGCCTGGGTTTGAATCTGGCCCAGGTTTTTAGTGGTCACATAACAGTGGGTAAATTACTTAACGCCCCACGTCCTCAGTTTCCTCATCTCCAAAATGGGAGTGATGGAATTACCTAGCTCAGAGGACCATTATAAGGATTAAGTGTGAAGGATTTAAATCCATGTGAAATGCTTAGCACATTGCCTGTTATTTAGCACATACCTACTACACTACTACTTAAATAGTTATTTTAGTTTCTTGGGGGCAGGGGATGACATTCCAATTTTTAAAAATAAAAAAAAAACTACATAGAAACAAAACTATACATCACCCCCCAATATTTTGTTTTAGCCATTCCTCAGCTACTGTTTGTTTAATTTATTGAGTCAACAGTGTTCATTGAACTTCTATATGTTGGACCTTTTCCTAGGCACTGACATACAAAATAGTCATAGTTACTCTCTTATCACCTTAAAAGTCTGGGAAGGGGTCCAGAGACTTTTAAATAGAAAATTATAATCTCATGTCATTCATGCCATGATAGAGGTAATGCAGAGAACCACAAAAGATGGGATGGTGGGGGGCCTGGGTCAGTGCGTGTCCTACTGTGCATCACCTCGTAACTAGGGTGGGTGGTGGTCAGGGAAAACTTCTCATGAATACAATAAGACCTGAAGAATGAGTGATAGCTAGCAACGGCAGAAGTTGGGGATTGAGGAATGTTCCAGAGGAAGGAGAACAGAGCGTGATGTAATATAACGGAAGCCAGGTAAATAGTGTGAAAGAATAAACAAATGAGCAGGAATGAGAGGTGTGGAACATGGAGAACCCAGGCTTTGTTTAAAGGGAACATTGATACTCAGTTCCAACCTAGTGTTGTCAGGTTGGGATGCAGGCCCTGTATTGCCAGATAACCTGTGTTTTTAAGAAAAGCTTACTGTCTAGTGTAAGAGATTTGGGTATTCTAACCGAAGGCTCCCCTTCTGTAATGCAAATCATTAAGCCTATAGGTATCACTTACCCTGTTTGCATCATACTGTGGGATCTGGGCCTCAAAGAGCTGATACAACTACCTTAATACTCTTGTTACTGCTAGTTCTGTGAGTAGTGTAGCCCCTTGTCCAGACTTAGATATCTCATGTCTTCTCCCAGTATCCATGAAACTGTGGCATGCTTATTTGTTTGCTTGCAAGCAGAGCAAAATCTGAGATCCTTTACAATTCCTTAAAGCCACTAGCTACATTGTTTACATTTTAATTTTAATTAACTAAAATAAAAAATGTTAATTTCTCAGTCCCACTAGCCACATTTTAAGTGTTTTAATAGCCATTAAACACTGGGAAGAGCAGATACAGAACATTTCCATCATTGCAGAAAGTTCTATCAGATGTTACTTCAGATTTTTTTGTGTGCGTTCTCGGGTGGGTAGAGGCAAGAGGCTGTTGATTTTGCGGGCCTAAAAACGATAACTTGTATTCATGTTAGGTTCATGGGAGTTACTTTACACAAAGGGAACATTTTGGTTTGGATAATCAATACAGTATTTAGTTCAGGCGTCTTGGGAAAATAAAAGAGAATTATCTCCAGTGTCACTTTGGAGACTGGACAGACTAGGCCATGTGGCAATAAAAATTCTACGTTTATATGGCATGCCTTAATATCACATGGAGATTAGGATCTGTGCCCAAAGGAGCTTGAACTTCTGGACGCTGTCTTCAGCTTCATCTACTAGCCATGCTTAACGTGGAAGGACAAGAGCTGCTCATTTGCAGGGAGGTTCTGGAGCACCGCCAGTCTGCCAGCACCCAGGCCGCCCCTGCTGCAACCCAGCTGTGCTGCCTGAGCTCACAGAGAGGGTAGAGGAGTGCAACAAGGGTTCCCAGTGGTTTAGGGAATTTAAGAGGAACAGCTTTGAGAAAAGAGGGAGCTAGACTCAAAAAGGAAAAAAAAATAGTTGTACTTTAAATTGCAACTTTAAATGACATAGCAAGGGGGCGAGAGGGGGGAGTGGGTGGCTGGGGGAAAATGCCAGGAAACAATAAAAACAGCAGATGCCCTTCTCTTTCAGATGGGGGAGGTTCATTTTGAGGAGGTCATGGACCACTAGTACTGGGAAGTGAAAGTACAACCTTATTTCTCTCATTCTTTCTGTCATTCTGTAGGCCCAGCCAACAGCAGCTGCAGGCCCAAAGGACGGTGTTTTTTACCTGCACTGAGAGTGTAATTGACTGCTAGCCACGTAGGGACAATGTGAGCAAAACAAAGGATGGTGCTAGAAATCTTAAAAAGTAAAGGCAAGGGCCCTTAATAGAAGAACAGTATTACCACCTGCTATTTCCCTGGGTCAGAATACCCTCTGAAACATTTCCAATATTGGGAATTTCACCTACCTATGCCAGAAGAAATGCGCTTTAAAATAGCACATATTTCTAGTGTAATATGATTGTACTTATATGGAGACTAATTCAAATTTTTAAAAATTTGAGTTTTAGAATGTTTTAAAAATTGAATTTATTATTTGCAAGTGCTTACATACATAACTTATAACGTGCTATTAGAACTCTTTCGAAGAAAACTTTGACAGAGGGACATGTTAATTTTGAAGTATAATGATGATTGGATGATTGCTGGCATATAACTGAAGGGCTTCTGTACTGTTTAAAGAAAATTTGTGTAGGCTAGACATTTACCTCTTGATTATGCTGCTAGATACTTTGACAAACCCTTATTTTCACAAATACCCTTCAAATTTTATAAAGTGAACTTTGGGAGAGCTGGGTCATTTGTTCTTAGGGTTTGTACCAATGTAGAGTCCCTTGCATAAATTTCCCACTTGGTGAGATTTTACTCAATTTGGTGTCTCAGTGTTATTTTGCTAAATGCCTTTTTTTTTTTAATTGTGAATTTTGAAATCTTAATTCTGTAGGGATGGAAAAGGTTGGTTATCTTCCCTGCATTCCCCGCCTCTCTCTACCTAAATCAGATACTGTCAATTTTTTAGCATGCTTTCATTTTCCCCTTTCTGTTTTGTTTGCCACACTTCTTACCCACGCTTCAGGCTTGCATTTCCTCGTGCCTCCATTCTCTTCATATAAACAGCATGAAATGGGA
Source organism: Nasua narica (assembly GCA_028533885.1). Lineage (NCBI taxonomy): Eukaryota > Metazoa > Chordata > Mammalia > Carnivora > Procyonidae > Nasua > Nasua narica. Next base: position 70,913,526 of record CM052809.1, read on the forward strand.
AATAATCATTGTCTGTTGTATTTTTGAAGATCGGAATTCTCATCAGTTTTATGGTATCCTTTCTCAGGCAGGGTGTGGTAAATCATCTTTGGAAAACTGGCTCCAGCAAAACTATGCAGTTGAAACTGTTGTGCCCTACTCAGAAACAAACCCAGGAGATTTGCTGTTTATAGCATGAGTCACTGATGGGTTGGAATGAAAGGAGATGATACTAGGTTGCTTTTCATGCACGTCAGTGTTACATCTTATTTTGGAAAGAAGCCTGAAATAAAGAAAAATAAACTAATAAGCTCTTCCTTTCCCTCAGAGAATTTAGAATTACATGGATTCTAGCTTTAGGTGATTAAAACAACAGTTGAGATTTACAAATTCAGCCTTGTCCTTTAACCCCGGATTTCCTATGGTGTTCAAAAATTTTTAGTGTGTACAGTTCCCGAAGTCATACATGAGTGACTTTAATCAGGAGCAAAAGTGGGTTTTTTCTATTATATGCCATTTCCTCCATGGCCCTTGCCTCACTCAGCTATTACTGTATGCCTAATCGACCACAGTAAAATGTCTTTAAAACATTTTCCAGGGGGCTAAGGACTTTTTGGAGAATTTTTATAAAAGAAAATGCCAAGAAGAAGGAAAGTTTGAATAGTTTCTTTGCCGAGGCAAATGTTTCCAGAGAGACTGATGAGTCAAGGAGTTGTTAATAGGATATGTAGATGTAACCTTTCACCTAGTTACCGTCATTACCTAAGTCATAACTGTAGTTTTAGCAAATTGTTTGAACAGGTTCTTGTCTAGTTCCTTAATGAAACAGACTCTCGTGGTTCCATTCTTTTCTAGTCTGTAGGCAGTGCTTTTTCAAAGTTTGCATTGCCCTAGGCTTCCCCTGGTTCCTTCTGTTTAAATGGCAGTTTAACATAGTATAGATTTTCACTAGTATCTTTTACTAGTATCTTTTACTTCAGCTCTTCTTCAGTATTTGTGGAAAGTTTTTATTATGTGTCTCTGATACTGGCTTCTAGCTCTTTGGTTCTTAACAAGGTGCCTTCTTTCACTTACTCAACAAATACTTATTCAGTGCCAGCCGTGTACCAAGCACTATTCTTGACCTTAGAGATTCGACAGTGCACAAGATATTCGTGATCTGTGCTATCATGGAGCCAGGAGTCCAAGATGAAGATGGTCATTAAGTTTTAAAAACTCACAACAACAAATAATTACATAATTGCAAATAGAGGTAGATGCTCTGAATAGAGCAGCACAGTTTTGTGGGCTTGTGTAACAGGAACCCAAGGAAGTAACACTTGACTGATGTCTGCAGCATGAGGTGGAGGATTTGAGAGAGGGTGAAGAGAAGAGTGGTCCAGACAGCAGAGGGGAGTTTGTATAGACGCCCCGTGACAGAAGAGAACAGAGTGAAATCAAGCAATGGAGGAAAATCAAGGGGCCGGTGGAGCAAGATGAGACTGCACACATAGGCTGAAGCCAGTCCATATAGGGTCTTACTGGCCGCATTAAGAATTTGGTCTTGATCTTAAGAACCATAGAGAATGTTTTAAGTAGGGGCCAGTGATTCCATGAGATTTGTGTTTTGATAAAATCTTCTCTGGGGGAATGAATTGGAGGAGGAAGGGGGGGAGGGGCGGTCAGTAGGGAGAAGTTGGGTGGCTCCCGCATTGATCCCAGTAGAAACAACCATGTGTCTCAGGCCTGTTGTGTATACTGGTAGTGAAGTGGCAGGGAGGATGGATTAAAAACGTGTTTTAGAGGATATCAACAACTTTATTTGGGGATAAGTTTTTTTTTTTATTCATTCAACAAATGTTTAATGAGTTCCTACCTTTTGCCAAGATTTGTGCTGGCTCTGGGAATGCAAATGTGAATAAGAAATGCGCGATCCCTGTACTTGTGGCGTTTATGTATTAATGAGAGTAAGGGCTAATCAGTAAGTAAAAGAAATATGATTTCAGGTAATAATAAGTCTTATAAAGAAAAATGAAGCCATGTAAGGAAATGGAGGAGTGGGGATTGTCTTTTTTTAAAAAAAATTTTATTTATTTATTCGACAGAGAGAGAGATCACAAGCAGGCAGAGAGGCAAGCAGAGAGAGAGAGGGGGAAGTAGGCTCCCTGCTGAGCAGAGAGCCTGATGTCGGGCTCCATCCCAGGACCCTGAGATCATGACCTGAGCCGAAGGCAGAGGCTTAACCCACTGAACCACCCAGGCGCCCCTGGGGATTGTCTTCTTATACAGAGTGATCAAGAAAGACCTTTCTGAAGAGGTAGCATTTGAACAAAGACCCAAATGAAGTAAGGGAGCAAAAATCCTTTACTGAGTGGAGGGAACAATAAGAACAAGGTCTCAAGGTTGGAGCAAGAACCTTCCTACCCTCACAGAATACCAGGAAGGCCGGTTTGCCCAGAAATATGAAAGGGAGGGAAGAAAGGCAGCTGTCAAGGATGTTGTGCTAGAAGCTGAAACTTGAAGCATCTAGATAGATTCATTATATTCTCTTTAGTCATGGCCATTTTTTCAAAGCCGAACTCTGTGCCAATCACAATCCCAGATCGCTCTGCTGCTAAACTGTTGTTAAGAATGCTACTGGGACAGCTGCCTTTATCACATCACACCCTGGCCAAAAGCCAGACAGTAGTAACTGCTTGTCCATCATGTCAATGATAACCCTTTGATTGGCTCAATGGAAGGGCCCTTTCTCATTTTAACTGCATTTTCCATTACAGCACTCGCTAGGCTTCTCCAATTAGTCGGTTGAATGGCTTTCTCCAGTGTGGGTAGGTTGTACAGGTAATTTATGGTTGTTCTCCTTGCTGTTACATCTATTCACCATGGCCCCTCTTCTCTTTTGTTAGTTTGTTTCCATCTCTTCCTTCAAGGCCAGGTTCACAGATTAGCAGTTACTTTTTTTACCAGTTTTTTTTTTTTTTTTTTTTTTAATTTACTCCATCTTTCCTGGATCATTGAGCCCTTCAGCCGACTCGGTCTGTATGATACTGTTTTTTTCTTTCTTCTTCAAGTCATTGGAAGAGGCACTACTTTAATGTGCTATTATTGTTCCAAGTTAAAATATTTATGATTTGTTCTTTCTTCCTAGAAAAGATTGGGCACCAATACTAGCTCTGCCACATGCACACGTGACTTTGTCCGAAACATTCAACCCTGCGAAGTTCAGGTTCCTTGTCATTAAGATGAAGATAATAAGCCTCCCTAAATCATTCACAGTGTGGTTGTGAGGAGTAAATGAAGTAAGACACAGGAAGTGTGTTTTATTTATTTATTTTTTTAAAAGATTTTATTTATTTATTTATTAGGAAAGAGAGAGAGTGAGAGAGAGCATGAGAAGGGAGGTCAGAGTGAGAAGCGGACTCCCCATGGAGCTGGGAGCCCGATGTGGGACTCGATCTCAGGACTCCGGGATCATGACCTGAGCCAAAGGCAGTTGCTTAACCAACTGAGCCACTCAGGCGCCCAGGAAGTGTGTTTTAAACAAACGTGTCATTATTTTAAATATTTTAGATGGGCGTATTTCATGTTGTCACCTAAATTGCAGGTTTTTTACCCAAGTTTCCTCTGTGGAATCCCCTGTGCTACAAGAGTTGTGTGAGGCTTCTTGAGCTTCTAGCCACACTACCTAAGCTTGGGACAACTCAACTCAGTCCATGGCCTGGGTAATAGTTTCCTGGGACTGCTGTAACAAAATATCATAAACTGGGGGGTTTAGGACCACAGAAATACATTGTCGCATGGTTCTGGAGGCTCTGAGATAAGTGCATTGGCAGGATTGATTCCCCCCGAGGGCTATGAAGGAGCATCTGTCCCATTACTCTGTCTTAGCATCTCATAGCCCCTGGTGTTCCTTTGCTTGTGGATGGAATTCTCTTTGTGTCTTTCTGTCACCATTGCTTTATCACTGTGTCCAAGTTTCCCCTTTTAAGAAGGACACATTGGATTACAGCCCACTCTGATGTCCTAATCTTAACTTGATCACTTGCAAAGATCCTATTTCCAAATAAAATGATATCCACAGGTACTAGAAGTTAAGACTTGAACATCTTTTTGGGGGATGCAGGTCAACTGATATCAGCATGATTCAGTACACATTAAGAAATGGCAATCACAAACATGAATTTCTAGGATGACTCATAGAGGGTTAGGTCTGTAAAAACTGATCTTCTGTACGACATAGGACAAAATCAGTGAAATTCCTGTCAAAGTTACATGTGAAATTCTGGATGTACATATATACTTACTTTAGAATTCTGCAAGTCTTGTTAATTTCCAGTTAGTATGAATTAGAACAGAAAGGGCCAGATGAAAGAAGGAACAAAAGAACCTGGTCACTTTCTTTTTAATAGTACATTATTTTTCTTTTAATAATATATTCAGATATTGTACTGATGTGAATGGAAAAAATATAGAATTCTTATATAATCTTTGTGGAGACTCTTCTTGTATGTGAAAAGTTTTATCGTTTCAACTGTGTGTGTGTGTTTGTTTGTTTGTTTGGCCCAGCATGCTTCCTTTGACTTTCTGGAAGACTACATGTGGTCCTGTGACACAGCCTAACCACTCTCTGCTAAATGCCCAGAAGGATCTGTGGTTTTTATCTTATTAGATGCCTCAGCCTCGGTTGATTAAAAACTCACTCTTCTCTTAGACTTAGAAATCTCATATATTTGTTTTTCTCACCAGTTTTTTGGGTTGCTTTTATTTATTTATTTTTTTGATAGTACAGAGAAGAGTTTGACACATTTCTACCTACTGATGTTGGAGAATACCTAAGTGCTACTCTTGTAGAGTTTCATCAGATTTGGCATTAAGGTGTTCCATTTTATGTATTAGTCTTCATTTGGCCTTTTCTGGTGTCCAGATTTGTTTTAGGAACATTACCTGAAGCTGTTGTGGTAGTATTTTCCTGTGTACCTGGCTGACCAGTTTAAAAGTCTAGCCATTTTTTATTTTCTAATAGTCTAGCATGTAGACTATTATAGACACGAAGACATGTAGACATGAAGACTATTATAGGAGGCCATTCAGACTTAGTGAAAAGAAGTTGAATACTTGACCTTTACCTACAAAAGTGGCTGTTTTTCAGTCAACCAGAATAGGTTTCTTAGCAAAGCTCTTACATTCCAAATAATTATGTGATAGAGAAAGATTTTAATTGTTGCACTTTAATTAATTTTTCACTATTATTGCTGCATTGAGATTTTCACTGAAGGAAAAATAGCTATTGGTTATTTCTGCTTACAGTTTTTTGTAAAAAAATTTTTTTTAAAAGATTTTATTTATGGGGCCCCTGGGTGGCTCAGTGGGTTAAAGCCCCTGCCTTCGGCTCAGGTCACGATCTCAGGGTCCTGGGATCGAGCCCCGCATCGGGCTCTCTACTTAGCAGGGAGCCTGCCTTCCCCCTCTCTCTGCCTGCCTCTCTGCCTACTTGTGATCTCTCTCTCTCTCTGTCAAATAAATAAATAAAATCTTTAAAGAAAAAAAAGAGTCACTTATGGCTTGTTAAAAAAAAAAGATTTTATTTATTTATTTGACAGAGAGAGATCACAAGTAGGCAGAGAGGCAGGCAGAGAGAGAGGGGGAAGCAGGCTCCCCGCTGAGCAGAGACCCCGATGTGGGGCTCGATCCCAGGACCCTGATATCATGACCCAAGCTGAAGGCAGAGGCCTTAACCCACTGAGCCACCTAGACGCCCCTGTAAAAATTTTTTAAAGAAAAAGGCAAACAATGGATTTCAGATTTCACTGGTATTGTAGAAATAAATTTCCTTCTGGTATCCAATCAAGTAGATGTTAGCAGGAGAAAAAAATGTTTGATCTTATTTTTCAAAATCTAATAGAATATCTTCTTTCTGAAGCTCTAGAAAGGATTGAAAAATCATATGAGAAGGATAAAATAATTGCAGGAGATTAAATTTATTATTACCTTAATCTTCATCATCTGGAAATTTTGATTTTTCCTTGTTCATAAGTAAAGTTTTTGACATATATTTTCCTTCCTAAACTTAAATACCAGAAGGTCAGACCAGTGACTAAAGCGATAACATCAACCAAAAATGTGTTGAAGAGAGAACATGTGAATAGAAAATTTCATGGGTTGAGAGGTGGGGCATGTCGGGCAGGATGTTTTTAAAAAGTGTGTTTGTTACTGGAGTTAGGAAGAGCCTTGTTTCTGGCCATTTTATTTTATTTTAAAAAAAATTTTTGCTGGCGGTGCCTGGTTGGCTTAGTCAGTTAAGTGTCTGCCTTCAGTTCAGGTCATGATCCTGGGGTCCTGGGATTGAGCCCTGCAGCAGGGTCCCTGCTCTGCAGAGCCTGCTTCTGCCTCTGTCCCTCACCTCACTCATGCTGTCTCACTCTCTCAAATAGATAAATAAAATCTTAAAAAATTTTTTTTGCTACTTTTGTTTTTGCAGTTTTCCATTGTCATTCCAATTTAAATATATATATATAATATATAAATATATATTTATATATATATAATAAATATATATAATATATATATTCTTTCTCCTTAAAGGATGAACTTTAAGCCATACCTGAGACCATCTGGCATTTCATGTAATCTCAGCATCCAGTAGAGCTATTCAACCCAAAGGGTGCTTAGTTACTAAGTTGTAGGGCCATCATTCCAGAGCATCCTCAACTTCACTGATACCCGTTGTCTCATTTAATGAATTCTGTACATTTGAAAACTACAGTTTTTTGTTTGTTTGTTTTGAGGTGGTTAAGAGGTTGGACTTGAAAGTCATAATGTCTTATGTTCAGACCCTAGGTCTGACATTTCCCAGGCATGTGACTTCAGACAAATAACTTCTCTTATCTGTGCCTCAGTTTCCTCATCTCTGAAATGAAATAATAACAATGATAACAACAACAGTAATTCACAAGTAGCCCTTGTGATTTTGATTGTGTGCCACACACTGTTCTAAACACGTCACATATTTTTAACACATTTAATTCTCACAGCAACCTTGTGAGATGGGGTAGTTATTATCTCCAATTAACAAATAAGGAAAATGAAGTACACAGAAGTCAACGTGATCTGCCCAAGGTCACATAGATGTTAAGTGGTGGGGCCAGTATTTGAGTTCGGGGATCCTGGCTCGGGAGTCTGCGTCCCTGTGGAACAAACTAGATGCTCCTGTACTCACTTAGCGTGGAGTCGGGCACACCTCGAGCACTGGTCTCTCACCACTCCTGCTCTTGCCCCCAGTACTGCTGCTATCCATGTAGCCCTCTCGGATTCTCCCAAATACTCGATGGACTCAGAAAAATGGTTTCAATAGTGGCTCTCTCTGTTATTTTTATTTTTTCCTTTTTTGGTTATTTTCAAAACATTCATTCTCAAAGGGGTTTGTATTTGTTTTTAAACCTAATATTTTAGCATGTCCATATAATAAAAGCTTTTTTTTTTTTTTTTTACGGTGGAACCATTTGAAGATTAAGGGCTATGCAGGAAAAAGAAAAAAAAAAAAACACGCCAGGTTTTGTTTAAACTTTTGGGGGTTAGAAACTCTCGGTAGCTGTTTTAGATTCTCTTGGAAGAAGTTAGGTCCTGTTGCCATTTAAAACCTTTAAATTTCAGTATAATATATACTTGATTCAGGGGGGCGGGTGAAGATCTGAAGGTAGTTGGGAACTAAATCTCCTAATAACCTTTTTTTTTTCATTTCCAAAAATTACATTTCTGTTATAATCATTTAGGATGCCTTTTATTTTCTTAAGTAATCTCTGTCTCAAACATGAATCTCAGACTTTTGACTCCGAGATCAAGAGTCGCATGCTCTCCCGACTGACCCAGCCAGGTGCCCCTAGGATGCCTAAAAATGAAAATAAAACCCATTTGCCAGTTGGGAATAAAATTGAAGATTTTTGTTATTAGTGCTATATTCTAAGCAGAGGAAACATAGAAAATGGTAAGAAAGTAGTTTTATTTTTTTAAAGTATAACCCTTTCTGGGGTTTAAGCCCATCAATTTTGCCATGTTAACCAAAGCTTTTTTTTTAATTGTACAAAAAACTTGATGGTGACGATGATTTTGGCTCCTTCCCACAACCACTGTGTACTTAGGCCGAGTAGCTTAGTCTAGAGTTTTCAACTACAGGAATACAAAGGGAGGAAAGAGTGGGGGAGGGACCCTGGAGAGTCCAGAGAAGAAGAGGAAATTGATGTTTACATTGCTGTTGGCTAGAATTTTGAAGCCTTTTAAAAATAAAGTTGCATCGTATGCCCCAAGTTTTATAGAAAACATACTAAAGCCAACTGGAAAAAAGCCTTCAGGGAAGGTTTATGACCTGAGTGGCTCCTAGGCCCCTTTAGAGGCCTTCGCTTCCTAGAAGGTCTGTGACTGGGTTTTGAAGAAGAAATGTTTATGTGTTCTCATTCTGGTAAACTATGGGCATAAGTATCATAATAATTGCTCCCATTTATTTGGGGTAGTTTTGTATAAAGGAGGAGAAAACCAGCTTCCTGGCATTAAGCATTTTGGTCAGGTCTTGGCTCAGCCTTTTACCAGCTACGTGACCTTGGACAAATCAGACCTCTCAGGGTCTCCCTCAGCTTTTTTTTTTTTTTTTTGTCTCCCTCAGCTTTATCCGTCTTTAAAACAGAGATATGCTGGTACCTATTACGTAGAGTGTAGTGGTTGCAATTATTCTTCGAGGTGATGCATATAAAATGTTATGTGCCTATAAAATGCATACAAAATGACTGGCACGTGTTTAACTACTTAGTAAATATTAGCTATTATTATTATGTTGTTGTTGTTGTATAAGTTACCTAGTGTATCTCTTATGTTTTCTTTCTATAACCTTGCAGTTCAAACCATTAGCCCTACTTTATAGATGAGAAAATTGAAGCTCACAAAGGTGAAGTGTTTTATTTTGAATGTGAAGTCACATGCAAACGGTCTTTCTTTTGTCATCCTTTTCATCCTGGTGGTTGTGCTCTGCTGTGTTGCCCATCAATACCAAGCTTGTGAGATAGAGCAGAAGGGGATTGCGATTGTTGTTTTCTCAAAATTGTGTGCTAGGTTGCTTGTAGAATTTACAAGATCCAGCATTCTCAAACTTGTGAAATAAAAAGGCCTCTTTCAAAGGAAAACATCCTGACTTCCTATTTGACTTAATTACGTTTGTCATAATATTATGTAAATATATTCCAGCATGGAATAAATGTCTTAGCTTATAGCATTTATACAGTTATAAAATAAAGCAAATTTACAAATTAAGTGCCAACAAACTCCAAATCCAATAAAATTCAAGTGATGACATTAATTTATGTGACAGATGTGTTATTCTGCTGAAGGTAAACTGTCAGTTTTGGGTTTACCCATACTCAAAATGGATTTTATGTTTAATCTAGGACTACCTTTTGATTTCGTACCATTAATGTATCATAAGCCTTTGAATATCGGCAGTTTCATGTGTCCCAGCTCAAAAAACGATGTCTTTTTAAATGAATGTTTTATGATTTGGTAGTAATTTCAAGGTGTTGTTTGACAGTTCAGATTAATAGGACTTCAGGAATACCAGTTTTCATGGGTGTTACTTGACAAACCTGAAAAGCTGTTTTCTTTCCTTCGGAGTCAGTATTTAAGCGTCGGCTTCACCCTAGTCCTGGTGCTGAGGTTAGAGCTAGAATCAGACTTCCTGGGGTCACATTGCTTCAACAGTGTTGTTTACCTAAAAGTTACAGTGAATTTTACATTTCTTTGTGATAAACTAAAATTCCTGGGTCAGCTACTATGAAGATACACGGATTTGTTTTGTATTGTATTGTACTTAATTGCCATTTACAGTGATAGCATAGAAGAGAGCCCAGTTTACCGGATCCGGGATCAGGAGACGACAGACACTTTCCGTAAAGGTCATGTCTTAGGCCCTGCAGGCCACATGGAGTCTCTATTGCAGCTGCTTAACTCTGCTGTTATTTGTGGACATTGAAATGAAACTTCATATAATTTTCACGTCGCAAAATTTTTACACGTTTTTTCCCCCCAACAATTGAAAAATGCAAAAACCATTCATTTTTAGCTCACAGACCATGCAAAAATGGGCAGCAGGAAATGTGACTTGAGAGCCTAGTTTGTCCAGGCCTGCGCTAGATGACATTTGATACAGTAAAAAGCTGCCTCTTTTTTCCTTTCATTTGTGGAGGCTGTAGAGTGTGGTGATTAACATAGCAGCTCTGAACTGAGACTGCTTGTCCTTGGAATATGACCTTCCTGTTGACTCAGTTTCCCCATCTTGAAAAATAGGGGAATTTTTTTTCTTTTTCCCTGGCTGCAGAAGATGAAATAGGAAATTATATATGTAAGAGAGTACATAGTCTGTAGCTTTTAGCTCTTGTTATTTCTTTAATTACTGTTGAGATCATACAGTTTTTCATGTGCTTATTGGCCATTTTAGTGTTTTCTTTGTTTTCTTATAATTCTAGTCGTATTTATTATTTTTTATATTTTGATGCCATATTTATTTCTGTATTAAGGTTATCAACCCACCGTCAGATATTTAGTGAATTAATTTGTTTGCCTTCTGGTTTTGTAGTGGTAAGTTTTCTTTTTATAAGATTTTATTTATTTATTTGACAGAGAGAGACCGTGAGCGATGGAATACAAGCATAGGGAATGGGAGAGGGAGAAGCAGGCTTCCTGCGGAGCAGGGCTCGATACCAGGACCCTGGGATCATGACCCGAGCCAAAGGCAGACGCCCAATGACTGAGCCACCCAGGTTCCCCACTGTAGTGGTGGGTTTTTTAAAAAACAAAGTGATCTTCAGTTTTATGTATTTCAGTTATTGAAGATATTATTTCAATTATTTCAGTTATTGAAGATAAATTCAATAAGTTTATCTTCTCTGTTGTTTTTATTTTTATAAAAATATTCTCACACTAAGGTCAGATAAAATTTACTTATATTTTTATGTGGTTGTTTTGTAATTTCACATCTTAACTATTTAATTCTGGAATTAAATTTTATGTATGTCATGATGTAAACATCTAAGTGTATTTTTTCATACAGATTTTTGTAAATGAGTTCCACGTCCTTAACTGAGTAGTTCTTTCCTTCCTACTCATTTCAAGTGCCATTTTTTATCAGACCCTAGGTAATTTGGTTGAATGGAACTGGGCCTTAGAAACATTTTTTAGGGGCATCTGGCTGGCTCAGCTGGTAGAGCGCCTAACTCTTGATCTTGGGGGTGTGACTTTGAGCTCCATGTTGGGGGCAGAGATTACTTACAAATAGTCTTTAAAAAATTGTTTTTAAATAAGGGTTTTAAGGCTGTCACTATGACGGTGTGCTCTGGTCTTCAGTATTAGTAATTTGGTGCAATATGAAGCATTTTATATTACTTTAAGAATTTTTATCTACCTTTTAATTTTGGTAAAAAACACAGCACAAAGTTTATCATTTTTAAGTGTATAGTTCAGTAGTGTTAAGTATATTCCTATGTTGTATAACAGATCTCCAGAACTTTTTCCTTTTACAAAACAGAAGCTCTGTCCCATTAGACCACAGCTTTTCACTTCCTCTTCTCCTTGCTGTGGTGACCACCATTCTACTTTGTGTTTCTATGAATTTGACACTTTAACTAACTCATATAAATGGAATCACAATGTATTTGTCTTTCTGTAACTGACTTGTTTAACTTAGCATAATATCCCGTCTTTATCTTGTCTTTGGAACTTCTTAAAAACATTTTTTCCTTTTTTTTTGGAATCTTGCTAATTCTGGATGATACTGAAATGTTTTAAAATCTAGTCTCTGATCTGATGGGATTATGGATGTTCTTTATGTGTTATAGCTTTTCAGATTTATCTTAAAGATTTTTTTTTTTTTTTTATTAGAGAGCGAGAGACTGAGAATGAAAGTCAGAGGGAGAAGCAGACTTCCCGCAGAGCCGGGAGTCCGATATGGGACTCGATCCCGGGACTCCGGGACCATGACCCGAGCCGAAGGCAGTCGCTCAACCAACTGAGCCACCCAGGCGCCCCCAGATTTATCTTAAAGAGCATGCATACATTTTGTAGGAAAAAAATGCTCCAAGAATTCTGTTGGACATTCAGGCTGTTTCTGCTGATCTCTTGTGCTAGGACCCCTCTTCTGGCTCATTGATAGAGCAGTTGCTTACCAGGTCGTTTCTCTGTACCAAACAGATACCAAATCTGATCATCCCCTGTTATCAAAATTTGGTTTGGTCTAATATGTCACTTTTATCAAATACTTGTTACAACTTATTGTGATGATTGGACATTGCATTATTCCAACTTTTGAAAAAAAAAATTGTGACCTGCCAAAGCAGGAATTTTCAGCCGACCGAAATTAGTAAGAAAAAGCAAAGCAATAATTAGGACAAAACACTTTTTTTTTTTTTTTAAAGATTTTACTTATTTATTTAATTGACAGAAAGAGAGAGAGAGACAGCAAGAGAGGGAGCGCAAGCATGGGGAGTGGGAGAGGGAGAAACAAGCTTCCCGCTGAGCAGGGAGCCCGATGTGGGGCTCCATCCCAGGACTCTGGGATCATGACCTGAGCTCAAATCAAGAGTTGGACGCTCAACTGACTGAGCCACCCAGGAGCCCCAGAAAAGTTTAATCTTAATGTCTCCATCTTCCCTACAAATCTTTATTTATTTATTTATTTATTTATTTATGTATGTATGTATGTATGTATGTATGTATTTATGTATATATGTATGTATTTATTTAAAAAAGATTTTACTTATTTTTTTGACAGAGAGAGACACAGCACGAGAGGAGAGTGGGAGAGGGAGAAGCAGGCTTCCCATTGAGCAGGGAGTCTGATGCAGGGCTCGATCCCAAACTCTGAGACTATGACCTGAGCCGAAGGCAGACGCTTAATGGCTGAGCCACCCAAGTACCCAAGGACAAAACAATTTTTAAGACAAGCAAAACATTTAAAAACACATAAAGAGTTTTAAACCTATCTTCGTATGTGCCCAGCTTGCCATTATATGAAAAAAAAAATCAGTGAACATATTAACTGAGCTTTCAAAAATAGATACCATTTAAAAAAATTAAAACATACAAATTCATTATATGATATTAAGAAACTGAACACAAACTAAAAGGGAAAAAAATCAGCCAGAGTCAACTACTGCTAACAAGTGAGTAGATAGCCTTACAAATATGTGTGTTGGTAAATACAGAAGAGAATTCTACTCTGCTTACTGTTTTGTAACCTCTTACCTGTTTATCATTCTTTGTATTCGGATCTAACTTGTGGATCCATGTCTGTTGTGCCTTTTTCTTCCTTTCAAGTGATGTGGTAAAAAATGACCTAAATTTTCTTCTTCTTTTTTCTTTTCCAGTTAATTTATTTTACTTTCTCCCATCCCCCAACTTTAGGGTTTTTGGTTTGGTTTGGTATGGTTAAAATAATTTAAATCTTTTGTCTGGATGGACATTATAATTCGATTTCTGTCTATACTGCAAAGTGATCACCACTAAAAGTCTAGTTACCATCTTTTCTTTGCAGGTATCCATTTTGCCTGCCTCTTACCACCCCTTTTCCTCTTGTACACATTTGTTCTCTGCATCTGTGACTTTGTTTATGTTTGTTCGTTTGTTTTGTTTTTAGAGATTCGATATATTAATGAAATCACATGATATTTGTCTTTGATTCATTTTACTTTGCATCATACTTTCAAGGTCCATCCATGTTGTTGCAAATGGAAAATTTCACTCTTTTTTATAACCGAGTGGTATTCCATTGTGTGTATATATACATCTTCTTTATCCATTTATCCATCTGTGTGCTTTTAATGCTTCCATTTCTTGGTTGCTGTAAATAATGCTGCAGTGAACATAAGGGTACATGTATCTTTTTGAATCAGCATTTCTGTGTTTTTTGGATAAATATCCAGAAGTGGAATAGCTGGATTATATGGTAGTTCTATTATTAATTTTTTGAGGAATCACCATACTGGTTCCACAGTGGCTGCACCAATTTAGATTCCCATCAACCTTGCACAAGGGTTCCCTTTTCTCTACATCTTTGCCAACACTTGGTATTTCTTATCCTTTTTATAATATCCATTCGAACTGGTGTGTGGTGATGTCCATTTTGGTTTTGGTTTGCCTTTCCCTAATAATTAGTGATGTTGAATATCTTTTCATGCGTCTGTTGGCCATTTGTATGTCTTCTTTGGAAAAACGTCTATTCAGATCCTCTGTGCATTTTTTTTACCCTAGACTTTTATTTATTTGACAGAGAGAGAGAGGTAGTGGGAGAGAGAGAGCACAAGCAGGGGGAAATGGAGAAGCAGACTCTCCCCTGAGCTGGGAGCCCAATGTGGGGCTCGGTCTCAGGACCTTGGGATCATGGCCTGAGTCGAAGGCAGACACTTAACTCACTGAGCCACCGAGGCACCCCAGATCCTCTGTGCATTTTTAAATCAGGTTGTTTGGTTAAATAATTTAGAAATAATTTAGAAAACCATCTGTTTCTTCTCCATTGATTTGTGATTTTTCTTTTATCATAAATGAATACAGACATTACTTCCTGGGAAGTTTATAAATGTATTCTTCTCCTTGAGAAGATGTATCCATCTGTCCTTCTTCAAGTATCACATTGATCTTTTTTTTTTTTAGCTTGGAGAAAGGTTATAATGACTAGTAAGTCATACTTCCTAGTCATTCTTTTTCTTTCAGTTAGTTTTGCTATCATTTATTATTCCCAATCATTGATTTTTAACCAGTTTGTGCCTCAAAATTTTCTGGGAAGATTTGGCCAAATGTATGCAACTTTTGTAAGCTACTTTAGTAAGTGTAAGGTGGGACACAGACATGTGTACTGAGAAAACTGATGGATTCTGATATATGTCCATGTTTAAGAACCACTGTTTAGTGGCATTAGCATTGTTTTACTCAGTTCTGCTCTACTTGGAGATGTTTAGCAGAATTGCAATAAATTTACCAATTAATTTTAGGAGAAATAACATTTTTGTAGTATTTAGTCTTCTCATACTGGGTAACAATATTTATTTCCCATTTTTGCATAACTGTATATATTACTCTCAGAAAAATTTTGTTGTTTTCTTTGTGTATCCTACACATTTTTTATTAGAATTATTCCTACATATTTAGGATTATTTTCTTTTGCTTTGTGAATGGGTGTGGCTTCCTTTTTACGCCCTCATATTTTCTTATTTGTTTTTGTGGATATACAGAAAAATTTTTGTGGGGGAGAGGGAAGGAATGTTTAAATGGTAGGGCAGTGTTCTTTACAAAGTTTTTGGAAATTTATCTTAGTTGAAATGGATGTTTTTCAAAATCACCATGTAGCAATAAAAATAGTGATATAAAAATGGAAAAAGTGAGGCAATATATGAATTGACTTAAAATCTAGAGAGAAAGGGGATTTTTCTGTGAATTGAAGACTGTTTAAGTTACTTTCTCATTGAAACATGCCTTGACTACGCTATCTAAATTTGCAGACCTTCACCTATAGTTCTTGATCCTTTGCCCTCCTCTTTTTCCGCCATAGAACTTGTTATTGTCTAGCATATTATATAACTTACTTAAATGTTTTCCCCTTATTGTCTGTCCCCACCAGAACTGAAGCTTCATTGGGTTGGGGTTTTTAGAGCAGTGCCTGGACATGGCAAGGGTTCCATAAATTTTAGTTGAATGAATAAAACTTTAGTTGGAGTAAAATCAAGTATTTAAGTGAGGGTTTCTGAAAATAGTGACCGAGTTGTCTAAGTAAGGGTGAGAAATCGGTTCTTTGAGAGAGTTAAAAAATTAGCCAAATGAGGCTTTTTTTTTTCATTGCAGAAGGAATCTGTAGGTAAAATGTGCATTAAGAAAGCAGCCTTTCAGCTAAGAGTCAGTGATTTATATTTGAGTACGTGAGGAATAGGGGATGTTGCTGTTCCTGCCCAGGGCCCTGTTGACTACGTGGACACCTTCTGTTTTCTTTCAGAAACAGCAAACCAGCTTAGCTCCTCTCTTATTTCCCCCTACAAAAGAGAGGTCATTGAAGTTATCTTTCTCCATTTTTAAAGATGAAAATAAAAAGGAGAGAGAAAAGTTGTGCTAGATGAGAGATTACTATGGGATAGTCCTGTTTATTTCTTCTGTGCTGCTATAAATGAAAAGCCATCAACCAAATTTCTCTCTGCCCTTGAGAGACCTGCAGTTCTTTCTTCTGTAGGAGGAACTGTGTTAATTGTGACTTAACACTTCAATGGCATTGTGCACCGTGCCATCTTGGGGTAAGCAGACTGGATATCTGCTGTGTGTGTGTGTGTGTGTGTGTGTGTGTGTGTGTGTGTGTAATCCCTCTTGGTAATATAAAACGGCAATACAAATCAAGTTGTTAGTAAAGTTTCAGTATGTAAATGCTTAGTTACAATTAAGCAAGAAGATATCATGAAGCGTTCAGAAGCACCTCTTGGACTCCCCAGTAAATAGAAAAAGTTCAAGGGAGAAAGCTTGCATCACAGAAAATGAGAAAGGAGACTTGGGAGAATTGCCTTTAAGCTCCCCACTTGTGTTTTTGTTTGTCTTTTAAGATTCGATTTGTCTTCCCCTTTAATTATTTGCATATCACTCTTCTGCAGTCTCCTTGATTTTGCCCTATACTTGTGTTTATATGTTTATGTTTGTTCTGTCTCCTCTTTTAGATGTTACATTGTCAATGGCAGTTTGTCTTCTACTTTATAATTCCCTAGAGCATTCTGTACAGTGTTTTAAAACCAGAAACACTCAATTAATGTTTGCCTCACAAGTAAACAAGAGGGAAAATTAAGGTTTCAGGAAGGAGATTGTAATATTACCAAAAATTATATTAAGGAGTCACAGTAATCAAAGCAGGCATTTGGTCTCTCTGGCATTTAGAGTGAGATGAAAACTGGACTCCACATGAATGGATAAAATGAGTTTGGAGACTGCTCAAGTAGATTACTGTTACTGTTTCCTTCCAAAGTCTGGTCTGTGGCATTTTGTTCCAGAGGAAATTCTAGACCTGTGGTGATTTAATCTTGCCAAATGATAAACCCCAGAACTGAGTCATTCTCATTTTCGTTCACTTTGTTTTTACATGGAATATCGCACAACCAACCAAATGAAGGAAGTTTTGCTTTCTGATGGGTCAGCACTGACAATTTTCACAGTTTGTCTTTATCCTGGTTCTCATAGTAATATTTTATATGTGGATGCTGTAGAGGTCGGTCAGGTTTATATTGTATATATGGAGGGAGTAGTTTGTGTGAATTTAAATCAGGCAGTCCCTACTACTCAGAGATCTTTTGATAACATGGATCTAACCTCAGAATGACATGTTGTGGACTTGCCATGAGAAGAACCTGGGCTCCTTTCTGGGCCTCCAACTTGACTTCCTGAAAATGAAGGAGTTGAATGAGGTCATCTATGAAGCAGAGATCCTCAACCCTGTGATATCTAATGCCTCTTTTTTTTTTTAAAATATTTTTTTAAAGATTTTATTTATTTATTTATTAGGAAAGAGAGAGAGTGAGAGAGAGCATGAGAAGGGAGAAGGTCAGAGTGAGAAGCGGACTCCCCATGGAGCTGGGAGCCCGATGTGGGACTCGATCCCGGGACTCCGGGATCATGACCTGAGCCGAAGGCAGTCGCTCAACCAACTGCGCCACCCAGGGGCCCTAATGCCTCTTTTTTTTTAATGACATATGCTTTATAGTACCCTCTTTAGTACCATGAAATGAAATTCATATATAATATAACCTGCCTGTATGGATAATTAAAAAATATATAGTGTATATATGTATATATATATGTAATCCCTAACTACTATAAAACAATACAAATGAAGTAATGTATAATGAAATAATATACATTTTAATATGGAAATGCTTAGTTTCGGTTTCACAGGAAGAAGTATGAAGGATTCAGAAGCTTGTGCCTATATGTAGAATAATGGGGTATGTGGCAGCTGTATACCAAAATTGATGTTTTTATTGTATTGGCCTCTCACATACTATGAATGGTGTTGTTGGTGATGTTATTTTTCCAGAATGATGAGCAACTCTTGGCAGAGTTCCAAATCAAACAAAATGTTGTCTCCTCTTGATTTAAGTTTCATTTCTAAACAGAAGTTTTTAAGCCATACAAAAAATTTTGTGTTTGTGTGTAAAACGGAATCAGATTCTGGGCTCAGATAATCACCAACAAGTTTATCCATTGCCGCTCATGAGAGTTTGAAAGCCAGGTAGGATATGGTACAGTACTTCATTAAGAGGGAATGTCTTGCACATTGCATGCTCTATTTCGGCCCCCCCACCCCCCAATGCCAGTAGCCCTCTTCTCACCCCAGCTGGGATGACCAGGTATCTGCATTGCCCTCTAGGGGACAGTACTGCCCCCATGGAAAACCATAGCTCAAAGATAGGGTTTCTTAACCTCCACACTTTAACATTTGGGTCAGGTAATTCTTTGTTGTGTGGTGCTGTCTTGTGTCAGAGGATGTTTAGCCACATCCCTGGCTTCTACCTACTTGATGCCAGTGCACTCCCCTAGTTGTGCTAACCAAAAATGACTCTGACATTGCTATGTGTCTCAGGGTGGGGGGTGGGTAAAACTGCTCCACGTTGAGAAGCACCACTCTAAAATCTGCCATTAGAATAACATAATATTCATTAATATGGATAAAAACCATTGCATACCATACTAATAGGTATTATTAATTTTTCTGTCAGGTTTGGGTAGTAAGGGAGGCTTTTACCAATTTCTCATTCTTGTTTATCAGGTCGCTTAACAGTGGGATTATTTTATTACCGGGCTTTGGAAAGGTGGGAAGAATGAACAGTATGGAATGATAAATTTCACAGTATGAGAGAATGAGAATCTCAAGAAAAGCTACCCCAAAAAGGCCCTTTGATAAGTAGGAGTTCATGGAATTCCTTTCTGACAAGTTTGACATTGATGTTAAAGGTTACAAAACTAGAATTTTAGTTCTGCAAGAAATATTAGAAATTGTATGCGTACCTACTCCTTTTACAGATGAGAAAAGGACTAAAAGCTAAAGTACAGTCACAGTTTAAGTTGAACCAGGACTTTAATAAATCTCTTGGGTGTCTCCCCACTGCTCTTTGTACATTACAATGTCTCTCAACCAGGCGATATTTGTAAAATAGTTTTAGCTTTTTGCAAGGTCTGATTCTTGATAGGAAATAAAAGATAAAACAATATTTTTCTTTAAAACCTTGATACCCATCATGCACGCCATGAAAAATAAGTGAGAAGGTTAGCTATTATATACAAGGGACTTGTTTTCCTAGATTAGACAGAAATATTTTTAATACTAATGTTAATAACAACACTTCCATGATACTTCTGTGGACAAGGCCTTCTTCCAAAAACTGTACCTTTTGATGCTTACAGCAGCTCTATGAAATAGATGCTTCTATTATCATCCCCCTCATATGAGTGAGGTACCAAGAGCCCGAGAAGCCTGCACAAGGTCAGAGGGTTCATAAGAGGCAGAGCTGGGATCTGAAGCCAGGCAGTCTGCTGCCCATGTCTGTGCTCTTGTCACTACCCACTCCAGTTGGCTTGTTGCAACCGATGAAGGATAGATAACTATTACATCCTGCTTGTTAAATTGGTATTCTTAGGACTTAAACATTTGGAGAATTTCAAACCTGAACACTTTCAGGACGCATTACATTTTCTTCAAAGATTAAATCATTCTTCACACGTGTCCAACATTTACACCAAAGGTAAACTTACTCTTTAAAGGATTTAAGAGCTTCTTTCATCTTGTCCATATCTGAAGCACAATAAAACAGAATTCTGGCATGAAGTTCATAGCAGGAAGGAACCAGGATCTGAAATGAAAGGATTATATAAAGTTATCTTCCTTGTTTGTTTCACCCTTTGTTATTCCCCTAGAGGAAGGAGAGAGGACTTTGAAAACCTTTATTGCAAAATGAGTTTGAAGTAGACACAAATAATATATTTGATTGACAGCTATAAAAAAAAAGAAAAATGTACCCCTTACTTTGGTAAGACACTTGAAGGAAAAACATCTATATTTATTGAGAAGTGAATGCAAACCTTTTAAACATGATATTTAAAAATCAAAAATAGCATCAACAGTGTTTAGAAATATTTCAAAAGTCAATATTAGGTTTGTAAGTGCCAGGTAGTAGAAAGGCAGAGTCAATTAAGTTCTCTATTCCCAGTGCTCTCTTTCTTCTCGATTTTATATATTATTGGTGATATTGGTATTGGCAACATGCTGACTTCTTTTTTCCACTTAACCTTTTTTGTTTTTAAAGAAATTGTGCTTTTGTGAAAAAATGTTTCTTAAAATTTTCATTCTTTCTGTTAAACTCCTCATATTGTTGGTGCGTCTAAATCTCTAAAGGGCTTTCATTTCCAGGTTTTTATTTCCTAGTTGGCAGTAACACTTTTACACCTTTGTGCAGATGGAAACTTGGCAGGAAAGGTGTACATCAGGGTGTGTTTCTGTGAGGGATTCGAGGGCAGCAAAGAAAGATGCTCAAAGAAAAAGAAAGTTTTTCATTCTGTGTGGTCTCTGTGTTGTATATCACTCAGTTTATTCATTTGCCTGATGAAATTAATGTTTAAATTTGTCGTCATGATCAGGAGGGGTTACACAACTTGTAGGGCCCAAATTGAAATGAGAATATGGGTATGATTGCTAGATTTAGCAAATAAAAATAGAGGGCACCTGGCTACACTGTTCCCCCCCCCAGTATTATTGAAGTATAATTGACAAGTAAAAACCGTGTATGTTTAAAATGTACAACCTGATGTTTTACTATATGTATACGTTGTGAAATGATTACCACAAACTAATTAAGGTATCCATCAGGTCATATAGTTGCCATTTGTGTGTGTGTGTGTGTGTGTTTTTGTGTGGCGAGTACACTTAAGATCTATCCTCTAAGCAAATTTCAAGTATACAATACAGGTCACAGTATACTGCAAATCAGAATCACCCGGACGATTAAAAAAAAAAAAACAACGCAATCAAGTCCTGCTTGTATTTGGTTTAGGGTGTGGAAGGGCATTCTGTAAGACTTTCCATGTAGTTTTAGTACACAGCACTGGGTTGAAAAACTAGTGTGGTCTCTGGCCCAGCAGCATTAGCACCACCTAGGAGCTTGTAGGAAATGCAGATTCTTGGGTCCTATTCCAGTCCTTTTGAATTGGAAAGAGGAAGGGGGCCCTTCAGCAATCTATTTTAACAAGCCCTTCAGGTGAGTCTAATATACTCTTCTGCTATAAAAATTAGAAACTTAAAAGCTTTAAAATTTTTTTTTTTATTTTAGTAGAGAACTCTGGTAGATATTTATGAAGGACTGATTGAGGAACAAACCAGAGGATAAGGCAGCCTGTTAGAAACTGTTACCTTTACAGGTTCATGGGGTAAGAAAATGGGGCTAAGAACTGGAGCAGTGAATATATGAATGAAGGCAGGTGACAGATTCAGGAGATGTGTCAGAGACAGAATTAGTGGAAATTTGTGATGAATTATTGCATTGAGGGGACTGAAGGCAAGAGTAGAGTGAAAAAAATATGAAGTTTCTTTTTGGGTTGATTAGATGATGTAAGTAAACAGGGTGGAAATCTGTTTGGAAAATGTAAATTTGGGGGAAGAGATAAAACTGTTGCATATAAGGTGACCTTAACCATCCAAGAGATGTCTTGCCTAGTTGAAAATTTGACTGCAGGACATTGAAAGCCAATAGGGATTAGGGTGGCATTGGGAGTTTTTACCATGGTATTTACATTCTTGAAATTAGTCCTTAAAATGATTACATATATACTAAATTATTTATAAACATGTACATTTCATTTTAGACTGAACCGAAGATGGCGAACTTTAAACACATCTACAAACCCTTATATTTGGATTATTTATATAAAGTTATTTTGAGTAATTTAGAATACAGGGGCACCTGGGTGGCTCAGTCATTAAGGGTCTGGCTCTTGATTTCTGCTCAAGTCATGATCTCAAGGTCCTGTGTTGGGCTCTGCACTCAGCAAGTAGTCTGCTTGAGATTCTCTCTCTCCCTCTGCACCCCCCCCCCAACCACACACATGCTCTTTCTCTAAATAAATAAATAATCTTTAAAAAATGAATCTGTAGATATATTAGCAAAATCATAGTGAAACAAAAGCTACTACTTTTTGTAGGTTCACATTGTTCCATTCTTGAGTCAACTATACATGAAACACATTCATTTTCTTTCTTTCTTTTTTTTAAAGATTTTATTTATTTATTTGACAGAGAGAGATACAGCGAGAGAGAGAGAACATAAGCCAGGGGAATGGGAGAGGGAGAAGCAGGCTTCCCGCCAGACAGGGAACTTGATGTGGGGCTCGATCCAAGAGCCCTGGGATCATGACCTGAGCCGAAGGCAGCTGCTTAGTGGCTGAGCCACCCAGGTGCCCCGAAACACATTCATTTTCAGGGAAGGAACTGAAATGATAGGAAAACAAAATTCTTATTGCAGCTCTTAATTAAAGGAGGTGGTTTGTGTCTTGATTAAGCCCATAGATTCTGGAGCCAGACCGAGTTCTACCCACAGACAGGAGGTGTGACTTTGGACACATTACTTAAAACTCCGTGTACTTCAGTTTCCTCATCTGAGAAAAGGCTTAGTGGTTGATAGTACTCATTTTATAGGGTTTTTGTAAGCACTTAATGAGTTCATACTTCTAAAAATACTTTGGAAAGTGCCCAGCACTTAGCTAGCAATCATTAAATGTAAGCCCTATTATTAATCTTGGAAACAAGTTTTCTTCCTTTCTACTTACTTAGTCTTTCTAGATTGTTGCTGTGAACAGTTTCTGAGTCTTATTTCTGTCAATTTTATGAACTTCTGAACATTGAAGAAAATGATTACAAACCGACAGATTTCTAGCAATTAAATTCTAAATCATTCATGGAGAAAATGTAGAGGTAACCCAGAAATGTAGCATAATTTCTATATATATGGAAACTAAAACTTGCCTTTCAGTTCAGACCATTTAAGTTTGTTAGCCAAAAGTTGAGGGTCAGGAAGAACTAGGCTCCACATTCTTTACAATTTTAAATCTATTTCACTAATCTTCATTCTGAGTAGTCAGTAGCAAATCAATAATTTACTCTGAACAGGGATAAGTAAATTACTACTCTCTTGATGCATAGTATGAAGGTCAAGAATATATCGTAACAATTTCTACATCAAAAGTTATATGAAAGAAAGCTACCAAGCAAAGTGTGATTATAATGAGATATAATAATGATAATTCCCAGCTGCAACATTTGACCCTTACAGCGCAGTGAGAAGAAGGTAGCACCTCTGGAAGCAGAAAATTATCTTAATCTTCTGTCTGAGATTTGTAAATTAAGGCTGTTCATCACCACTCTTGAATTGCAATGATCCGAATTTCACTTAAAATCATCCCTTAGTTTAGAAATCATGCTGATGTAAAGGCCAGGGAAAAATGCTTTATCTTTGACATTGTATTTATCCTCCTCAAAAATAGTTTTACAATCCACATTTTTCAACCCATTTCATTTGAGGTGCGGAGCCGGTAGAAGAGGAATAGATGTAGTTCTGGGGATTTGTATGTCCAGGCCCTATCAGACCCACAGAGCTTTTGTAACTTGGCGATATGCCCGGGCAGGCTCTAAATATAGCTCTCACTATCCTGTGCTACTTGGAGTTCTTGTGTTCTGGGAATGGCCTGTGGCTGGACAAACTTCCTGGGCTCAGTTAAAGATATGGGAAATATGCCACGTTATGGTCTGAGCGCCTAAAGTCAGACTGGACAAGATCCCAATTACTTTTACTTCTGGAAGGAAACTATTGTGCAACTCTAAGCAAGGAAATCCAAATTCATGATTCTCTTGTGGGGCTAGTGAAGGTGTGGATTCTTCGGTGAATGAATGGAAACATATAGAGCTTTGCCGTAAAAACTAGTTGGGTATTCTCAGGATATATTTGTTATTTCCTGTATTTATTTATAGTTTCCCATCTAAGGAATTGGAGTTCTCTAAGTCATGATTTAGCATGCATAGTGAGTGCGTAGTTGGGATTTATTAAGTGATGGATACGTTATAGATATTTCAAGGTTATATTTCAAAGTTATACTATCATTGTTGACTGATTTGGCAAAATTGATTCTTTAATTGTTGATTTAAGAATTAAAATTGTATCACATCTTTGAAAATTTTTTGTCCTTCCTTGCTATAAATAATTGAGGAAAGTCTTATCCTATTTCAGTTAATTTGTATTTCCACAACTCTGACTGATTTCACTACCAATCACTGGACCTTAGTAACAAAAATCATATATTTGATGTCTTGGATCAGAAATGAACAGATAAGAAGTAATTTTCTTTTATAACTTAATCACATAATTCAGCTTGCTTCACATTGTTTGTTAACAAAGTGTGACAATTTATGTATTAAAGATAAAAATTTATAATAAGAAACTGCCCACATACTTTACTTGAAGGGTAATTACCCTTCATATACTCCATAATTCACCAGCTTTGATAAAGGTGGCAATGAGTTATGATGGTCCTTGCCTTGTCAGAAAGACTTTAATAACTTCATCATGCCACTGGTATCTTAAAATTATGGATTGTATGCAAGGCATAATAACTCTCTTTTTGATAGAAACTACATTTCTCTTCTCAAGTGGTCAGTAATTCACAGGAATTTGAAAATGGCTTTGTATCTCTAAATTATATTTCCACTCACAATATTGATGAAATGCCTTACTTATATTTTCATAGTTTTAAAAGCTACTCATATTTTAATGTGAGTAGAATCCTTGCCTGTTGATTTTTTGTAGTGGAACCCTTTTGTAACACCACTGAATAGTAATATTTGTATTACTGATAGTAATATTTGTATTATGGACCAGCTGTGTTACATCTGGTTTTTATGGTGGTATGAAATAAAATATTATACTGAGGGAGAGTCACAATTTGATCTGAAACATACTACTTTTGTTATTACTCCATTTGGCTGGAATTCTTCCCATTAAGTAACTATTAGTTGAACAGCAGAATTGTGAGCATTGTGGTTGCATTATTAAAATATGTACGCGTTAGGGGTACCTGGGTGGCTCAGTTGGTTAGGGGTTTGCCTGCAACTTGGGTCATGATCCCAGGGTCCTGGGATCAAGTCTCCCATTGGGCTCCCTGCTTTGAAGGGAGTCTGTATCTCCCTCTCCTTCTGCCCTTCTCCACTGCTCCTGCTATTTCTCTCTCTCTCTCTCTCTCAAATAAATAAAATCTTTTTTAAAAATTATGTTCAGGTAGCCAACATATAGAACATCATTAATTTTTCAAATAAATAAAATCTTAAAAAATATGTGTTATTTGGAATGGGAGATAAGGATTTGTTAATAGTTGGAGGGGAACATATCAGCTACAAGAACAGAATGGCTTGGTGGTTAAGTACACGGATAGTTGACACTGAAAGGCAGAGGATACAAGGTGTGGGGAAACAGGAAGGGTATTTATGGATCACATCACCAAAGCACTATGCATTTTGCTGGAGAAAAGTTGGCTAACACTGGTATTATCAGGAGATTTACCTTTAAGTCCTAAGTATGAAAAGTACTTTTATTTTTAATCTGGGCTCTTAAAGTTTACCATGAAAGAGAATAAAATAGCTGTTTTGCAGTTTAAAATTCAGTATAGAGCGGTGCCTGGGTGGTTCAGTCGGCAAGTGTCTGACTCTGTCTCAGCTCAGGTCTTGATCTCGAAATCTCAGGGAGATCAGGCCCAGCGCGGAGCCTACTGAATTTGATGATACTGATTTTTTTTTTTTTTTAAATCGAAAGATAGGGGCACCTGGGTGGCTCAGTTGGTTAAGCTTCCTACTCTTAGTTTCGGCTCAGGTCATGATCTCAGGGTGCTGGGATTCAGCCCTGCCTCGGGCTCCCTGCTCAGTGTGGAGTCTCTTTGAAATTTTGCCCCCTCCCTCTCCCTCACCTTTTGCTCCTCCCCCTGCTCTCTCTCTCTCTCCCTAAAATAAATAAATAAAATCTTTAAAAAAATCAAAAAGTATGTTATTGCAAGTTGGAATTTTTGAAAGGAAAACGTATCTAGCAATTCCACTTCTGTGTATATTCTCAAAGGATTTGAGAAATCAGGGACTTGAATAGATATTTGTACACCAGTGTGCATAGCAGCATTATTTGCAATAGCCAAAAGGTGGAAATAACCCAAATGTCCATTGATGGCTAAATGGATAAAGTGAGATGTATACATGCAATGTATATTACTCAGTGTTATTAAAGAAACGAAATTCCAACACATGCTGCAACATGGGTTAACATTGAAGACATTTTGCTAAATGAAGGAAGCCAGACATAAAAGGACAACTATTGTATGATTTCACTTACATGAGGTACTTAGGTGGTCAAATTTATAGAAACAGAAAGTAGAATAGTAGTTGCCAAGGGCTGGGTGGGATGGGGGCAGAGAACAGGGAATAATTGTTTACTGGTACGGTACAACATTTTGGTTTGAGAAGATGAAAAAGTTCTGGAGATGGACCATGGTGTTGGTAGCACAATAATGTGAATGTATTTAACACAACTGAACTGTGTATCTAAAAACGGTGAAAAAGTAAATTTTATGTTACGTATATTTTACTATGATAACAAAAGCAAAACTTACTAAAATGGTATTACAAAGTGATAAAATGGTTCCAGTTAGAGAATAAACTCACAAGAAGTGTATAAGGGTTAGCTAGTTATTCATATTTATAAATATTCAGTATTCATTATTAGACTAAATTTGGGGAAATAAATTCCTTGTCTTATATATGATCTAGGGAATGATTTGCCCATACTTAAAAATATTTTCTTTCAGTACGTGGCAAGATTCACGGAACATGGAAGATGCTCAGTAAATATTTGTTGATTGATATCTGTTTATTCAGGAAATTGTAGTCATATCTTCTTGTGCAGAATAATCAGCTTAACTGGAACTTGTTAAACCTACTTATAAGCTCAGTGAACAGATAGAAAATATAACCTTTAAAATATAAACAATAAAAAATAGAGTACACATTATACTAGGTTATGGGAATTAATGCATCTCAGTTAATATGCCATGAATTTTTGTTGTAGATATTAAAAACAGTATTAGTAGTATCTTGAGAAATGTATAGTTCTTTGCCTCCAGGACTGCCTCTAGGATCAATAGTGCTATTATCTTCATTTTATAGATGTTCGAAGATCACTGTGGGTCTCGAGGCCATTTTGGTGCTTTCTTTACTATGACAATGACTTCATTTAAGCTTGTGGTTCTTATGAGGGTGATTTGACTGTTTTCCTGGGAAGAAATTTAAGTGGTAGTGCAGAAAACCTATCTAATTAGTGTGGTATTAGGTTACATAACACTGCGTCATATGGCTGCTTTTGCCAGATAGAGAATGATACCACTCCTTTCAGTTCTGTGCAAAGAGTCGATTTTAGTCCTTTGTAGGAACATTATTTTCATTATCCTGAGCACTATTATTCTAGTTATCAAACACTATCACCTACTTGGGAACTTACCGTTTTATTTTTCTGAGTAATTGCATTCCCCCCTACATTGTCCCTTGAATTATATCAATTCATTATGGAACATTGGCAAATCCAAAAACAAAAACAAACAAAAGCACAAAGGTGACGATATTTAAAAAATTACCTGTATTTTACCACTCAGAGGTAAGCAGTGATATCGTTTGTTTGCATGTCAGAGCAGTCCTTCGGTTCTGTACTACATAGATGCACACACACGAACAAAGAGATACAAAACTGGAAGACGTAAAATTGGGACTGTAATGATCACTGTTTTATAACCTGCAGTGTTTTTTCACTGAGCATTAAATAGTGAACACTTTCTCATGTCACTAACTATTCTTTTACAGCTGCTTTCTTTCTAAGTAGCCCCATTGCCTTTTATTTTATGCCTGTACCAATTCTCTATTACTGGGCTTCCAGAATATTCTTCTTTTTTTTGTTACTAGAAATGGTACTGTGATGGAAAAACTTGGATTAATCTTTTGCCTATTTTTCCTTACTTTCTTTTTTTTTTAAAGATTTTTTTAATTTATTTTATTAGAGAGAGAGAGGCTGAGAATGAGAGGGGAGAAGGTCAGAGGGAGAAGCAGACTTCCCGCAGAGTCGGGAGCCCTATATGGGACTCGATCGCGGGACTCTGGGATCATGACCTGAGCCGAAGGCAGTCGCCCAACCAACTGAGCCACCCAGGCGCCCTCTTTACTTTCTTAAAATAAATTCCTGCAAGTAAAATTAAAGGAGTATGAACATTTTAAAAGGTGTTTGAACCGAATGCCAAATTGTCCTTTAGAAAGATTGTGCTGGTTTATACTTCTGTAATATTCTATCTGAGAACAACCATTGCCCATCCTGGAATTAGTTTTGTGGTTTTTTTTCTTTTTTTTTAAACTGCCAACTCAAGGAATGAACAATCAGTCTTTTATTTTGATTTTCATTGGTGACTTGTGCATTTTTTTCTATGATTTGAGCATATATTTTTCTCTATGTTGTGGTTAATCCTATGTGTTCCTCTTTTCTATTTACAAGACTTATTTATATATTAAAGATATTATTAACCCAGTTCTATGTTACTTATTTTGTGACTACTTTTTCTCCAGTGGATTTTTCTGTTTTCAACATTTTGCCAAGTGTTACCAAGGAAAAAAATAAAATAAAAAACAAACTAAAAAATCCCTTTAGATAGATTACTTAACTTAGAGTTTTGTTTCTGAATGCAAGATAGAAATGGTAAATACCCTTCCTTCAACCCCAGATGAGAAAAAATTTCCCTGTCAATCAGTTGTAAAGCCATCAGTCTTAGGATAATAACCAGGTAACTTTAGATAGTTTGTGAAGGGCTTTGTGTCTGATAAGGGGTTTTATCTAGGTGCTGGGAGTTTCTTGAAGAAAAGTGCAGCTAGCTATAGTGAACATTTCCATTTGGGTATGCTCCATTACACCAAGTATTGCTGAAATACAACAGCAGTTGGCATTTTTGCTGGGTAATATGCAAACATTGAGAGAAGGTGTATCCGTACTAATAAGGAAGATAGTAATTAGACTATTGCATAGAATTGTGTTTCTTCCAACAGAGTGTTTAAGCACTGCTCTCTTTTTTTCATGAGGGAGACTGGAGCTACTTATTGTGTGGGGGTTAGAATTTATATTTAGACATGATCTATGTAGAATTTAGGAAATTCACTTCAGTTATATGAAAGTTAACATTGATGTGTATATATATGTGGGTTTGCATGTATGTCAGAGGGGATGGAGGGGACAAAAGTAATCCCCAAATCATAATGTTGAGAAAAATATTAAAGGTAAATCAGATCTTTATTGTCATAAATTACTCTCCAATCCAAAAGTGATAAAGTGAATGTGAAAAGACTATAAGGTTACTTTCAAAACAAACATTTACCAGGTTCCAGGAAATGAATGTGTTTGCATGAAACATACTTGGCAATTGCGTAAGGCTTTTTCTTTATCTGTTTATCAAACAATTGACTGTTAAAGTCTGGTTGTGTTGGGGCACTTGGTGTGCACTCTCTTAAGGCTCCAAAAACATGACATGAGCACCTACTTCCTACTGACTGGCATTATGAAGAGTTGGAATGAGGACAGTGTACTAACATAATTTGATGATAAATTCTGTTTTTGTAATTTGAAATCTCTTGTAATTTTTTTCCTCAAATTTTTATTTAAATTCTAGATAGTGAGCATGTGATAAAATATTGGTTTTAAGAATAGAATTTAGTGATTCATCACTCGCATATAACACTCAGTGTTCAACACAAGTGCCCTTCTTAATACCTGTAACTCATTTAGCCCATCCCCTGCCCTTTTCCCTTCCAGCAGCCCTCAGTTTGTTCTCTACACTTAAGAGTCAGTTGCTTCCCTCTCTTTTCCGCCCCTCCTTCTATGTTCATCTCCTTTGTTTCTTAAATTCCATGTGAGTGAAATCATATGGTATTTATCTTTCTCTGACTGACTTATTTCGCTTGGCGTAGTACATTCTAGCTCCAATCATATCATTGAAACGGCAAGATTTCATTCTTTTTGATGGCTAAGTAATACTCCAGTGTGTGTGTGTGTGTATCTCATGTCTTCTTTGTCCATTCATCAGTTGATGGACATTTGGGTTTTTTCCATAATTTCACTGGTGTTGATAATGCTGCTATAAACATCGGGGTGCATGTGCCTCTTCAAATCAGTATTTTTGTATCCTTTGGTTAAACACCTAATAATGCAATTGCTGGGGCATAGAGTAGTTCCAGTTTTAGCTTGAGGAATCTCCATACTGCTTGCAGAGTGGCTGCACCAGTTTGCATTCCCACCAGCAGCGTAAGAGGGTTCTTCTTTTTCTACATTCTCGCCAACATCTGTTGTTTCCTGTGTTGTTAATTTTCGCCACTATGAAAAGTGTGAGGTGGTATCTCATCGCAGTTTTTATTTGTTTCCCTTATGATGGATGATGTTGAGCATCTTTTCCTGTGTCTGTTGGTCATCTAGATATCTTCAGAAAAATGTCCGTTATTCATGTCTTCTGCCCATTTCTTAACTGGATTATTTTGGGAAGGTATTGAGTTGGGTAAGTTCTTTGTAGATTTTGGATACTAACCCTTCATTAGGTATTTCATTTGCTGAGAGCTCTTCTAAATACATTAGAGGTAGGGGTGTCTGGGTAGCTCAGTCACTTAAGTGTCAACCCTTGATTTTGGCTCAGGTCATGATCTCTGGGTCATGAAATGGAGCCCTGTGTAGGACTCTGTGGTCAATGGGAAGTCTGCTTGAGATTCTCTCTCCCTCTCTCTCTCTCTCTGCCACCACCCCACCACCTCACACTCTCTCTCTCAAAATAAATAAAGTAAATCTTAAAAAAATTACATTAGAGGTACTCTTTATTTAAAGGAGTCCTATAAACCATAATTTTGTCACTTGAAGAATTTGTCATACATAATTACCAATGGTTTAATCTTCTTGAAAATCAGAGCCCAGCTTCACAGTTTGGGAGGCTTATGATAGTTTTAATTTGACTGTGAATAGGATATGTGTTTTCTGTAACCATCTTAGAGAAAAAAAGTAAAACGGAAGTCTCAGGTAGCAAGTAAGTTAATAGCGCTGCCAAGTAGAGTTTAATGTTAATCAAGTAATGTAGAAATAATTTCATTTCTCTAAAAAATCTGCCCTTCGTCATCATGGTTGGTTAGGAGACTTGGTCCTCATGGGAACAGAATACAATTCTTTTCATTCTCATTCAAATAATATTTTAAGCCTACTTTTTCCTTTACAGGTTTTATAAGATAACTTATATGAATTTGAATTTTTTTAGAACACCTGATGCTTTGCTTTTAAAATTCTTAGAAGAAGCACCTAGATATATGTTTAAATATCCATATAAATTCAGTTATGTCTGAAGTATCTAGGCCTTTTCATTTTCAATGTTTAAATCAAAATCTTTTTGTACATGAAAATTTTAAAAATTTGAAACTCTTGCAAAATCTTTCAAACAGTGCTGGTTCAGTGCAGTATTTAGGCATATTATATTAAGTAAATTGAGTATAGTAAGTACTGGTTTTATTTTAAAGCTCAGATATCAGTGCTATAGTAATATCTTTTCTCATTCGAAAACTGAACTAGCAAAAATATTTTTAAACATTTCGAAAATATTAAATGTGTTAAGTAATTCTAGCAACACTTTTATGCTAGATTTATATACAAAATTAATTTATGAATTTTGTAAATTGATCACAGAGTAGGTTATTTTTACTGTAAGAATTTAAGACTTAAATTCAGCAGTTATGAAACATATTGAATAAATTTACCCAAGACTTTCTGGTTTACCAAATTAAATGCACATTGCTCCCCTTTTTTTTTTTTTAAAGATTTTTATTTATTTATTAGAGAGCGAGAGACTGAGAATGAGGGGAGAAGGTCAGAGGGAGAAGCAGACTTCCCGCAGAGCCGGGAGTCCGATATGGGACTCGATCCCGGGACTCCGGGATCATGACCTGAGCCGAAGGCAGTCGCTCAACCAACTGAGCCACCCAGGCGCCCACATTGCTCCCTTTTTAGAGATTTGTTGAACATCTTCATTTACTGATCTCTTTATTGAGGAATTTTAAATAAAGTTTATTACTTATCTAATACTTTTGAGTTTATAGTGTACTCAAAATGGTTTATTTATCATTGGCCAGTTACTCCTTCAGACTCTTAACTTACTATTTTATAAGGCTAATTTAAATTACTATTTAAACATGTTTTACTGTTACTGATTATCTTTTATTTTGATATATTGAGGGTCATTCAGGACTGAATATGATCACCAGGTCCCATGAAGATGGGAGTGGAGGCAGGACATTCATCTTAATAAAGGTCAGGAATGATCCCAGCCTGGAGCAGGGGTATGATTTGGCAGTGGAAATGAATATTTTCCTGGAATGAGTTGGCAGAAGTAGGTTCTTACTAATTTAGATATATTTTCAGGCAACTAAAGGGAGAAATTATGAAATCCAGGATTGAGCAAAGTATTTCAAGCATTTTATAAGAAGTGATTAGATTAGGGAGATTTTTCTGTCCTACTTAAAATCTGAGAGAAGATATTAGTATTATTACATTAGCAGATTCTTCTTGATCTGTAGTATTTCTTTTTTTTTTTTTTAAGATTTTATTTATTTATTTGAGAGAGAGAGAATGAGAGAGAGGAAGCATGAGAGGAAGAGGTCAGACGGAGAAGCAGACTCCCCGCTGAGGAGGGAGCCCGATGCGGGACTCGATCCAGGGACTCCAGGATCATGACCCGAGCCAAAGGCAGTCGCCCAACAACTGAGCCACCTAGGCGCCCTGATCTGTAGTATTTCTAATGTAAACTTTTAATACAAATTTAACTTCTGTAGAAAACTGAAGACATTTTGATTAAATATGAAGGTTTATAAAATTAGTTACGTTATTCTTCACGAAAAAAAAATCACCATGTCTAAATTAAAGATTATTAGCTTTAAGAATATATATCAATTGAATGTATAAAATGCTACTATGAAAATTCTGATGTTGAGTTTTCACCTGATTACTGTGTGCTTCAAAATCTGACACCATCTTTCATGAGAGTCACAGGTTTATTTCCACTGTGTTATTTACTTAGGTCATGTGGCTTTTCACAAGATTAAATAAATGTTAGCTGGTTGTCAAACAGCCACAAAGGAAAGAAGAATAGAAAATTGGTTGGAAAGAAAGATGAGTTATGTTGCCTTGAAACTTTTTCTGTTTCCTCTTTCTACTGCTGTCTTTCTCTGCAAATCCTTATGTGAAACTCCAGACTTTTATTGAGATTATAGTGGCAACCAAGTGAAACAAGAAGAAAAGTTTAAAACTGCTGCTTGACCCCTAATAACTAGTGATGCTTGGTTTTTTGAGTACCACTAGGAGTTTAAAAGCGCTTATCAGAGTAACTCTTTATTGCCTTAATTTGTGTGTACGAATTGCTGTTAGTGTTGCTACTGTTTGCTTTGTATCCAGCTTGCTAGCTAATTTCCTTGTTTATTAGCTAAGTGATTTTCTTAATGGCTGCCCTTTTGACAATGGAAGAAATCTTAGTTGCTCTGACAGGAAAAACCAAATTTAAAAACTCACGGTGACAGGGATAAGGAACATCTGTATTCATGCTACTTCTGTGTTGTTGGTATGGGAGAAAATCTGGTGACTGACCTTGATTCTTGACTGAAGTCACAGAAATATGCATAATTTGGCCTTTATCCATGAAACAAATAGCAACAGTCTCCAGTTAAAGCAGGGATTCAGTTTCCTTTGTTTTGGAGTGTGGAAAATGGAATCTTTTCCAACCTTATTATCGGACAGTTTAGTGAGTTTTTCCTGAAATACTTTAGAATCTTCATTTTGACAGAAACATTTTGTTTGAATTCGTATTTTACCAACAAAGAGATATTTTGTTTATATTTGACGATTTAGAGCCCTCCAATGTTGTGTTTGAAGGAGAATTTTTTTTTTTTTTTTTATTAAATAAAGAAAATCCAAATACCCAGTGCACCAACAAAACCCCTCATGATCTGATGATAGATTTTGGATTAGGGCCCCTGGAAGGGACACTGGGCATTTATATTGGGGAACCAGTTTACGATTTCTTACAAGCAAATTAGCATGGCTCAAGTCAATGAGGGTAATAGCAGTGGAGCTGAGATCTCTATAGCTAACAGCCTGGGAACCCCATTAACCCTTCTTGAAGTCAGTCGTAGGAACCAGTTTTGTAGGTGAACATATAGGACTCTTAGAAACCCATCTCTGCCTCGACAGCTTGTGAGTCTGACATGGTACCAAAATGTGTATTTACCTCTCAGCTTTGTCTCAGAGCTTGAGCAGTGAGATTGGGTATTTGCCATCCACACAACAGAAATCCATCTTTTACGTAAAGTGAGAAA
Organism: Nasua narica; assembly: GCA_028533885.1. NCBI lineage: Eukaryota > Metazoa > Chordata > Mammalia > Carnivora > Procyonidae > Nasua > Nasua narica. Next base: position 70,948,015 of record CM052809.1, read on the forward strand.
AAGTAAGTTTCCTAGTGTTTAAGGAGAAGTCACCGTCGCCCTTGCAAACTGGATTACAGTTCTGTTACTTCCTTATTTTGTTTATTAAGGACACCATAGTCAGTAAAATGGGAGAAAATAGCAAACAGAAATAAATAAAAATAGAAAACAGAGAAAAGGAAAAAGGCTTTGTTTCTATTCCATCCTTTCTTTTGATCGTCCTTGACTTGGGCCTCCTTTGTTTTCTTTCCTGTACTTGCCCATCACATCTGGACTTCCCATTTTATAAACTCTAAGTTTCCCTCATTGAAATGTAGCCATCTGCTGTCTGTATAACTATGAGCCAATTGCTTAACCTGTAGGTGCCTAGATTTCCTTACTTGTGAAACACTGATAGGGTGTCACCTACATCATAAAGATGTGGGGATTAAGTGCATTAAGATTATGTCATGCACTTAGCTTCATACCTGGATGTACAAAGTACTATGTGACCAGTCATCTAATAATTACTAATAGAACCTGTTAATAGATTAATGATAGCAAGCCATATGCTTCATTGCCAAGTTTCAAAATGTTAAACAAGACAGGGTTGTGAATTCTTTATGTGCAATGGCACAGGGACTGGTGTTTTGCTTCTTTTGTTTGAATAGACTTGTAGAATGTCTTACGGACACAAAGGGGACTGTTGGGTCAGTCCCCAGAAGACTACCAAATGATGAGAGAGAGTGTCCTAGGAATCCCAGGACTCATATCGAGTCTGTCACATTTACTAAAGGAGACAGCTGTAGCCATTGTGTTGAGATGGTTGCTTATTTTATGTTTTCATTTATTCATTTCCCTCATAGTAGACATGTTGCTTTCTTTAATATGAATATCCTAAATTATATGACCCTTATTAAATCTTATTTTGAAATGAACTTCTGGCATGGTGAGTGTATTTCTTTTCGAGGCATCACAGTTTTAAACATTTAGAATCTAACCTCACCCATTTTACATTAAGAGTATTGTATGCAAAATAATTTTGAAGGACATTTTATTTCCTAGTATGTATTTCCAGCAGGTGGCTAATGGCTTTTGACCTGCTGTAGCAGCATACGGAACTGAATGTCAGACAGAATATTTTTTAAAAGCTGCATTTTCATTTTGCATAATGAGCACAGTAATTCTTTTTGAGATTGTCTTGCATATTTTTCCAGGTAGTTATTGATAGAGATGTGTCAATTTGATAGGATAGAGAAAATTGTAATGCTACAGCGTTTAGGCCTGAACCATATTTAAATTTGTTTACATTGGTAAATCCAAGTATCTTAATAAATAATATCAGATCTAATATATTTATATGTTAAAAGCCATTTAAAATTCATGGTATCAGCCTTCCATCTTTCCCTTATCTTTGAACCTTTGTTAAGAAAAATCACACATTTTAATCCATTCACTTCTCTTTTTAGTAATTTCCATTTTCTCGTGAAATTTATACAGGCTATACCATGCCCTATTTTTACACAACCTTTGAGAATTAAGATACACCATGACATATACTATATAAATGATAGAGACCACTCAGGGTTCCAGGATTAGCAATTTTAGATCATTGTTAGTGTTTGTCTCAATTTAAGTATGAGCACAAATGTTTATACAATCATCATCTTTGCAGTCATTTGCCACATAGTTTGTATGTTGAGTAACACTCTGGTTTAAACTGTTGAATTTTTACGATGAAGTTGTGTGTGCAGCTTGATGAATGCCTAGACTACCTTGTGGAGTGGTGACTCGGGAAACGGCAAGGTTAAAGAGTTCTCTTTCCTGTACTGAGCATATTGGAGTTGGCATTTTGCCCCTGACCTGTGTGATGAGGGAGGAATATTGTTTGTGTGCTTTGTATTTAAGGCTTAATTTCTGAGGCTGTGTTCTAATCTTATTTATTCCCTCAGGTAATTACTGGTTTTCAAGATGCAAAAGAAGTGTATCATTGGATTTTTGTCAAATGGTTAAACTTATAATGTGGATTTACGTTTTTTACATTTAGGCACTAAAAATTCTCACACATCAAAGTAGCTTGTGCTTCTCATTTATGGCTAGAGAGTTAATCATCTTTCAGGAGTGCTTTGAAGTTAGCTTTTCTTCTCTTTCTCTCTTTTTTTTTTTTTTTCCTTATCCCAGCATGGGTTCATGAATAAAACTAACCACTCTGTTAGGTATAGTGCATTATTGCTTTTGCCTATGGCTCCTGCTAATAAAAATTCAAATTCTAGTTAGTTTGCTGGAATCAAATCAATGTGGTATGTGGCATACTTTTTTCCTGTTATGAAGCCCCATCACAGAAATAGGTGGGAAGGAAAGCATGGTGGTGAAGAGAAAGAATAAAGCAATTCAGGGTTAAATGTATTTTAGGTTTTCTGCCTATGTTGTGGTTAGTCTGTAACAAGAGTTTTTACGTCTCAGTGCCCTAGAATCCTTGAAATTAAAATTCCCGTTCCTTAGGACTAAATTCCTAAAAATTTCTATTCTTCAACGTATGTGGATATGCTTTTGTGTGTGAGGATGAGGACAATACCAGTAGCAGTAACTTAATTTGATAATGTATATGTGTGAGTTTCTAAATGCAACCAGAGGAGAAGCCATTAGCTGAAGTAACTTGGAATTCTGACAGGTGCTAAGATAAAGTCATTTTGCTTACAAAATTACCTAATAACTGAATCGAATGGGATTTGGTATTTTTACAACTAGGATGTTTTCCACAAATAGGGACATGGAAAAGAATTGTGCCTAGATGCTTGCTTCAGAATGCAACATGTGAATTTAGAAACCAGTGAACATGCCAGAACTAGAGAGATGATTGGACAAGACATTCCATCCTGGAGCCAGACATCCTAAGCTCAGCTGGAAAGACCCTTAAAGTGCAGTTAGGGAAATATAAGTAAGGAGCTTATTTAGTAAATTTACATGTGTATATTACAGTGGGTAGCAGCATGGTCTCAAGAGTTAAGAGATTCCCAGATATTTTTGGTTTTAACTTTGAAGGCTGGTCACTTTGGGCAAATAAATTATTCTCTCTGAGCTTCAGGTTTCTTAACCTTAAAATAGGAATAGTAATGGTATCTAATTTATGTTATTATAAGAAAAAAGTACCTAAATTAAAAAATTTAAATAAAGCCTACACAGTGAACAAAAACTGCCAATTCCAAAGCTTTAGAAATATGCTACGTCTTTATATTTTGCATATATTGGAACACATTGTTTTACAGGCTCATACTTGGCCTCAGAATCCTGCTCAACACAGAATGCCACGAAGCTCCTACTATTTTGTAGAAGTTGGCAGCCAATGTGAAACATGTTTGTTCTCCCTCAAGTAATCCAGTCCTATCAACTCTCCTCTCTCTTTGTTTTGCCGACAGTCTCCCTAATGCTGATGTCAATTCAGTATTTAAAAAGTGGGAATAGAGAGACTAGGTACCCATGATCATAATGTTCAGGCAATATGTTGAATGTTAAGTGTGTGTTTCCCATTCGTGTTAAGTAGGTGATTCCCAAATTTACATTTCCAGCTCTCTCCTCTACCCCAAGCTCCATTCCTGAGTTCATTTATTACTTGGCCCCTTCACTTAATTGTTGTCTAAGAGGTATCTAAAGTTACTTCTCACTGCTCACTATCCTCCTGCCACATTGGGCTTCTTTATGTTCTTCAAACGTTATAAGCTTGATTTTGTCTTTGAACCTTTGTTCTTCCTGATCTCTAGGCCTGGAAGTCTCTGTCCATTTATTTTATACATCTTGATCCTTCTCCTAATTCAAATGTTGTTTCTTCTAAGGTTGAGGTTTCTCTGACAAGTATTTCTAAGTCATCTTCCCATTCAGTCAATTTCTTGTCTCATCATCCTGTTTCTTCAGAGCCCTTTTTCATATGTAAAAAATTGTTTCTGTAATTTTTTGTTTTATCTCGCAACCCAGAATGCAACCTTCCTGAGACCCGTGGCCTTATGTGTGTTGTAGAGACAAGTCTCCATTTGCCTCTTATTCTCTGTGTGTGTTGTTGAGCACTATGTTCTCCGTACCTAAAACTGTGACTGGTTCATCGAAGTGCTCTCAACAACCTTCGGAGGTAGGGTTATTCTTTCCTTAATTTTATAGGTAACAAAAGTGAGGCCCAGGGAGGTTGAAGAGCTTGCGCAAGACTACAGGGAACAGAGCTGGGATTTAGATAAATGCCATGCTCTGAGAGGCTGTGCATCAGTGCCTCCCCTTGCGTGATTGAAGGTCAGGACGGTAATGGGAGGGAGCGGGCTCTGTTGAGGCCTTGGAACTTCTTTTAAGTCTCCGGGCCACAGCTATTGTTGCTACAGGATTGTCAGGCAAGACCTGGTCCTGATCACTATGCTCTAGGATCATTGGCTTATCTTTTCCCTTTTCCTTTTTGACTCAGTACCCAAGACATGTATTTCACAAGAATGCATTCGATCCCTTCCTGCTTGGGAAAAACAATGAAATACTGGATTTTAAAGAAACCCCTAATGGGCTAGAATCTGTAGTTTTGAACCCAGGTGGAATTTTCCACCTAGTGGTGTGGTTTTTCCTTTTTTAAACATACTGTTTCCTAAGCATCTATTACTTGACTATGGCATTCTTACAGCTGTAGCTTTTGGCATGTGAGTTCGTGTTAATAACACTGATAATGCTTTGATTGTACTTGGCTCCCATTGACTAGACTAGAAGAGTTCCACTTCTGTCCTTTTCTGCCCCATCCTCCACTCCCCACGCAAAATGTGATGCCGAAGCTGGACTATTTATATTGTTTTTAGCCAGACATAGTAAAGCAGGCAGTCTTATAATGTATATATAAATAAATAAATTTTAAGTAAAGCAGACAGTCTTGTAATGCATGTATATCATTAAAATCTATAAATATGTTTTAGCTTTTGGGGAAATACAAAAAGAAAACCAGGGCAGTTGATTAAAATGGGATAATCTACTGCATAACAAGTCACACCCAGCAAATCATAGAGGAAGAAGTTAGTGGTGCTTTTTACTCTAGGACATTTGGTGTGTGTGGCTGCATTTGACCTTTGAGAAGCTATTGACATCATTTGGGAACTGCCTGTAAACCTGCCTTAATCAGTTAAACAGAAGGAATCTTAACATTGTGGAACTGACCGGTTGATTAATTTAAATCCAAACACACAGTCCTGCCTGGTTGCCCTTTGCGAGACCCTTGCACAAAAGGATTTCATTCAGAAGCATTATAACCCACATCCTGCCCGGCAGACCCTTTCAGCTCTGTAGGTCTTCTTAGGCTGCGGGCAGCATCTTTAACCCCTCTTACGCTCCCTTTTATTTCATGAAAACAATATCTATGTTGTGATTCATACAAATGCTCTACAGTTCCTTCAAAGTTCTTTATTTGTATCCTAGGGAAAAGGTATTTTAAAGTTCCACTAATTGAGAGACTAAAATGGGAATTTATTTTAAACTGGCTTCTTTAGAAAAAGTATATTAGAACTTAATCCAGTATTTCCTCTGGGAATTATAATCAAAATTAGAATCATGAAATGTTGAAATAACTTTTTGGTATTAGAGTAAGCCATCATCTGTAATTCCTTTGACTTTTAGATTTAAAACACTGAAGGCTTTATAATCTGTGTTTGGCTTTGGGAAAACATTAATCGACTAAAGTGAGTTCAGAGGTAGTATAAAGATCTAGTCCTGGATCTTTAAATGAAAGCAAAATTAAAATTCTTTAATGTTAAAACTGAATAATTTCAGTCTGTTACATGAACTGAGAAAAGTATCCCCACATTGGGCACTCTGCTGGGCTTGGTTTTGAAAGAGGGTCAATATTTGTGTGGAAGAATTGAAAAAAAAAAAGAAAAGAAAAACTGCTATAGAATGCTTCATAGCACATAGAGTGTTAGCCTGGAAAAGACCAGCACCCTCATTTTAAACACCAAAAAAACTGAGGGACCTCCCCCATGCACACACACACACACACACACACACACACACACACACACACACACTTGATCACTTGATTATTCAAGCTCTTAAAGGCCTTTACTTGGTCAGTTTCTACTTCCTCATGACTGAATCCAATTACAACACTTTTCTGGAATACAAAGGAAGCCTTTCAGAGATGTTGGTATAATCTGACTCTTTGTGGTTTTATTCATTGTCATTAATTTTAATAACTACTTTTTATTGAGTGTTTGTGATATGCCAGTACTTTATACTTTATCTTTGTCTTTATAACTACAATATGAGGTGCTACTATTATTCTTCCCTTTTTGAAAATGAGGAACTAATATTTAGCAAAGTCAGGGTCTTGCTACTCAGTAGCTTCTCAACGACTCTGAGAAGGTAAGATGGAGCAGAAGCAGCCTTTCTATGATGGTAGCTAGATACAGAGAAGAGAAATGGGTAACAAGAGGTAAACGTTTCTCCCAAGCCTAATAAGTTGAATTGAGAATATTATGATGATATGAATGACCATGCTATGGGTCATTGGTAAGAATGAAAAATACAGACCATTTTGGCCTGAATTCTTCAGAAACGGTGGATTCCCTGAATCCTGAAAGGGAATATGATGGCTCCTCCTTTCTGGCTGCCCTGGGAGGCACTGGATATCCAACTGAGGAACATGTTAGGGAATCGAGGGACCTAGAAACTGTGACACAGGAGAACTCAAGGCATTTTTTTGAGGCTCTGAGTTTTATTTTCATTTCTGGAAATGAAATTCCAATTTCTGCTTATTCTACTCTACTAGCTTGTTTCAAAGATTAAGTGAAATAATTTAAACACTCTGGAAAATGAAAAAAATTAGGACATAATATATTTTTTGTTCATTTGTCTGGTAAGTATTTATTGAATGAGTGCCAAATGCAAGGCATGGTGCTGTAAAGAGAATAAGAGACAAATACAGACTTTGTCTCTAACTTTCAGAAGATTACATGAGACAAGGAAATAAGATACACACTAATAACTGGGCAGTGGAATGTCTTAAATGCAATTACTAAGGTAGAGAACACTGGTGTTTTCTGAGGAGGAACCCATTCCGGGCAGAAGAGAAGGCTCATGGAGGACTCGTAGGGTTTAGATTGGAAGGGAGGAGAGACAGGAGGGGTTGCATGTGTGGAGGATTGGGAGGTAGGTTGTGGGATTTCAGGAGGAGGAGCAAAGGCATGGAGGAGGGAAAGGATGGGGACCTATTAGTGTATCAAATTGTCTCATTGGCTGTATGTAGCCGAGGGAGGTGAGTTTGATGAAGATGGGTTTATACTGAAGCTGTGAAATCTGACCTTGATTCAGTGGCTCACAGGGGAGCCTTTTAGGGTTTTGGATTTTTGTGGTAACCTAGTAAGAAAATGTTTTGTGATTAGTTTTCGAGGACAAAGTGATGCACAGAATGATTAAAGGAGTAAGCAAGACGCTGAATCAGGGAGACCAGAGACCACAACATGCCATGACTGATGGAGAAGACTATACTAGAGGAGCAAAAAGGAGAGAGATCCCTGAAATTTGTCCCCTGACTGGATTTGGAAGTTCTGTGATAGTTTTTTTTAGTTAAGTCACTATGAATTTGTTTTCATGAACAAATTTAAACCCAAATGCGAATAAAATCCCATATGCCACTGTCATTTTTCATTGTTTTTTTGTACATAGGATATGCTTACCCGGAATTACGAAAAGTATTGTTAAGACCAGAGGAGCCAAGAATGTTGCCCAGCTGAGCTAGGAAGCAATTCAATGTACTATGAGGCAAAGCTGATTTAGGATGAAGAGTGTTTCCCTTTATCAGAAAAGGGATTTGGGGAAGGAAGTAGGCAGGCACTATAGCTGACTATCAAGGTTTTAGAAATCCCAGCCAAATATCCCTTCCAAAATGGCAATTTAACCCCCATTTGCTTCTGAATCCGCATTTGCCAACGTGAATTTACTTCAGCTTAAGAAAAAAGATAAATTCGGCCTTGTTGAACCCAAAACTTCAGTTTAAGGATTAAGGTGGTTGTGCGGGAATTAGATGTGATTGATAATATTTTGGTAGTAAAAGGGTGACTTCTCTGGGAAATATGCTGTCTTTTTTTTCCTTGTGAAAGAGTGTTTTCACCTTCTAACTTTGTTTTTTGTTTTTTTTCAGTTTGAGAAATTATAATATTGTTTGAATGTCTGTGAAGCCTTAGGATCTGCAGGGAAATAAGAAGTGAATTTTCTGAAGTTCTGAAGAACAAATTAAAGGGGTATACAGTTTTCTAGCAAGAATATGTCAGAGCTCAGTGGAGCTAGTGTTGTTATTGCATAGATTTTGTCCCTACTCTAGGCTCTGTGTTTTAAGTGACCTAGTGTAGATATTTACTTCACACACCTAGTGTAGATATTTACTTTGCGATCTTTAGGGATCCGAGGAAGACATAATGATTTTTGCATGAAGTTATCAATTTAGGGAAGAGTTTATGGTCTTCTCAAAGAGGTGGTGAGATTGCACTGATCACAACATTTATTGGAGTAGCAAGAAGAAATAGAACACACTTATGAGCACGTGATTTACAGATTAAGGGGAGAGTTAGAACTACAAAATGCTCGGAATTAGGGAATGGAAATTGGGCGGGAAATCAGGCTTCTTTTCTCTAAGGCAGGCATCTTTAATGGGACACATAATCTGGCTACCTGGGGCCATTTGTCTCCTGACACTTCATTTCCTTTCCTGCTAGTGGTCTTCCATATTCCCTTCTGTCTTTTGGTCAGAGATCTCTTGTTTCCATCTTATTTTTGGGTAGGCTCTTTGTAAACTGTACCTTTTTCTTAAAAAAAAAATGTTATAAAGTAGCTTTACTGTGGGACTGTTCATTTATGACTCCCTTTTGTGTGTGTTGTCCAGATAACCTTTATTTGCTTTTCCCATCCTAATCCTGTTTAGACAGGTGGATCATCTCCCTTCTGAAAGTTGTTTAAAACAACCTTAAAATAGTCTGGCTAGTATGTTGGGCTGTAGTCCACTGAAGCTGCCATTCTGTTGGTCTTCTCTGAGAACAAGTAAACCAGAATTGGCAAGGTTAGACATACTTAGATGAATTTCCATTTTTTGAGTTACAGTAGTAGTTCATATCCACGGTTAAGAACAAACCTTTTATAAGTATAAAAAACTTATATAAATATTATATATTATATTATATATAATATAAAAATTGGAGTACTCTCTCAGTCTGCATTTGGGTATGTATCTTCTAGACATTTTTCAATGCATATTAAGGTCCATAAATACATCTATTTTGAACTCTGAATGATATATAATATATAAACACTATTTAACTTGTGGTACATTTTGCATATATATTTATATTTTCATTTATATCATAATAAAATGTGCATATTTTGCTTCTCAAACTCAGGATCTCAGGAAGAACAAATGAAAAGAAAGAATTCCATTTTGTCGGAAAGCCTTTCACCTTACCAAAATTAAGGAGCACTGAATTTTGTGGGTTTTTTTAGGGCTGACTATTCTTCCTTCAGGATTCTCCCTCACCTCTGCAGTAGTGAAAAGTCCAAGTTGTCAGTTATATTAAAATTGTCTACATTTTTCCAGATTGTAAAGTGGTGCTGGTGGATTCCATTCTACCGCTTTTGTAAGCAGTATTGTTATACATTTGTACACTATTTACTCACAAGGGAACCATTAAAAGGCGGGCCTGGCTTTCTCTAAATTGAAATAGAGATAATAATAGTTTCTTTGAAAGAGCTTAGATCTAAGTATACTGTACAGAATGACAACCTTCATTTTTTATTGTGTTATGAATATCTTAAAAAGGGTCTGCCAAGTTACTTGCTTATCTTCACAATTACAGTATTTGCGCTAGAAAAATTAGACCACAGTATTGTTTAAAAGCATGTCAATCCAATATGCATGGGGAAGAAAACAATAGTTTTTATAGTACAGATGATAAATTATATACTTATTAAAGCTTCACATGTGATCAGCTAAGCACGGTATATCATTATAGACTCTGTTTGATGTTGAAGCATTGCTATTTTAAGCAATTACTTTAAGCCTGGTATTTTTTAAAAGGGGTTGTATTGCTCTGAACGCGGGTGACAGATGCAAGAAAGGACCAATAGTTCAAAGGGGAGATTTAAATTATGTGTAGTTTTAGGGGTCGTTAGAAGTAGAAGTAATTCTGCTTGCAATTGAAGAGACTTATCAAAAAGACCGGGCGCCGGTCAGACCGCAGATTTCTTCTGATTTTATCTGGGTGTCATAATTAGGCAATTCGCTGGAGGTGTTTTCTGGGTAAGTGATGTATTGGCAAGGCTTTCCTGGGGCTCGGAGATAAATGGAACGGGCAGCTGCTGCCTCCTGGAGAAGTAAATAGAAACAGTTTTCATTGTTATCAGTATACTGACCTCGGAAGGCAGATGTGAGCTTTCTTTTCAAAGGGAATCAAGTATTCATCCTCAAGGAAAAGGATGTTCGTAAGGCAATAATATTAATGCTTGTTAAATGTGAAAACCATCTACGAATACTTAACACTGTTGCTACCTGGCGGCATTATTTATTGACCTGTGACTTTGTCAGCGCTTCAGCTGTGAGAGGAATATGGCTAATGGAATCATGTAATGACATTTGTCATTAAAAAAGTCACCTCTCAATGAAGAGATTCAAATTCATTGAGTCCCCTCGCTCTGTGTCACACTTGCAGCTTCTGTGACAACCTTCACTTCCTACTTAGCAAATCCAAGCCTGGTAGCTGGAGCCCCAGGAAGTTGTTAAAGCAATTAAAGGCTTCTGTCTCCCAGCACATTGCTTGGTTACCATAGTATCCTCTGCCTCCAAGTCTCTCCTGATGATGTCAGTATGCATACAGGGGTTGTTCAGAGCATCTACGTGGGGATGATTCACCCTGCAATAAAGCCCCTCTCCCCACCCCCCCCCTCGTTGCTCGGTTTCCAGCTCAGTTTCAGACGTCTCTAGAAATGGAAGGTAAGTGCCTTGTTTTGCATATCAGACAGAGAATTACTAAATGCCTCTCTTATTCTGTTAGGTGCATGAATGGTTTCTTCTTTCAGAGATATACTAATAACTGAAATCGTAGTGTATGGGAGCATTTCATCCAGTTACCTAGAATAGACTTAGAGTTTGTACTTAAAGTGTGTGTTGGTCTGTGTGTATACACATGAGAGGTAGGCTTATAAAAATAACTGTGAATGCACAATGTAATGCTTGCTTCTCTCCCTGGTAAGCAACCTTAGCAAATACAGTAGCGCTTTTTATTTCAAATGATTTGAAATACATAAATTCCCTAAAATATTTTGACAAGTGTCACAGGACAAACGGGCTGGTTTTTTATGCGTGTAAGTTAGATATTTCTTATTGATTCTTTATATATTTTATCCAGTTTAAATATTAGCATTTTAAAGGTTAAGATGACACGGGCAGATATAAAAAAGAAGGGCCAAGTTACGTTGAGAATTTGCATGTTAGAGAAATTACATGTTAGAGAAATTAAAACTTATATTATTGGACAAAGATGCAGTTATGGGGAGATACATGAAGTTTAAAGTATATTAATAACCATCATTTCATACTTATTTTGTACATCTAATGCTTTTTCAAATATCTTACAATTTGCTCCCCATTATTGTGATAAATGAAATTAGTGCTTTGTAAGTTTTCTTTTAATACATATTCATGCTTCATAAGGATAAGCAAGCTGACTTCAGCTTTATGACAAGAATGCTTTAGAATCACTTACAACATTCACGTAGAAGATCCATGAACGAATACTTCCTTTTTAAAGTTAGTTTTCTGTTTTAATTTTTCTACTACAGTATGTCTCGTCAATAGACAATGAAAGATGAAGTACACAAGCCAGGTTTCATCCTACCGGGCTGCTTCTGAATCTCACTGCATTAGGAGAGTTCTGTCCACATGACAATATTTTATATATATATTTCCTCTTTGATTTCCACCAGACTGTTTAAGTGTGTCTTTGCAGAACATGCTACTGTGCATAAATGAAGTTGGTAGGTGAGGCAGTTTCTAATTAATTAGTTAATGGAGAGTCTCACAAGAGAAAAAAAGAATAAGGGTAGAGTAGATGGAGTAGGGAAACCACTTCCCCCCTTACATTTTTTAATGTAGCTGAATTTTTATTGTTTGTGGAGGTAAATGTCTGACTCTTTTGAGATGCGGGTAAATGGTTTTGTCTGTCCATTTCTAGAGCGACGTTGATTAAAATTGGCATTTTTGTTTCTTACGTTTTGGGACACTTCTAGAATATACCCTCCTTTGTTTTTGTGCCATACTTATTGGATTGGTGATACTCTTCACTCACCTTTCTCCAGAGACTCAGTGAGAAGTATAGCTGTGAGCGTAAAACAAAAGGTTAAAAAAATTAAATTTACTTTTATGTGAAGCATATCTGTCTTAAATACCATAAATGCTTATTTGCAAATTTCTTTCTACTTTGAAAACATGTTAAGATGTTTTGACTTTTAATTACCTTATGTTTAGAACACTTAATCCTGTTTCTGTGTTTGAAAATTGGCTAGGTAATTGCTACCAAAAAAAGTTCCTGAAAAGTAGAGCTATTAGGATTTATTTACATATTAATATATGTATTACATGTTACATAATCACATTACTATATATATTACATAATTTAGATGATGGTAGGTTAAATATTAAAAAAAATAAGTCACAATAAACTGTTTCTGTACTTTTAAAAGTCCTTTTACTAAACACTCTCAAAATGCTTGTGTTGGAAAGAAGACTGTTATATTCTAGGCTGTGGTCCATCCAATTTTTCTCCTTGTTGTATTAGCCTTTTGGGTGATGTAATTTAATCTATTGAGTAGCTAGCCATTTGTAATTAAAAAAGTATTTTTGTAGTTTTGAACCCTTAAGATATCGATGAAAGTATTCTCCTGCCGACGTAACTGATGTGAGTGACAGTTTATGTAGAGTGGGCTGTAAAGATTAGTTTCTTTCATCCTTGAGTCAAGAAGTAGTTCTAAGCAGTTTTAAGCACAGTGATTTTAAAAATTAGCTTAGGAGAGTTTTCATTTTATTCTCATGTCCTAATAAGAATGTTTTAAGTCTTACAGATACTTAAACTTGTTCCTGCTTGAAACCTGGAAAGGGCAGGTTTATAGAGTTTACCGACATGACCCAGTGAAATATGGCATTGAAAGGATCACTTTGGTTCTCACTAGAAGGACAAGCTAACTCAAAATAGTGTCCACAAGAATTAGAGGAAGCTGTATGGAGAACATAGACCTGGAAGTGAACATTTTTTCCAGTGAGAGGAAAGAGGCTCTCCTTGTGAGGGATTGGTTAAGTGCTTTGCCCAATTATTTGGTTATGTCATGGCACAGCGAGGATGAGAGCCTGGATGCCCACACTTCCACAGGCTGCTTTTCGTTTTCATGGCAGCATACTCTCTACTTGGAGGTGAGTGCTTTTTCCTAGTCAACTTTTCAACTTACTTTTCTCCTACGAAAGGAAGGATTAAAACAATTTAACAACTAGGAAGCGTATGAGTTTTCATTTGTTGCTGTAACACATCACTGCAAACTTGGTGGCTTAAAGAATGCGGAGTTAGTGTTCCGTAGCTCTGTCGGTTCGCAGTCTGGCACAGGTCTCATGGACTACAAAGTCAAAGTGTCAGGAAGGCCACCTCCCTTCCGGAGGCTGTAGGGAAAAATTCACTTCCCTGTCTCTTCCACCTTCAAGGCGGCTGCCTGTATTCCTCAGCTCATGGCCACTTTCCTTCTTCTTCACCATTAGCAGATGCTCAACACATCCTCACACAGCCAACCCTCTGGCTTTCTGCGGCTGGGAAAGATTCTCTACTTTGAAAGAACTCAATTTTTATAACCCAGGACAATCTCCCCAGGTTAGGGTCCTTAATCTTAATCACATCTGTAAAGTTCTTTCTGCCATGTAAGGCAACGAATTCACAGGTCCCTGGGGATTTGGAAAGAGACATCTTTAGAGACCATTATTCTGCCCACCAAAGAAAGATTACAAAATGTGTGGCTGGTTTTATCAACATTAAATTCACAAATCAGATATTTTCACTGACAACTCGAAGTTAAACTGGTGATTGCCAGCAGACACTCTGAAATTTTGACCCGATGGGGCGGGTGCAGCCATCTCCTTGCATAATTAATAAGGAAAAATCAGATTAGAAAGAAATGTTTCACCAACTCCAACATTTAAAACTCTGAGGTACAGATGTGAGCCTTATAAAGTGACACTATTCTCAGTTTAATATTTTTAGTGAGAGGCTCACGTCAGATGAAGTTAATTAAACAAAGCTGATTTGGGAATGCAAAAATTCCATTAGTTAACTCATTTGTGAATCAGCCTGGGTTTCTTTAGAAACTGAAAGGTAATGGTGGGGCCGCCTGAGACCCAAAGGTGAGCTCTAGTAACCCCGAGTTTTGAATAACTCTGTCTGTGATTCATTGATCTGGCATTAAGCCATTTGCATCAAAAAACCCAGCATGTGAATCTGGCAGGTATGCCCTACGTGGTTTCCTAGGAAAGGCACAATATATTGCCATAATCAATAACACGAGACAGGAGGCCAACAGCTGCAAAAAGTAGTTTCTTTTATTGTTTACATCCTGTGTTTATCATAGATTTGAGCCGGTTCATGGCACATGGATCCTCCATACTAAACATTAGATAATTTATATCTAGCAGTAGTTTTTTTTTTTTTTAAGATTTTATTTATTTATTTGACACAGAGAGATCACAGGTAGGCAGAGAGGCAGGCAGAGGGAGAGGGGGAAGCAGGCTCCCTGCTGAGCAGAGAGCCCGATGCGGGGCTCGATCCCAGGACCCCGAGATCAAGACCTGAGCCGAAAGCAGAAGCTTTAACCCACTGAGCCACCCAGGCGCCCCTAGCAGTAGTTTTTAAGACTTCTTTGCTAAACACTAGTGATAAAAGATGCAGAGGAGAAACAACTCTACCATATCACTTTTGGACAGAAAGCCAAAAATTACTTTCTGCTGTGGTTTTCTGAAGGAAAGGAAATGGGAAGAAAACCAACTCTCTTCTTGCTTATATTCTTTATTTTTGGAATCATTGTCTAAGGAAAACTGAACAGTACATTAGGACCCTTGCTTAGAAGACAAGAGCTTGTGGAAGGCACATTTCTTTGCAAGAAGTAACTATCGGTCATTTTGGTACTAGAGGGATACAACAACCTTAAGATTCTATATGAAAGTGTAATTGGACTTTATGCCATCATGGGATTTATTTGTTAATAAAAATATCATTATTGAAAGATGTTATTTGGCAACGAAGTTGAAAATCAAAATCAGCTAGTTAAACAATTTGGTAAACAACAAAACTGCATCTCTAGAAAATGCCTCTATAAACAAAAATATATATTTAGTTGAAAATTTCTTACTTTACACACATATTAATTCACTTCAGTGTTTAGTTTCTTTATCAAGAGTATGTGTATTTTAACTGCTAATACAATTGAAGAAAAATCAAACTTTTAAACATTAAAAAAATGTGTATGTACACAGTATCCAATTTAATATTGAGTTTCCCCAGCCATGGTAAATTAGAGTAGAGATTAAATCTCTCTGTGACCTTAAAAAAAAAAAATCACGGAGCAGCTGCCTTCTCTGATAGAAGAGACTATTTAATCTTTAAATCATTTTGAACTGGCTCAGTTGCTGTACCGATCCTTTAACTTTGTTAAAAATTATCTTAAAAGCTTATCTTTGAGAGAAATCAGAGATAAAGGAACTAATTAATGGAGATGAGAGTTTTGAGGTTCTGAGTCATATGTGGTCAGTGAGTGGTGGGTAAGGTGGATGGAGCCTTCAAAATCAAAACCTCAAAGATTGTTACGATTTCTCACGGGCTGTTTTGAAAGCTAGCTCAGTTTTATTTCTAAGGGGAGTTTCCCAGGGAATGGGAGTGAAGGCAATCGGCAAAGAAATGATGGAACTAGGAAGTTATCCTAAATCTTTGTTGCTGGAAAGACTTTGTAGATCAGAGAACCACTACCTGAGCTACTCCCTTTCCTCACTGACCTTGCATTCCGTTGTTTTTCTATTTTTTTTCTTTTTTTCTATTTTTTTTAAAGATTTTATTTATTTATTTCAGAGAGAGAGAGAAAGTGAGAGAGAACATGAGAGGAGAAGGACAGAGGGAGAAGCAGACTTCCCGAGGAGCTGGGAGCCCAATGCGGGACTCGATCCTGGAAGTCCAGGATCAGGACCTGAGCCGAAGGCAGTTGTTCCACCAACTGAGCCACCCAGGCGCCCCCTGTTGTTTTTCTTTAATTTATTGTTGCTTTAATTTGACTTCTATCTTTAAGATGAGTGAGAGTTGCACAAAGAAAAGCAATTACTGTAATAGTTATGAAGAAAGTTCTGTTGTTTTAATTTGTGGAATGCCCCTGTTCCTGCCAATTTCTGCTAAAGAAGCAAGATTTTTTAACTGCGGACCAATTTTTTTTCACTAGCTCCTGATTTGTTTTATTTACTATTATTATTTTTTAAAGATTTTATTTATTTATTTGAGAGAGGGTGAAAGCGAGAGAGATCACAGAGAGGCAGAAGCAGACTCACTGCCGAGCGGAGAGCCCAATGGAGGGCTCCATCCCAGGACCCTGGGATCATGACCTGAGCCGGAGGCAGTCGCTTAACAGACTGAGCCACCCAGGCGTCCCTAATTAGCTCCTGATTTGGAGTGACTATTAATGGAAATAAAGGGTACCCATTCTGCATGCACAATTTGGGGTTTAGGGCAGCTAGGAAGAACAAAGTTGGAGCAGCACAAAGGCGCAAGGACAGAGGCTTGGCATCTTCTGTCGGGAGATGGGGGGTGGGGGTGGTGGTTGTGAGCACGGCCGTGCAAGACCAGCCAGGAGGTGGGAAACCTTAGAGAGAACCATTCCCCATACTTGGTATTACTGTGTCCTAGATGACTTTACAAAGAGTAAGCCTATGTTGGGCGCAGGAGGTTGGTTCCTACGTTTTAGCCAGTCATGATGTTGCAGGATTTCTTTTTAGTGCTCTGGGTTCTCGGTCCCACCGCTTTGAAGAACTTAGAGTGGTGGGCAGCAAAGCAAAGTTTATTGAGTGATGGCACAAGGCTCCTGAAGGGGGAGGGGAGCTCACAGGGCTGCCACATTGCCGTTTAAATCTCGAGTTTTTATGGGTTCTTTGGTGTGAGTTGTTTTAATCTGTTTCTCCCTCCCTGTGCCTGTCACCCAATCTGGTTTTTGTCCACATGCTCATCTACCTTTCTGGTAGTTGTTCATGTGGGAAGGGGTGGAGGGCTCCCTCCAGGGTGGTATTTAGTAGCCTCTGGGATCGAGAGGGCCTCAGCCACCACAGCCCTAAGGCCTGCCATCCCGCCATCCCACCAGCCTAAGGCCACTAGATCAAGCTGTTTGTTTAAACATCCCATTGGATGCTGAGTTGCTGGTCCCTGGGCTGGTCCCTGGGCCGGGTTAGGAGCCCAACGCCCCTCCCATCCTTTCTGTCACAAACAAGTTGTAAGTCCTCCCAGGAGGAGGAGTTAAAGCTGGGGCACTGAGTAAAGCCTAGAATTACAGGATGGGGTCTTTTACCTTTTAAGGGTAGTTTCCTCTTAGGATGGGGGCCCCTTTGCCCCTGTCTCCTTTCCTGCCAACTGTTCTCCGTTAATGATGGGAAATAGAGCTGCTCTCAGGTGCTTCTTTCCCACACCAAAGGTGCAGGAGACAAGAGGCAACGGCAGACCATCCGGCAGCCTGCGAAGGAGCTCCCCAATTCATTGATTTTGTTAAATCGAAACCTTCTCATAACAAATACATACCACAATTTAAGCTCAAAGTTTTTCCAAGAGTCTTAGGAGAGAAAGTGACAGATGAATATGACTTACCAATTGGAATATTAGAGTATGACAGAAGTCAGGCGGCACTGTTTTCCTTTATTGGCGAAGGTCAGTCTTGTCCTCTTCAATCAAAATGCAATCTCAGTAATTACTATTGAATGCCTCCACGTTCTTGACGGTGCACTGAACACAATGCAGAATTAATCTAAGGACGCCGTGACCTTGGATTTCAGGGAGTTCCTGCTAAGAGTGGACTATGTATGGAAAGTAGCTTTCTTATCACTTAAGAACCCTTGTTTTATTTTCATGGTAATTTTTGCAAAGTGGCAAATTCCAGTTGGAATTTGATAAAGTCATTTTATTTACATTCTACTGAAAAGTAAATTTTTCCTAAAACACCAAGTAAATTGATGTATTTACTTGGTGGCAGACCTCTTGTTATGCTCTTAAGCTTTTTATCCGCCTCCCCACCTCTCTTAGTCCCTGGCTTTGAAAACACATACTTTCTCTATGTTTTTTTGATTGTAGAATGTCTTTCTCATCTACCCACACATACAACATGCACACACTGACATACACAGAGTTACTTTAGGATGGGCACTTCCTGCCTTAGTTCTTCTCTTTACTCTTGTTTGCATCTTCCTTTAGTTTTCCTATAATACTTCACCTAAGCTGCCCAACTCCTGTTTATCAAATCCCTTTGATAAAAAGCGTTGTGCTGCATGCCTAGGCCTCCGCCTCTCCTTTTCTCCCACTGTGGAGCCTTGATTGTGTCTTATCAGTTAGTTATCTCCTTCTGTGGCAGATGGCAGGTAAAATTGCAGGAGACAGTAGGCAGAAGGAAGGGACATGGTTGGTCATAGAGAAGAAATTGAAGTTAGACTTTGTAAACCAGGAAAAGGGGAACTGAAATAGAGCACTGAGCTTGTGTTGAGAAGTGGGATACGTCAATAGGATGAGGTGAAGGAGCAACACCAACAGAATTGAGTGTTTCATAAGACATTTTGTGGTGAGCAAAATAGATTGCTGTATCTACACATTGAAATTTCTGTACTACGTTACCTGCGTATCCTTTTGAAATGGATAAAATGCAAGTTAAAAACCCCTGAACCTTATATTTTTTGGAGATCACTTGCACAACTACTATTTTCCTGCCCATTCTCTGGCCAGCATTCCTCAATCTCAGGTGCTAAACTTGTAAAATGACTTCTCTACTTCTAATTAGGAAGAACTTGTGTTTTCGAAATGGAACTTGAGAGGCAGATATTTTTATGCCAAGAAGCAACATATATGAGACTTGATAATGGTTGTCTAGAATTACCTCTTAATATGTTAGCTCTGTGCGGATTTTCTGGTAAGATTGAACCATTGTTGGAGCACTGTGCAGAAACAATAGCTTGAAATTTGCCCAGACTTAGTAAAATGTGGGAAGTTTTAAGAATAATTGATTCTTCTAGTCCCTGTATTTTTCATTGTAACAGTCTCCTGTATTGATTTGGTTACAGTCTATGGTCTTTTTGTGTCATAGCAGGTAACTCACTGGTTATCTGCCTGAAGTTTCGGTATTTGGGATTTTTTCATCTTTGCAGTAATGTCGAAGAAATGTAGTGGTTAGTTTTAAACTTGAGATTTGGCAAAAAGAAAAAGAGCATTCTTGATGAAAGCTTTCACTGAGAAATTTATACTTAGGCTTTGTGACAGCCAGTAATTATCAGATTGCAGTTACTCTTCAGAGGTGTTTACCCTGAATTGGGGTTTTTGCCAATTGATGATCAGAATCGTGAATTAACTTTGATGTTAATCCATTGGTTTACCTCAGCATTCAGTATGCTAGCCTGTGTAAAATTACTATTTCACTCCTAGGCACATGTTTTTAATTCTTTGCCTCAAAAGTAATACTGGGCTCAGAGAATTAAGGCATTCCCTGATTTAAGAAACTTACGTTAGAGTGGGAGAGAGAAGATAAGAACACAGGGATATGATTCCACACTGATACAAACACTGTATTTCTTTGCCCTGCCTCATAGTAGAATGCTCAATATGTGGTCCACGAATTTTTCTGCAGTTCATCTCCCCTTGGGCTATCTTTCAGAACTCACTTCTCCACCCAAACTGTCCATGCTAGGACCATGACTGGCTTTCAGGTCAGTACCTTTGGTCAGTTCTCATTTCTCCTTGGACATGACTTGCAGTATTCTTTGAAAAAGGTGGTCATTCTCTACTTCTGCACATTCTTCTGGTTTTCTTTCAACCCAGCTTGCTGTTTTTCCCCTGTCTTGTTTGCTGGTTCTTCATCATATTCCTTACATTAAAAGTTGGATATCCTAGTATGCAGTCGTTGGTCCTGGTTTCTTTTCTGTTGAAACCCACTTTCTTAGTGATCTCATACAGTCTCTTGCCTTTAAATTCCATCTCCACATTGGCATATTCCAGATTCCTATTACTGATCAGAACCTCTCTCTTGAACTCTGGACAACATATTCCACTTGGAGTATCTAACAGGCATCCTAAATGTAGTATTCTGATCATCTCCCCCTCTGGGGGATGCTACTCTTCCTACAGTCTTTCTTCCATCAGTTATCCCAGAAATGATCAATTTAACACTTTGACATATGTGTTAACAAGCTCATGTCTGTGTTTATTTCTCATCCCTACTCATGAGATCATTTTGTGTATACGGTTTCTTCCTCTGGCCCTTCCCACCCCCGCCACCCCATATTTACTTATGAATATGTTTTGCGTACTTTTAAATATTCTTTAGGAACCTAGCTTTTAGTAGCTACTTGGTTGTACCATAATTTATTAACTACCCTTATGAGTGAATATTGGATTGCCTCCCATGACTTGCTACTATAATTTAAACTATAACTAGTATCCCCGTTGCCTTTAGTATCCCTGTTACAAAAAAGAAAGAAAAAAACCACTTCATCATTCTAGTTCTGCACTATCCCAATATGGTAGCCTCTAACCATATGTGGTTGTTGAGCACTTAAATGTGACTAGACCAAACTAAATGTGCTGCAAACAAAAATACACACCAGATTTCAAAGAGTTTGAAAAAATGTAAAATATCTTTTTAATAATTGTTGAATACTTGTTGAAATAATAGTTTGTTTAATAAGATATATTTTAAAAGGTGATTTCATCTTGTCCTTTTATGTTTGTAAATGTGACTATAAGAAAATTAAAAGTTAACGTGTATGGCTCACACTGTGTTTCTTCTATTGGACAGTGGCATTTCTGTCACTCACATCAAAAACCTTCCAGGCACCCTTTCCTCCTCTTTTCCTTGTATGCTCCATATCCTGTTGGTGCCACCCAGAAGCTGATACTTTCCCCACCTGCACTACCTGTCTTGGACCCACTCAGGTCCAAGGCATCATTATTAGCTCTTGCTTAGATTCTTGTAACAGCCCTTTAACTTGTCTCCAGACTTCTGCAGTCTAATTTCAATGTATTTATCAAGGTGATTATTTTAAAACATGTCAGATCTTGCCTCTCCTCTCCTGCAAACCCTCTAATGTCTTCCTCTCGTATTCAGAGTAAAAATTAAGTCCTAAAAAAGCTAGTCTCCATCTACCCCTTGGACTGTAGTTCTACACTCTCCCTATGGTAAGCCAAACACATTTCCCACTTGAAGTCTTGACATTCTCTCTTCCCCCCACCCGAAGTGCTCTTTGTCCAGTTATCTGTAGGGCCCTTTCCTTCACCTCCTTTGGGTATTTGCTTCTTTGTGAAACCTTCCCTGAACACCCTATTTAAAATTAGGAGCTTATCCTGCCTAGCTGTACCCCAACAACCCCTAACTCCTTTTCTCGCTTTTTTCTTCTTCTTAGTACTTATCAATAGCTAACATATTTTTCTTGTTGATTGAATTTGTTTTCTGTCTTCCCCACCAGAACATAAGTTCCATGAGGGCAGCCACCTTTGTTTTATTCACTGCTGTATCTCCAGCTCTGAAAACAATGTTTAGCACATGTTAGGAGATAAAGAACTATTTGTTGATGGATGAGTAAATAAAGGAATTTATTAGTACCGCAAGTGCTCTAGGGACTCGAACAGAAAGGTTACAGTTGTTTGGTGAGATATGGCTGCTGCTACTTTCTATGAAATGAACTAGAACAGGGTAAGACTGGGTGGTCAGGGTTGGGGCATTGTTAGAGAGGACCTTAAATCCTAGGCTGAGGAATCTACATTTAATTCAGTGGAAAATAAGGAGCCACTGAAATTCTTTAAGCAGAAGCAAACAGATTGGGTTTACTTTCATGTTATACCTAAGAGAATGGATTGGCGAATGGAGAGACAGTTGATAACAGTGCATAAAGGAATAATTGATCAGATCA
The DNA here is from genome assembly GCA_028533885.1 of Nasua narica. Lineage (NCBI taxonomy): Eukaryota > Metazoa > Chordata > Mammalia > Carnivora > Procyonidae > Nasua > Nasua narica. Next base: position 70,970,174 of record CM052809.1, read on the forward strand.
TGGAAAGACCAGAGGCGAGAACAGTTGAATGGATAATGCAGTCATGCAGTTGACAATGAACAACGAACGAACAAAGGACTTACTGCAGGAACCTACAGGTTTTGACAACCAATTGTATGTGAGCAGGGAGGGATAACTGTTTTCGAAACCCCAGTGACAGCATTGATGGGGAGATAGAAGAAATAGGGAAGACTGAGAGAGACGAATTTTGAGGGAAGTTGGTGATATCAGTCTTGGGGGAATCTTTAGCTTGAGGAGAGATGAATTCATGCAATGTTTGCATGTGCATTTCAAGTCTCTTTAAAAATAAGTGCACATTTAACCAAACTTGGGAGCTTGCAATCTCTTAAGTTTATGCTATGAAGGTGTTCTGGGAATGGTAATACAAAGAGGACCCTGCTTTTGCTAGTATTTGCCAGTGGAAATCTAGTGAACTCAGCTCTAGATTTGCATACTGCAGAAACATTAATGACTCCCAAATCAGTCTTGGCTAACAACAACCTGGAGCATTAGTGAAAGAGATAATGTCTAGTGTATAGGGTTTGCTTGCTGCTAATTAGTAATGTTGGGATTGGCGTGTTGGAGTGGTCATTAGGACTGAAACTGAATCATTTTGGTCATGTTTGAAAAGAAAGTCACAGAACGCATTGCAAATTACTTTGATTGTGAAATTACATTTTCTGACCTCATATATATTTTTGGAACTGAGGTTTGCATGTCCTTGTTCATTCAAAAGCTTTATGTGATGACATCAAGGAGTTTTAAATAAAGGTGTTTTCAATGCTTGACCAGTGTTTATGGGCATCAGAGATAATCTCATCAATTTTCTGGTTATTTAAGGATAGATTCAAATTCTTGAGCTCACCATGGACTTTATCTCTTATTTTTGATTATTGGTGCCAGGTCTTTATTTAAAGTTATGACTGTAATTTTTCACCTAAAGCATAAGTTCTAAAGAAAGCTCAGAAAACATATACCAGGCTAAACTTTTATCCACTGTTTAAGAAATGAGGAGATTTATCTATCACTAGCAAATATCTGTTCCTGGCACTGTCTGATTTGATTCATTCATTCAATAGATATTTTTTGTGAATCAGCTGTATGTCAAGTACTATTTATCTACAGACAAAAATTTCTCCCTTGATGGAGTTTGTATTCTAGTTGTGTAAAACTGAAAACAAACAAATAATTAAAATATATTGACTGTTAGACGATAGCACCAAGTAGAAAAATAAAGGAGGAAGCAGAGTAAGGAATGATGAAGTGTTTGTGGTTGGGTTTGCAATTTTAGTTTGGGTAGTCAGAGAATGACTCACTAAGGGTTACATTTGAACAAAGACCTTTGGAGGTGATAGATGAAAAAGCAAGCCACTGAGAGAGCTATGTGAAGAGTGTTTCAGCCATAGGGAAGAGCAAGGGCCCAGGGCTTGAGACAGGTGAGTGCAGGTGTGTTTGAGTAACAACAAGGAAGTTAGTATGTCTGGAGTGGGGTGCATGAGGTTGAGTAGCCATAGATGAGATCAGACAGGTAATGGGGACCAGATGGTACAGGGCTTTCCTGTGTCTTGGCAAGAGCAGAAACCATTGGGAGATTTGAGCATGGGAGTGACTTGGTCCGACTTGCCTTTCTGAAAGCCCAACCTACCCAAGGGGCCAGCAATGGAAATGGGGTGATCAGTTGGTAACTTTGGTGAAAGGTGATAAGGACCAGGGGGCAGTGGAGAGATACTCTGAATATACATTGAAGGTGGAGTGGAGAGGAAGAATTAGGTATAAAAGAAAGAGAGACCTGGAGATGACTCCAGAGTTTTTTGGCCTGAACAACTGGCAAGATAGAGTATCTACATAGCCGATTTTAAAACATTGTGTGATGTTTCTTGATTGTTCACAATGACACATAAAATAGTTTACTTTTGTTGGTTTTTGGTAATCTGGAGTCATTTTTTAGTTTCCAAGCATTATGACTATCGAAGAGTTTCCTTTCACTTACCTGTCGCTCCTTAAGATTTTTCTTTTTTTTTTTCTTAATTTAAAATTTTCACCATTCCCGCATGTAAAGAATCTATTATTTCCTGAACCTTTGATCCATTGCTGTAGTGGATTATACCTGCCTCCTCACTGTTTTATTTAACTTGGATGACTGGCTGTAATCATGAATCTATCAAGTCGTATACATTTGCTTGTATGGGGGGGGGACCTTTAATGTAGCAGTATAGCAAAGAGTATAATGTATTTTGTTTTACTCCAAATTTAGTAATTTGGTTTAATAAATAACTTGTATGGAAAACACATTTTCTTTAAAAAAGAAACACCATGATTTTTTGGAGCAGATAAAAGGAGTTGGGTGATGTGGCTTCTAGTTTTGTAAGAATTTAAAGTTAAAAAAAAAAAGGAAAAAAAAGCATCTGGTTATATTAAAAAGTCTCTTTGTTTAGTATTAGATTAGTAACCTAGTTACTTTTTATAGGAGGATAAGGTAGTATTTAATTGAAGATCAAGGTTCTGATAATTATAAAATGGTGATTTTCGGGTTATAATGGTAATCTGTCACCTATTTCTAAAAGTTTTGTGCTTTCAAAACATTTTGAAAGTGTTACTCTTAGTATACTAAGTTCTGAGTTATCCATGTTAAGGGACTCTGATAATGAATTTTCTGAATTTTGTAGCAAATATGAAAATTGACTCAAGATGGCTGATTTTTTACCCGTGCTATGAAAGGGTAGCTTACAGTAACTATCTTGTCACTTCTTGTTCTGTGGATAAAATTGAGAAATAAAATTATGATAAGGTAGGTATATAAGGGTGGGGGATAATTTGGATAAGAAAAACTGGATAAGCAAAAGGTAGGTATTTTATATTTGATTATATAAAATTTTTATTAGTATAAAAATAGTTCTTTAGTTAACTAAGAATAATTCAGTAAAATAATTTTGAAGAAACATAATTTTTCAATTAATTATAAAAATAAACCAAACTTTCCACAATCCCACTAAGAACAGCCATTTCTGTCATATTTCAGCAAGCTTAGATCTTAAACTTTCTTTCCACTGTCTCCTCTTCAAAATACTCATCTCTCCCCCTTCCTGTCTCTTTCTCCCCTTCCCTTCCCCCCTTCTTCTCTCACTGCTAAACTGCTACCCACATCTTCACGTTCCATTTATTTTGAAACCTGCTTCAGAGGTGCCTGGGTGGCTCAAGGGGTTGTACTCACGTCATGATCCCAAGGTCATGGGATCGAGCCCTGCATTGGGCTCCCTGCTTAATGGGAAGCCTGCTTCTGGTTCTCCTGCTCCGTCTCCCTCTCCTTCTGTCTGCTGCTCTGCCTGCTTGTGCTCTATCAAATAAATAAAATCTTTTTTTATTTTATTTATTTATTTATTTATTTATTTATGTTTTCCCCAAATTTGTTTATTTTAATTTTTCAGTGTTACAAGATTGATTGTTCATGCACCACACCCAGTGCTCCAGGATAGCTCTTAATCCATCTTCCTAAGGGACTAGAGGTAAAAGCAAGTAGGGTGGAGTGCATGCCTTCCCGGGATGACAGAAGGCTGTTCAGACTGCAACCTGAACCTCTGGGAAGGCAGGCACATTGAATAATTGG
>CM052809.1:70974277-71036562 GCA_028533885.1 Nasua narica
AAAAAAAAAAAAAGAAACCTGTTTCAAACCTAGGACTATTCTGTAAAAAGTCACCAATAACTTTCAAACAGCTGAACGAAATATGCCCCTTTCAGATCTTATCCCAAATAACCTCTTGGTAGACCATGTAGATCACCATTCCCAAGAGAGTAGGCATGAGGCAACAGTAGGAACTGTCAAGTGTTCCTGCCTTTCTACATGCTGTCTCCCATCTGGAATGTGCTTCCCCCACCTCTGCCTATTTGTCTCAGTGAAAACCCACTTATCTGTCTGAAAGTCTCCCTGAATCCCACCAAGCTTAATTCTTCCCTCCTCTTCACCACCAGGCATGCACTTTATTCATATGTCTTGTGACATGAAAACTTGTTTTGCATTCAGTTACTTAAGGGGTTGGCCACCTCTCTAGTCCCTAAGATCCTTTAGGACAGGGACTGTATTCATCTTTACCTCAACTCAGTGTATAACAGGTCCTTGACAAATGCTTATTGGATGCATGAAATTGTTTTATTATTATGCATATTTAGAGTTAGGAATCCTTTTATTGTCAGTATTTGTGCATGTTCAATATATCTTCTCAAACTTCAAAATGTAACTGAAACTGAGATCACTGTGAATCTCTGAACTACCTCAGTGATCCTTGATGCCAAGTATTTGGTGCTAGTGAAAGTGTAGTAGGGAAGGGTAGTAGGGAAGTGAAAGGGTAGTAGGGAAGACTGAGTTGGGAGAATATAAAATGAAAAAAGGAGAGCTCTTTCCATTTAATTCTTCCCTATATACTTCCTGCTTGCTTGCACATCCCAGTCCTAGAGAGCCCCCAAAGCCTCCAGGGTAGAAGTGTAAACCAAGTAACACCTGTACTCCCACACTTCTTATCCACACAGTGACGAAATAAGGTGAGTGCCAGAATAAACTCATTTATGAAAATACTAGAGCAATAACCAAACAACCTGATATCACTAGAGAGGAAATGAACAGGGTGTCACTTGCCAGAAAAGTTTTGAAAGTTCAGCTATTTCTTTTAACGAAATGAATTTTTATAATAATATAAAGCTATATTAACAAATATATAATCTGTAATTACAAAAATTCAATAATATGAATTTGAATATACATTTTCTCATTTTATTGAATTTTAGTAGCATTACTCTTTGGTGTCCAGAATATTTGGATAATAATTTACTTTTCAAATATTACCTTTTCATGTTTATGTATAGAATTCTCTCATACACATTAGAATTGCCTTAGAGAAAGAATGAAATATAACTGCAGTGAAATAGAAATATTTTTGAGAGGATATTCATACTGTGACTAGATTTTGTTCTTAATTGACAGTGCTTTTTTTTTTTTTTTTGCTAGTACTGTATATGGCAATTTCTACTTTAGTTTTTGAAAGAAAGTACGTGTTATGTCTCTTGTACTCCGTGAAAATGTGCAGCTCTGGCAGTTACACTGGATGGTTTTGCTGTAGTAATTAAAACACAGATGGAGCTCATTTCTTTCCAAGTGTTTGATTGGCAGATACTCTGTGATCAACGCTTCCTTCAGCTGAACATGTCTGCACCATCTGCCTTCAGTCAGCTTCGAGAGGGTGGTCGCAGCAAAATTTCCTGATTATCACATGAGCCAGTTTAAATAAAGTGTATTCCTCTTGCTGAGGCCATCAAATGATTTATGTAAAATTATATGTAATATATAAGGGTTTTCATCACAGTTGGTTTGCAACTTGATGACATATTCATTAATTAATATATACTTTTTAATTCACCACTTCCTTTCTCTGATTAAATATTTAGAGCATAACACAAAGTCACCATATCTTAAGAAGTTAAAGTTTCTAAACAAATTGAGCTGATGGGGGCAATTTTGTTTTAGTGAGATTTTTAGAGAAGATTTTAAATCAGGGTCCTGTGTTTTGAACCATTAGTGCAAGCACTCATTACGAATAAAAAAATCTCCAGTATGCTGTGTCCTAAACCCAACAGTAAAATAATTTAGAAGAAAATGCTAATTTTAAAAAATTTGTATATTTATAACTGTTAGAAATAGATTATGATGAATGGCACTTATTTACATATCAGGGTAAGACATGGATAGAAATTTATGCTCATCCAATTTTGATGCAGATGAATGAATGGAGCTGATTATTATGTAGAAAAATATGCATTTAAGATACTAGAAGCACTGAAACTAGGACACATTTAAGAAGAAGAATAAGGTGGTCATTTCATATTCCTGGAAATGTATTTTGAAATCTGTGATACTCATGCAAACATATAGTCTAGATTTGTAAAGAACACACGTATATTATGCATTACAACATGAATTCTATATATAATTAAATAATGAAGAACTGATCTGAGTTCCCCCTTCTCTGTCCAAGTGGATAAATAGTTATGATTGCCAAATGAAAAACATGGCTATACATTATTTGGGCAGAGGGGAAGCAATAAATGAGACTATCACTCACAGAATATTAGAACAAAGAATAAAGGAAAATTGAGTTGAAAAACATTCTGAAGAACCTGAAATACACTCATTGCTTATGGTTCCTGTAGAAACCCACTTCGGTAAAGGGCAGGAGTGACTTGTGGGACTTTTACAGAATTTGAAGATTAAATTCCTCCAGCTAATCACTTCTCAGGTGGAATGAAAAATATGATGAGTTCTGGAAGGGAACCAACAGAAAAGAAGGAAAATAATTATGAATGTTTAGAAATTTATCATCTTCTATTACCAGAAACTTTTAAAGATAAGACTTTGAATTATTTTCTCATTTTGTTTTAGTACATAATCACTTTTATTCAGGCTTGGAATTTTTCAAGGCAAGGAGTAGGAGTGGGAAGGACAAAAACTAAAAAACATTTTAATTTATGTAGCAAACATTTATGCCAAGGAGCCTACATTCTCAGATGGGGAAGGTCGGGAATAATTTCGAATCAACAGAGCCAGATTATGATAAGGACCTTAAACAAAGTGCTGAAGAAATTCAAAGAAAGGAGTTCCCAAATTGAAAGGTGCCCCAGAGCTCCTGAGCGCACACTCATTCGCAAGTTCCCCTTCTCTAACTTAACATTGTCTTCTTTCCAACCTGTATTCTGTGTTGATATTTTCTATATGATTTACATTTGCAAATACCGATCTTATCATGATTATATGTCTAGTAGAATCTCCAGGGAGCTTTGGCAGATGTCATTTGGCTAATAACAACCAACATTTATTGAGGACTTCCTGTGCACCAGTTTTCCAAGTACATTCTCAGTTCATTCTCACAGCAACCCTTTGAGGACAGTACTATTATTATTACTTTATTTTGCAAATGAGGAATCCAGTAATCTAGTTATTTCAGTAGAAGGTTTGGGCACACAGGGTCCAGGTTACTGTTCCCTAGAGCCATTTAAACCCACCTGGCTCAAGAACAAGATGTCTTGAGAGTGAAGAGTATATGTCCCCTCCAACCTCACCCTCTCCAGATTAAGCTCAAGCAAGGGGCTGCAGAGGAGACTGAGAAGATGGTCACAATGAGAAATTAAAGAGAGGGAGAGGAGTTGAGAAGGGCATTTACAGTCGGGAGAGTTGGGCGAGGAGCAGACTGCTCGGGCTATGCACCCACGCTGGCATATAGCCACCTTGGCTGGGAACAAGCTCCCTGCCACGCTTGCCCACCCAGCTTCCTACTTATCCCACTGTGCACCCCTCCACCCATGTCCCATCCGGAGGCTGGTAGACAATGGAGAGACAAGGTGAGGAAAAAGGTGCTCATTAGTGGAAACAAAGTTCCATTTCATTAATTATCTTTTCCCAGTTAAAAGGGATTTCTGAACACCTGGACTCGGTGTTGACTGGGATGTGGAAAAGTGAATCTCTCACTTCAAATATGATAGAAAGTGTACTGGTCGGAGAGAACGTGAGTTCTCCTGCGATAGTCCCAGGATTTACCCTAACTTTCTCTTATTCTTTGTGTTCTTGTGGGTAATCTGAGGGAGTTGGACTAACAGTTCTAGAATCCTTCCTAGCTCTGAGAAAAGTGTGCGAAGTCTAGCTGAGCATACATGAGGAGTGTCCATAAAAAGTTAAATACAGGGAAAACTTAAATATGGGGAAAGAAATACGAATATAGGCTGCCCATGGTAGTGTGGGGGTTGGTTGGAGTAGAAGTTGCCTATTGATGTGGTATATAAAGCATTAAAATTCATTGAATTTATATATTTAAGATGTGCGTTTCACTCAAACACACAGCAAAGAAAAAGAGTTAAATGACATAATTTTTTTTAAGTACCTCAAATCAGTGTAGCGATTCCATATAACAAACTCTGCAAGTATGGTCTAAAGGTTTTAGAGAGGTGCCGTATCGGGAAGAGGGGGATGAAAATGTGATAAATAGATTTTAGGTAGCCCAATAATAGACCTTGCCTTTTTGTATATGACAAAATATAAATTTGCTTCCCTTAACCATTTTCATTTCATTTTTCTTAAGATTTTCAGAATTATTTTTAGGTAATCTCTGTATCCAACGTGGGCCTCAAACTCACAACTCTGAGATCAGGAGTCACATGCTTCACTGACTGAGCCAGACAGGCACCCCAACCATTTTTTCTTTCTTAAGATAGTTTTGAGACTATTGGATTTTTTTTTTCTTTTTCCTTGTCTTAAGTTGGATCTCATTTTTCTTTATTCTTTCTTTAAAAGAAAAGTAGCTGTGCTATTTCTTCAAATTTCCCTCCTTAGTGTTTTTTGTTGTGGCTTTGTTGTTGTTGTTGTTGTTTTTAATCTGGCAGTTATTGTGTGAGGCTTACATGTCTAGACAGTTCCTGGCACATAGTTAACACTCCATAAATATTAGTTACACAGAACTGTTGAGTTTCTGTTGCCATATATTTGTGCTTTATTATGCTACATGATTTTGTGTTTAACCCATTAAACATTCACCTACATTTTCGCCCTTTTTCTATAGGGATGATGTGATAGTATACTTTGGACTCTTCCTTTACATTCCTTTGTTCTTACTTAAAACTTTAACAAAAAATTTTTTTTATCTTTGGTTAAGATCTTAAACTGTTATTTCACTGTCTCCTTTCACCTAACTTACCCATATGTATAAATAGCAAATTGAGTGACACTGATTGAAATTTTTGTTGTTGTTATGACCAGTCTAAAAGTTAAAAAAGTGGTTGGTGATACGTGACCTATTAGATGACACAAGTATTAAAAGATACTATGATTAAAAGTGCTTTATACTAAAAGGTCTTGCATTTAAGCAAGACGGGAAGATTAAAGGAGAAGGAGTACATGAAAGAAGTTGGAATAATGCTTGGCTTCAAAGATGAAGTTTTAAGCATGGAAAGAAGCGTAAGACAAGGGAAGGCAGCAGTTCCTGCCCTGCTCCTGATGCTCCTTACTCTCTACACTATCCCAAGGCCATTATCCAAGTTAGCCAACCTAGATTTTTGCTGGTTGGAATTCATTCTGATTTATAGTTGGTTATTTTTGGTCTTTTTTTCTTCCTCCTCAGTCCCCTAAGCACTTTAAATCCGTGCCAATGTTACTGGTTTCCGAAATCCAAAAGGCAAAGCTGACCCTAGAAAGTGCTCTGGCTCCCAGGAGAATCTAATACCAAACTGCTCAAGAGATTTGATTTGAGCTCATTTCAATATCTAAAGATGTCCGGTCCAAGAGTTTTGACAGAGCACGAACAGGTTCTGGGCAGTGGTAGTTTCTGAAATCATGGAGATGAAGGGGTAGAATTCGAAAACTTTATGAAGAAAATAAACATGTTTCTGAGGGACTCTGTAAAAATTTCAAATACTCCAGTCTTTGTAGTGTAGTTCAGTGGGAGGCCAGATTAGATTTTAAGCTGGATGAAAGAATCCCCGAGTGGGCATTAACACCAACATCTCTTGGCAGTGAAGAGAAGCCCAGAATCACCTACAATTTTTTAGGCTCATCAATTGAAATCTGAATGCCAAAACCAGGTTACAAAAGCTGATGTATTTACATTTAATTTGTTAAACTTCTCTTAACACAGTCACAAAATACAGTAATTGTATATATAATTGAAGATAACATTAGAAGTTTGAACTTAAGGTTGTTCAGTTAGCCAATTTAGTGTTTTCCCACTGCCATCCTTGTGAACTTTCTGACTAATAATATTTAAACTTTTCCAAATGGATGTTATAGAGAATATTTCCACAGAATTGTACAATATTGAGAACAAAAAAACCCCACAAAAGTTATCTCTTTGAAATAGAAAATTTTGGTGGAGAAGAGGAGAATGAAGAGTGTAGAATTACAGAGAAGATAGAGAAAAATATTAGGAAAAAACATTAGCTACTTTAGAATTAGATCTCTGGGGCGCTTGGGTGGCTCAGTTGGTTGAGCGACTGCCTTCGGCTCAGGTCGTGATCCTTGAGTTCCGGGATCGAGTCCCACATCGGGCTCCCAGCTCCGCGGGGAGTCTGCTTCTTCCTCTGATCTTCTCCCCTCTCATGCTCTCTTTCACTTTCTCTGTCTCTCAAATAAATAAATAAAATCTTTAATAGAATTAGATGTCTCACATTTATATTATCAAAGCAGAGAGTTTTAGGAATATGGGAAGTTGTTACAGGTCAGAATAAAATCACAATGTTTAATTAGCAACATTGAGTTGAAACAGTCATAAATTGCTACAGAATCTTACTCTAGGGAAGAAGGTTACAGGAAAAAATGCAAATATATTTTTTAAAGTGTAAGTAGTGGGACTCGTAGGTGGCTCAGTCATTTGGGTGTCTGACTTGAATTTGGCTCAGGTCATGATCTCAGGGTTGTGAGATTGAGCCCTGCCATCAGGCTCTGTGCTGGGTGTGGAGCCTGCTTGAGATTCTTTCTCTCTGTCCCTCTCTTAAAAAAAATTGTAAGTAGGAATTAGTGGTATATTATTCCCGTAATTTTAATATCAAAGCCTAAAATAATTTTTTTTCTCCTTAGAATATTTCATCTTAAGTATGTGACTATCACGTAGAACTTAAATGTGGGAAATAATTAGACAGGAAAGACTTGAACAACTGGTTGATTCATTCTTTCTTGCATCTGTGACTAGATTCCTAGAAGGAGCATTGGAGCAGATGTCAAACTACAATCAGGGTGAACAATTAAAACCAAGCAGTCTTAGAGCATACTTGACTAGGAGTTAGAGTTATGGATCCTTTCTTTTCCTTTAGGCCTTTGTTTTCTAAGAGAGCCCATGAAGAAAGAACTGAAATGATCCAGAATCAGACTTTGAAAGTCCAGTGGTTCTAAGTTTAAATTTACCATAAATCTTTACATTCCATGCTTACAGGTTAACTTTTAATAGATCTATTCTCACGTATACTTTATAAAGCAGAGTCTGAACTTGGAATAATCCAGTCACAGTAAGGGAACTAACTACATTCAACAAGACTCTGACCATGAAAAAAAAAAAAAAAAGACTCTGACCATGAAAAAGATAGCAGTTCTTCCCCCTTCTCTATTTAGGAGAAAAATACTTAAACTTTCCTTACTTAATCTTTTCTTTGTGCGTTCGTAGTTTATTAGGCACTAATTTATCTTATTGTGGTTAGGAGCATTGGAAATGGAAACATTTAAAATGACATTTGGTTTATTAAAACCTCACAAAACTAGCAGATGGTTTAGGAAATCAGCACTGAAGCTGCTACTTGATCCTTAATTCAAGACCATACTTGATGCTGCATCTGGAAGAAGAGCTGTGCCAAGAAAAATACTATTGAGTTAAAGATATGTTATTCATAAATATTTAGGAAAATAAAAGACAGGTGTTCGTGAGCATAGCTTGTGAAACCAAATAGATGTGCCATGGGAGAAGGGTTCTGCAAACATTTCCAAATGTATAGTATTTATTCTTCTAACATTTTAATAAACCTATGGAGAATATGAATTTTATAATGAATCCAGGCTAAACTTTATAACTGTAGTCCTTTATCTTATTCATTCTCTGTACAAATGGAAGTTGTCATTTGTTAAAGTCACTAGGATGAATAGTCATTGTGTATTTAAACTCCCTCACACCAAATATAGCATCCTCCAGGTTTTAGTCTTTAAATATTTTCCCAACACTTAACAATATTAAAACGCTGAGTGTAATTAATTGGTACCATATATAACTGTTAATAGCTGGCATCTGGTTACTTTTCCTGTTACTTACTGTTTTGCTGTAACGATTGCATTGGTGAAGTTAATGCTTCCTGCTTAATACGTGCTAAAGGTTTTGTTTCTTTTAGGCTAAGAAAGAAGTGTTCAGAACTGTTAAATACGGGTTACGGTATTTTCTAGTTCGTTTTATGGGAGTAGAAATAAATTACTTAAAAATTTATGAGCTCTTTTGACCTCTATTCTGTTATTAAGAAATGCAAACTTTATAGTGTAAGGGTTTTTTGTAAACAAACACTTTTATGCGCTAGTCCATGTAGTTAGCATATCACTGATCTAAAAACCCGTGTCTAGATGGCAAGTTAGACTTCAGGAGACCCCGTCAGATGCCGAAGTGGTCAGGAATAGGAAATTATCCACTACTGATACAGGTACCTATTTGACAAAAGACCTCAGTGGGCTTCCTGAGACCCAAGAAGCTCAACTGCTGGAAAGGAAATGCCTTTTCTGCTTGAGCAATGATGCTCTTTGGGAGCCCTCTGGCTCCTGACTTGTGACATGTCAGCCTCTTGTGCAAGTTAATAGAAAATTTAAAGATCTAATTTAAATCATTCTTAGATATATTAATTAAAAGGCTAATAATTTTATTTTAAACATCAAACATTTCCTTATAGGACTTCTGAGAAGACTCCTTGGATAATGGATCTCCCTGGATACAAGTGGTTTTTAGATTCTATAATACTGTTATCTTTTGTTCAACATTGCAAAATTTAGATCTAAGTCTTGGGTAGGAAATTAAATATTAACTAAATCAAATACATTCTTAATAGTTTAAGAGAACAGAATAAGAAGAGAATCAATGACATGTTTAATAGGAACCTGGCCATTTACTGTTTGCCTTTGTAGGAGATCAAATATCTAACGCCACATTTTAACAGCAGCATGATATGCTGGGAAGACCATCTAATGTGGTGTCAAGAGACTATTTAATATAGCCCAAAATTCAAGCTCCAAGAGTACAGGCTGTGTGGAACTTCTTTGTCTTGAAACCTCTTTTGAGTCTCAATTTCACCACAGGTAATAAGAGTAAATATGAGAATAATATTACTTTCTAGGGTTAGAGTATTATGAGAGGTAAATGAGATTATGAAAATGATTTATGCATAGTAAAGCCTGGGTTTGAATTCTGACTTTAACCCTTTCTGGCATTGTGGTTTTGGATAAATCGTTTAACCCAATAAAGCGCATTTTTCACTATTTAAAATAAAGATAAGAATGCAATATTTGCAACCTGTTACAAAGTAAGAGCTTCAAAAATGTTAGTTGCTATTATAACTTACTATTTTTACTAAATCTCTACAAATCTGTTGTCATCTGGAGATTGAAAATAATGTAATAAGGGGCACTTGGATGGCTCAGTCCGTTAAGCATCTGCCTTCGGCTCAGGTCATGATCTCAGAGTCCTGGGATCGAGCCCCACATCGGGCTCCCTGCTTGGGTGGGAGCCTGCTTCTCCTTCTCCCTCTGCCTGCTGCAAATAAATAAATAAAATCTTTTAAAAAAACCAATAAAATAAGGTAATAAAATTATATGTTCTTTAAAGTTATTTAAAGCCTATTCTAATAGGTCCTTATTTTTACTTGAAGATCTGTTACGGCCCAACTTTCTTGTAAATCAGAAAAACTTTTAAGCTAAGTACTTATGTAGAATGAGAGCTTTCTTCCTAAAGAGATAATGTCCCCTCTCTATGTAATATTTTAGCTTTCTGATACAAGGGACTTGACGGGCAATGGATGTCTGGGACTCTTTCTTTCTTTTTTTTTTTTTTTTAAAGATTTTATTTATTTATTTGACAGAGTGATCACAAGTAGGCAGAGAGGCAGGCAGAGAGAGAGGGGGAAGCAGGCTCCCTGCTGAGCAGAGAGCCCGATGCGGGGCTCAATCCCAGGACCCTGAGATCATGACCCGAGCAAAGGCACAGGCTTTAACCCACTGAGCCACCCAGGCGCCCCTGGGACTCTTTCATTGTTTATAATGTGCCACAATTAATTACAATTTAAATCGTTTTGTGGGTGTTATTTGGCATAAAATAAGGGAAGCTTGTTTGACTCTATAGATAGAGTGTCAGTGTTTAAAAAATTTTGCAATGAGAAAATGTTTGAAGCTACTGTGAGCTGTTGGTGCCCTCAATAGAGAACATATTTGAGACCCACCAGGAATTGCTTACCTCTTACAATCCATTTAGAGAGTTCACCTCGAACCTTTCCTTAGGTAATGGGATTAGTGCTGTGTTGAGGATGCAATCCTTAAAGATACAAATTTGCTTCTAAATGTTCTAGCTAGTAATCCTATGCTCTTTAACAGGTTTTACAATGTAACTGACACTCTTGGAATGGAAAATGAAGACCCTATACCTCTTTCTGCCTATTGGGTTAGGAAATTCAGAGGTTTTAACAGAAAGTACTCTGTTCGGAGAGATTTAAAATTAGTTACTCCTCATCTTTGTTCTTCAATGATAGTATCGTTGAAGGAATATGATGAATAAACTGAATTTAGGGTACAGTGATACATAGATGTTTTTATAGGCTATTCAACCATATAGGAAAAAATTTCCTTTTCATGTCCTTAATTTTTACTTCTTCAAAAGAAAAGTATATTAAATATTTTCAGTTTTGCCACATCTCTTGATACCTAAAAACTTTCTGAGCCAGTTAGTTTTAGTATACAAGGAATAAAAATCAGGAAGTGTTCAGTTCTTCTCTTTCCTATCCTCTTTCAACAAGCCATCTGTTCCTTCCCTGGAAGGACAATACAGGTATATTGAGATGTTACGATCCTTGGAAAATAAAACAAGATAAAACCTTAGTAAAGTTGTTTTGTGACACATTCCTGGTCATATTCTAATGTTTTTATTCCCCTTTATTCATTATCTCCTAACATGAATAATGACTGAACATTGTAAACAAATATTATTACTTTTAGAAAATGCCTATAAATTAAAATATCCCAAGTCTGTTTTGTGAAGCATACTTTCTTTAATAGATAGGATTCCAATGGGCTATAAAATGTAAACTACAATATCTTTTGAAGGTCACTGTGAGTTTAATATAAATACTACCCCGTACTACATTGAATAATTTAGATATTAGAAAGCAAGTATTATTGTATAGCAAAACTTTACCTGATATTGGTTGTAATTTTTTTCTTTTGAAATTATGCTCAGTTTTTTCTAAATTATTCTATTTATTTCCCTTTTACCTTTGATGTACTGCATTGATTATAACTTTACCTTGTCTTGCTGGCTTCTGATCGTAACCTTGAATAACAGTTGTATCTGTGCTGTAGAAACTCTGGGGTACACCCTAAGGAATACTAACTTGGGCATCAGAGTTTCGATTTACTTCATGCTCTTTGACTGCTTGTGTAAATTACTTAGCCATTCAGCCTCAGTTTTCTCATCTATAAGACGGGGCTGGTAATATACATCTAAGGCAGTGGTGAGGGCTACATGAGATTGAATTGCATCTAACAGCGTGAGGCATATAGAAGGTGTTTCCTAGTTCACTAAGTTTGATTTCCTAGGTGACTACAGGCAGAAATGGAAATGCACATGGTTGGGTTGGGTTTGGTTTGGGTTTGGACATCTCCATGAATACATGCTGACTGTAGCTGTGGCCTTGATGTTTATCATTGGTTATTTCTTTTTTGCTTTTTGTTTTTTGTTTTTTGTTTTTTTGTTTTTTGCTTTTTTGCTTTTTATTAAAAAAAAAAGGAAGAAGAAGAATGAAGCTGTGTAATCTCCAAAATAATATTATAATATAGCTCTTAGCATAGGCTGAAAATATGCATGACTTGATCAACTACATTTGCAGATGAGAAGTTCTTACCTTATCAGGTTATTTTCAAGACTCAAAGATATTTAACAATTCAAATTGCTTAGCACATGCTAAATGCTCAGTAGAAGTAAGCTATTATCAGTAAAGATGTGACTCTTGGGATAGAGGTTGGGTACTCTGAATTTTGGCTGAAAGTCATATGTATGAAACATTTTCTGGGTACTCCAATGTAGCCTACTCTTTATTTCATTTTTTAAAGCTAAGCTTTTAGTGATTATAATTAACAAAGTTGCTAAATTTTGAGAATATATTTGAGAATATATTCATTTAAACAAACAATCTCTTTTGGATTTTTTATATGTAGTCTTTAAATAAAAGAGCCCCAAATTAGCAGATAAGAGCTTTTTGTTTTTAGAAAATTGTACCTATGAGAAATAATTCTAAATGTATCTTATACTTTATCCAAATGTATACAGATTGTCTGTGCGTATATTACCTTTAGAGATTTCAGAGTCTAGAAAGAATTTTCTTAGTCCCTCTTTCTGGGCTCTGGCCTTATATCATCTCAATAGTGCACTGGTCTAAGAAATACAGAGAGTTCTTTCAATCTGCTGGTAAATATTTGCCTGTACCCCAGGCTTATGTCCAGCTGGCATACACTCATCTCCTACTAATTAAAAATGCTGTACCTAGCAAATTTAGCATTTTTGCTTTGAAAAAAATGGAGGGTCTAAAGGAGACTCACAGTTTTATAGGAATAATGCTCATCAGTTGGTAGACTTCTGACTCAGCTCTTTTTGGTAATCTGAGTGTCAGGGTCACAAGGTAACTAAGAAGCCAGCTCTCTCAATTTATAGTTCAGAATATGAAGTTCAGTGTAGTTAAGGTACTAGCCTAGGGATGGACAGGTTCAACTTCTGTGTCAGCTCTGGTTGGTTGAGATTTTGGCTGCTTGGAGGCCATAGATTTGACATTCTTAAATTAGATCAAGGTCACACAGATAGTTTGTGGCCGAGCTTGAACTAGAATCGAGTTCTTTTGGTTTCTAATCTCATTTTCATTTCTTCTGGTCATTTTATTATCAAACTCATGGAAATCTTTATATTGAATACATTTTTATAACCTCGTAATCCATTATGTAGGCATAAAAAGTTAAGATTGTGACATTTTTATTATATGCGAAGGAAGTGAACATTATCTTGTTAAAAATATCATGCTTATTATTCAATTTTGAAAATGGAGACAAGATGTGTGAAAGAGAAATGTAGCTTCATATGCATATCTTTTAAGTGTGACCCTTTGTTTCTGAACTCTGTTTTACAAAAAGTATGCCATCAGCTTTTTTAAGGACACATTTCAACATGGATTAAATCCTTAGGGAACTAGCTTGAATTATTTTTAGGTAATTGCCAAAACATGCATATATTGATATGCGTGTAGAAATATATTATCAATAACGAAAAGTAATTGTGATATTATGAATAATATGACTGTATTTCATACTCTTTTTAAGTCTAGTGGGTGTAGTTTGTGTTTTTCCCTGGGTAACATTGTTAGCACACAGTAAATATCTAATAATACAATAACTCTTTCTCCATATAGTATTCACCTTAACCGGAAAAAATTTACCACTATGCTAATATGGTACAATTAAATTATGTTAAGATGCTAAGTGAGGGGGCGCCTGGGTGGCTCAGTTGGTTGAGCAGCTGCCTTCGGCTTAGGTCATGATCCTGGCGTCCTGGGATCGAGTCCCGCATCGGGCTCCTTGCTCGGTGAGGAGCCTACTCCTTTCTCTGCCTCTGCCTGCCTCTCTGCCTGCTTGTATTCTCTCTCTGTTAAATAAATAAATAAAATCTTAAAAAAAAAAAGATACTAAGTGAAATTCAGGTATTTTGTTATAACATTGTCATTTTTATAGGAACTAATCTGTCCCTCTTCCTCTCTCTCTTTCTCTTTCTTGTACACACTACACCTTCTTCCAGTCATTCACCTTTCCTATGACATGCTCTATGTTTTCATCTGACTGCCTTAGTCACCAGTGGAACTGAAGTTCTACATTCCCTTGAAACCCAGGCTTTAAAGATGGTCTCAGGGCTATTCCCTTTATTTCTTTCATCCACTAGTTCTTTATAACCTGAAAAATTTATAAATGTCCAAATTTAACCATGATTACAACTTTGCAAACTTTTTTCTGTCTCAATAATTGAGCCCTCCTTTATCTATCAGTGTACTGATTTATTTGGCCATACACAGTAATTCCTCTTAACAAGATGACTAACATATTATTGGAGCTAGCATCATTGTAAGGCAGGCCTGACGTTGACCCTTGCCTATAGCTAGGGCAAGGCCAAGCTAGTCTAGTACAGTTTCGGGGGCTTGTATGTCCTCTTCCTCCCAAATATTATCCTCCTTTTCTCTTATTCTTACATACTGCTCTCTATTCTGTAATTAGATATACAGCTTCTTTGCCAGAACTGTTTAGGGGGTAAGTTGTGGGGAACTCATTCACAGGAAAGTGTATAAACCACACAGCTGTTTACGTAACCAACTCTAGACTAACGGGACACAGAGCTGAGTAGCGAGGAGCACAAGCTTTGAGTCAGATAGTCCTGGGATTAAGTTTTGTCTTTCTTCTGAGACAATCTGTCACTTGGAACAAGTCAAAAAGTTCATCGCTTCACTCAAACCACTGGTTTCTTCACAGTGTAAAATAAAGATGATAATATTTCCTCAACTCTATCACTAGAAAATGAATAAATGAGAAGCTGAGGCCCCTATGGGTGAATTTTGTGGGGATCATATCTTTGTCTTCCTGTTGACTTGTGTTGGTGGGGAAATGTAGAGGCCCTGTTGGTGCTTACAGTTGTGTTTCCCATTATTTAGAAACATTTTTTTGCTTGTTTTTCTTTGATGATGTTATAAGGGGATTCATCCTTGTTAAACTGAGTGTTCCTTACTCGAAGATTTCTGCCCTCAAGAATCTCTCATGAAGAAACAATATGGACATACAAGAAACAGTTAAAGTACAAAGCTTGTTATATAAAGGTCATCCATGCTCTAGGACGTTAAGGAAGGGAAAGAACACACCGTGGGGGTCAAATGCCATGGGAACGACAATTCCACTTTTCTGTTTGATATGGCCATTGAGGTAAATGGCATAAAAGTATGTTTGATACCAGGACTCGATAATGTTAGTCCTGTAAAAATCATAGTTTTGCCAAATCTTATTTGCAAGATTTAGTTTCATAGAAAAAGAAATTCACATTTCTTTCCAATGCACTTAATTCATTTGCCATCAGTACTTGAAAGGCAGTTGGTTTCTTCACATTCCAGTGAGTGGAGCCTAGAATTAACGGGACTCCCTGTACCTGTCCCTCGGGGCTCACATTTTCTGAGAACACATCCTACATTAAATTTGTGATTATCCAAGAAGCCATTATAGAGTAATGGCTGAAATACAAACTTTATCATGTGTTCTTTAATTCTACATTGACTATTTAATTAAGTAAAAGGTTTTATGAATATGTTGGAACTCTCCTGAGTTTAATGCCCGTTAGTTTATTCTGTTTTGGATGATTTTTAAAAATCTCGCTTTTGTTCCTCATTTTTGTATAATCTTTAACTCTTCTTTTTTGGATGTCATACTTGCACAAGGGCTATGCTAATCTTCTATCATTCCAATGTTAGTGTATGTGCTGAAGCAAGCACCCCTTCTTTTTGGAACATTTAGCTTGAACCTTAGTTCAAAAGAGTTTGTTATAATACTGTAATGGTTTACAGGTAGCTCAAACATGTACATGTGTGAGAGTTGGCTATCTGTTAACAAATATTTACTGATGTCTTGCTATGTGCCAGGTACTCTGCTAGGTACCGGGGGTATAATAGTGACAGCATACAAAAATCTCTGCTCTCAAAGAGCTTACAGTCAGAAATTGAACAAAGTAATAAACAAAATAGGTCATACTGTAATGAGATCAAATACTTGGGAGTCGTAAAGGGTGGTGGGTGATCCCAGGAACATGGGGGAAGGTTGCAATTCTAAATATCAAGGTCATGAAGACCTCACTGAGAAGGTGGCCATTGAGTGAGCAAAGACCTGACCTGAGCAAAAGAGGAAACCACGTGGATACATAAGTGCTGCGAGAATATTCTAGGCAGAGGAAACAGCAAGTGGGAGCATGCCTGTGTAAAGAACAGCAAGAAGGCCAGTGGAGGACAAGGAGCAGGGAAAAGGGTAGAGAGAGGAGAGACCAGGGAGGAGGGGTGGTTGGGTGGAGAGGTTGACTTTGTAGGGCCTGGCACGCCAGGATGATGATTCTAGCTTTTATTCTGACCCAAATGAGAGGGGTGTTAAGCAGCGAGATATGAACTGCTTTACCAAAGGCTTACTATGATTGCTATGCATTGAGAACAGATTATAAGGTGGCAAGGGCAAAAGCAGGGAGCTGACTTAGGAGGCAATTACAATGACCCGGGCATGAGAAGATGGTATCTAACTACTTACTGTGCGTTCAGTGCTGCCTATATTGTATACAGAGACCAGTGCAAAGGGACCATTTCTGTTTTATTTTTTAGTCTCGGCATTTTTCCCCTTGTGATTCAAATCTTACATGAAAGGGAAAGAGAAATCAATGACATCCTTCACATTGTTACAGTCATTACTGTAAGAATATGAATCTTGTGTGTGTGGCATTTTATAGTTTCCAAAGCATTCTTATATATGTTGCTACATCTAGCCCTCACTGTTTGGAGGATGGCAGTCCTGAGGTTTATAGGACACGGCCGGAGTCATGCAGCTGGTTCCTTCTCTTTTCAGGAGTGTGCATGTTGGCTTCTGTGAATATGTATAAGCTAAGCAATAACCAATAACCATCTATTCATGGAAGATGGGATTTGGGTACACTTAAAGAAATTTACTCAGCTGCTGACTCATTAAAGAGTGTATCTATCATTGGTGGTGGCTGGGATGTCGGGCTGAAAAAACTTCCTTGTTATTGGAATTGAGTCTGTAAATTGTTCAGGGGAGATTCTTCATCAAACAAGAACATGCATAATTTTCTCCTTTTAAGTTCACCATTTCTTTTTGCAGGATTTACATATCTAAAGATAAAGTAGATAGAAGTGTACTGGAACTGGAGGACCCCCCCCCCCAAACAAGAGGAATTATAATACCAAAAGATATTTAATTTTTGCCGAGCAGTAATATAGCTACAGTGTTGCCTTGAGTATGTCAAAATATTTCAGGCAAAGATCGTTTTCATATGTGGAATTTAAATAACAAAGCCCATGACATTTTACTTTTAACCTACCATGCATTGAATACAATTAAAATGTTCAAGTTAATGTTAAAGAAAATAACATAAATAACTTTTCTCTGTGATTTAATTTAAATTTAAAATATATTTTCAGTGTTTCAGAGAAAGGACAAGGGAATTGTAGAAATTGTTCTATGTTATAGTTGAGAAAGCAGAGAGTGTGGTTTGTGTGATGTAACAGCATTTGCCAGATTTGAATGAAAAAAATCTGAATGGGAAAATATACCTTTGTAGTCAAAGGGAATAATATATCACTTGAATTGTGTTCCTGAATTGCCATTTTTCTAGGAGATTGAATTTTTGAACATAACCGTAGTAAAATGCAAAAAAGGCAAGTTAATATAGTGATGACTGAAAAAACTTAAGTGCTCACGGTAGGAATTTGAACTTACAGTTCACACAATAGTATTCCATTTCTTTCTTACAAATATGATTATTGAAAAGGTTAATATTTTATGTTGAAAAAGCCACTTATTTGAATAAGCTCTCAATTATAATAGTCTTCATGAAAGATGTATTTTTTTTTCACTGTTCACTTGAAATAGCAGTATATGTAAAATGCAGTTGATGTTCTGGCTTTCGATCTGACAAGTTTTTGCAGTACATGATGGGTATAGCCTTTTCAGAATGTTCTTTTCGAACTTTTTGCCAGGTAATGGTTTTTGGATTAGCCTAGGGACTTGGTGCCATGGGTAACATCTAAGGCTTAGGTTGCTCTCTAATCCTGTTCTTTTCTGTGTGAACCACTCTTCACATCATTCTTCATCTCCCTTTTACTTCTCTTATTGATTTAATTCCTCTGTTCAACAATATTGAGTGCCTACTACATGCCAGGCATTATTCTAGGGGCTGGAAATACAGCTCCTTGCTCTCTTGAAACTTACCATCTTGTGAGAAAGGTGAACAAGAAATAACTGAAACGAGTGAAACCATTCACTATGAATGAATACGCCCAAACAGCAAATAGTGGGAGGGCAGTGCACCAATGTGGTGGGGTTGTGAAGGCCACTGTCTTCAATAAGAAAGATGGAGCTGTTTCTTCCTTCTTGTGCCTTTTCCTCTTGATTCTGTCTCTGATGCCTAGTAGCCTGGCTGCACTCTCAACTTTCACGTACTCGGAGTTGAAGCCAATGCCCTGTTATACCTCTTCCTCCACTCAGAAATCTGCCAGATACAGGGGACTGCCATCCCCTAATGTGCTTTCACTTTCTTACTTCTTAATTCACTAATCATTACATATTTTAGACAGCTTTCCCCTTCCTTCCATCACCCCCTGGCTTCATCCTTTTAGTACCACACACATCATATTTGCTACTATTCTAGACCTTCTCACGTTGCCTTGTGAGGTTTGTCTTCCACCCCTGTATTTTGCCACCCCAACTGCCCCAGTGAAAGCCACGTCAGCCTGACTTCTGTTTATCTTTGTTTTTCCAGAGGCTAACACAGTGTCTGAAGAAAGTAAGTTTTAATAACTTATTTTGTATTTTTTAACCGAATTAATGAATTGTTTAATCTTATAGTACTTGCTCTTAGAATAATTTTGAGCCACAAATGTACTTCTCTTCTAAGACGTAATTGATTAAATGAAAGCATAAAATGTAATATATTAGGGGATTAATTTAAGAAACTAAATGCATTCTTGTCAATTAAATAAATGTAAAAGGTCCATTAATAACTAGTTTCTTCTGTTTCACTATTTATATTTTTCATAGCTGAAGAGAGCAGGTTTCTGAACCACATTTAGAATTAATCAGGAGATACCTAAGAGGCATATAGAAAAGCAACATAATTATATATGTGGTTTTATATATGCACTGGAAAGTGAAGTTAGATAAGTCATTTGAAGAGCTGTATGATTCATTATAATGCAATTTATTATGTGGCTCACTTTAAATTATAACATAACGCTGTAAGACATGCCATGGCCTTAAAGAAATATTTTATGGGAGTGGTGTCAGCATGCACTTACAGGAATCAGTATGGATATTTGTAAGTTTTCATGGGAAAATTTTTAAATATTTTTAAACAATTACATTTTGACTATTTAGTTACACATGTTTTTGTTTGCCCACTCCTAAGATGGAAAGAAATTGATTTTATCAAGTTCATTCTTAATGTTTTGAAACTGTTTGCCATCTTTTCCAATAGTTAATTAAATGAGTAAGTATCATCAATTTACAAATTAGTTGTCATTGACTTTAAACGTCACATTTTTGTATTTTGGTACAGCCTTTTTAAGTTTTCATATGTTTTTTGCCATCTTTAGGCCTACCATTTTTAAAGAATGTTTATTAAGTTCTTTGGACATGAATTACTGCCCCCCAAAGGGAAAGAATATAAACAACACAAATATTTAGGTTTATTTATTTTTTTAGTAAAAATAGCTACATTTAAAGATCCTTTTAGGGCGCCTGGGTGGCTCAGTTGGTTAAGCGACTGCCTTCGGCTCAGGTCATGATCCTGGAGTCCCGGGATCGAGTCCCATATCGGACTCCCGGCTCTGCAGGAAGTCTGCTTCTCCCTCTGACCTTCTCTCCTCTCATTCTCAGTCTCTCTCTCTCTAATAAATAAATAAATAAAAAATCTTTAAAAAAAAAAGATCCTTTTATGTTGTTCCTTCTAAAAGTTAGTTAGTAGATAATAAAATCATAAATTCAGCTGAATAAAATAGAAGGGAAGAAGAAATGTGACCATGACTTAACAATTTCATAACTTTTGTTTTCTTCCTACGTGGCAAGGAAACTTATGTAAACTCATTTAGTTTTAGTTGAACGATAATTCCTATTATTTATAAGAGAAATGTAGCATCATTGTAATTATACTCTCAAGGTGGATGTTTGCTTTTGTTTTAATTTATTGTGAGTTCAAAGGGAAGAGTTGTTTCATAATGAGTTTCTGTCCATGATCAGCAAATAAAAATAGGAAGAAAATAGTGAGCAGAGGGCCAAGTTGCAGCCTCTGCTTCATATTCTAATCTGTTAGGATAACACATATGCCATGAATATTCTTTTGTTTGTTGTGAATATTCTTAATTCTTAATTAAAAATCTTGATTAAGATGGAAGAGTTTCTAGTTTTTCACCTTTAAATATTCTTTAATATAGAGAGCCAACAGTGATGGATGGGCTAATATGTAGTAAATATAGAATCAGAGGTCTGGAATAATCTTTGAAATATCACCTCCAACTCCCTGAATCTCAGAAGTAGTACAGCAAAGTATTTGAACTCCTAAAGATCTTTAAAGAAAATTTCATTAGTTTTTTATTGTGATATATATCATACATACAGATGCATGCATAAAGCTTAGACAGTTTAAAGAATAGCCATAAATTCCTATGGAACCACCACCCAGGCCAAGAAAAGAGCATTACTCTTGCCCCCAAAGTCCTCTCTATGTGAAGTTGCATTTACTGTCTCTCAAAACCGGTTCCAGTTTTCAAAGTGTGTGTTCGAAGATTACATGTAGAAATACTGTTTCCCCCTACCCCCCAAAAAGTTTCCGGAATTCATTACTGGCAAGAGTTAAACTCCGCAAACACTCTGTCTCGACCAGAAGTATTTCTATTTCTGGCACTTTTGAAATGCATTTAGTGCCTGGAAATAAAAGTGCATCATATAGGTAATTGTGCCCAGTGATGTGTTTGTTGAATTAGCTGTGGAGAGCCTCCTTGTAACTGTCTTTAAAATGCGGAAGCTTAAGATGATGAAAGATGATTAGAGGTTTGGGTGGATGGGATTGAGAAGAGATTCTTGGATTGACAGCAATTAAATTCATCTTTCATGATGATATAACAAATCCAGTAGTGCTGCAATCAGTTGAAATAGCAGGTTGGAAGGTGGCTACCAGAAGGCAATTTTCAATTAAGACATCAGACAAAGGATTTCACGGTAATATAATCAAGTTTCTCGGAAGAAAAAAAATGTGTACTGCCATTCTTGACTAGACACTAGATCTTTCAATACACACCTCAATGTTGTGCCCATAAACATGTTTCTTTTCTTCGTTTTGACAGGTACAGCATTTTGTCCAAACTTATTTCTTATGCCACTTTCTTATAGTGGGGCCATTTCTTTGGTTTTGGATCCTTAATCAGTGAGCAGATACTTTAGTATTGTTAAAAGGAATTATAAATATCATTGAAATGGTGCTGGTGTTGAAGGAGCAGACGGGTGCTGATTTCGGCAGTTTTCGGTTTTTGTTTTTTAATATTTTCCCCCGGGATAGCTGTTGGCAAAGTTTAACAACCTGTGATCAGATTACTGGAACAGAAAGAAAAAAAGGAAAGAAAATGAAATTAACCATACATAAATCTATATGTGTTTTCTCTAAAAAGAAAAAAAACCCAACACCTTATATATAGATGTTTATTATAATTAAAGAGTGTAAAAAAATACTTCTATCGGATTTACTGTTACATCTGTCCCCCCTCGTTCTTTATTCCCGTTTCCCCTTGCCCTCCTGTTCACCTCTCTGCCTGCGGCAGGTCCCCTTCGTACCCACTGTTGCCAGCACGGAGCTCCTGCCAGCCAGAGAGGCGACAGTTCACAAAGAGAGATGTTTGGGCATTCCAGGACACAGAGGACATTAAATTTGGTGTGAGACAGAACAGGTCTTCTTTATTTTGACCTATAAAACATAGATGCTATTGTAAAAAAAAAAAGATCATTACACAAAATATCTTTTGCCAGTAGCTCTAGATGATATCAGTCTTCAAGGTTCACACTGTACTTTATTACTGGTATTTTTGGCCTCCTCCTCTTTACATTCTGAAAAGAAAACCAAAGGGATTCACTATACTGTATATCAGTTTTGTGACAAGAGGCAACTTGTCTGGCTTCAGAGGCATGGGAGGGTTCCATTTTCTCATTAGAGTATATTCTTGAACGTGTTAAAGGATCATAGGTTTTATTATCACTCGCTGGGGTAAAGAGCAAGAACTAATCAATATTCTATCCTAGATCTATCCCTGCATGTCTTACAACCCTATCTGCTTGTTTCCTGTTTCTCCTTTACTTCTTCTGCTTGAGAGCTTTTCTAGTTAAAGTCACTCACATCTCATACACAATCCGTTAGGATATCCCACTTTCTCTACCTTTGAAACACGCTCAGAAGGATATCAACTCTCTAATGAAAATGTCTTGGGGTGCCTGGGTGGCTCAGTGGGTTAAAGCCTCTGCCTTTGGCTCAGGTCATGATCTCAGGGTTTTACTTCAACTGCTAGCACCTTGGACTGAGCTACCAGGATTAAACAGAAAAAGATAAAATGATATAAAAACAGTACATAAATAACAACAATGTAATAATTTACAATAATATAAATTTATAATGATTTCATAAGTTAAATTAATGAAATAAATTTTAATAATTACACTTACAATAATATAATACATAACAAGAAGAATATACTTTCTTTGGTTTATATTTTTGCTGCCCCATTTTCTCCCCTGCCCAAGTCCAGTCTCAGTAAAGGAGCCAAAATGATTCATTTGAGATGTAAGTCCAATCTTGTCATTTTCTTCAGACACTGCAGTGACTCCCTTTGACCGCAAGCCATAGTCGTTCCAGTGACCCACAGAGCTCTACTGATCCAATCCTACCTGAGCTGCTCCACTGACTGGAATCCAGCCCATTTGCCTCCTTGTGGCTGCTTCGCTCTGGCTCTTTCTTCTATCTGGTACCTACAGGCAGTGCTCACTCCCGACCACCTACCTATGAGTCTTGGTCAAGTGTCACCTTTAGAGTCTCACAACTTACCGCACACCTTACCCCAGCTTTCTCACTCTCTATTACGCTGCTTTTCTTTTTCTTTTTCCATGATGATCATCACCTTCTAGCACATAATATTATTAACTTACTATATGTTTATTGTCCATTTTCCTGCTAGAATGTAAGCGGCATGAGGGCTGGAATCTTCATTCTGTCAGTGGTATATTTTAAGCACTTACAAATTATTTATTGAATAAATGAATAAATATTTATAAGATAAATAATTGGTATATCCCCTACTGGTTCTTTTCATGTTTCTTCCTTCCAGAATCTCAAGCTACCCTTATCTGTAATTAGACAAATGGGTGGCATCAGCATGAGCTCTCTTAGATGCAACATCCCAAACCAAATATTAGAACCAAAATTTTAAAAGGAAAACGAATCTCAAATAGAAATCTTTTGATTATTTTTTTATTTTTTATTTTTTTTAAAGATTTTATTTATTCATTTAACAGAGAGAACACAGGCAGGCAGAGAGGCAGGCAGAGGCAGAGAGAGGAGCAGGCTCCCCGCGGAGCAAGGAGCCCGATGCGGGACTCGATCCCAAGACGCTGGGATCATGACCCGAGCCAAAGGCAGTTGCCCAACCATCTGAGCCACCCAGGTGTCCCATCTTTTGATTATTTTTAAGTGACCATAACGTCCTTATTTCTGTCTCTCTCAAAAACATCTACAAACCTTCTTTGTCTTTTGTTTCCAAAGAGGAGTTACTAAGGAAAAGGAGACATTTTCTTTTTTCTTTTCTTTTTTTTTTTTTTAAGATTTTATTTATTTATTTGACAGAGAGAGAGAGAGATCACAAGTAGGTAGAGAGGCAGGCAGAGAGAGAGAGGGGGAAGCAGGCTCCATGCCGAGCAGAGAGCCCGATGTGGGGCTCGATCCCAGGACCCTGAGATCATGACCTGAGCCAAAGGCAGAGGCTTTAACCCACTGAGCCACCCAGGCACCCCAAGACATTTTCAATAGAGAGTTGATATCCTTCTTCATAGCCATGTGACTCTAAGGGTAATAACATTCTCCATTAACTTATAGATGGGAGTGAGGAATGAGAATCTCAGAATAAATGCAGAATAGGGTCAGATAAGAAAATTGTAGTCTTATTCTCTTGGTCCATTTAGGCTGTTATAACAAAATACCATAGACTGAGTGCTTATAAACAACAGAAAGTTATTTCTCGGAGTTCTACAGGCTGGGAAATCCAACATCAAGCCAATTTAGTGTCTGGTGAGAACCTGCTACCTGATTCACAGATGGCCATGTTCACATTGCATCCTCACATGGAAGGGGTAAAGGAGAGCTCTAGTGTCTCTTATAAGGACACTATGCTCTCATCATCTACCACCGCTACTTAATCATCTATCAAAGGTCACATCTCCTGGTATCATCACATTGCGGTTAGGAGTCCAAACATAAGAATTTTGAGGAGAGACACAAACTTTCAGTCTAAAGCACCTCTCTGTTCTCAGATTTAGAAATAAAGTTGTATCAAGATTAAAGGAGGAAAGTTTTTAGGAGGAAGTTTGGTATTAAAATCCACTAAAATATTAAAAAATTCATTTCTGGCAATATTAAAAAAAAAAGAACAACAAAACGCTCTACATATCATGGCCTAGTTGAAAAGCATGATTGTTTAGGTCAGTATAGTAAAATATTTTGAATGAACTTACATGATAACATTTGAAGACACTGGGTTCTGAATGAAAGAGTTAAGGTTTCATATAAATTAATTAAAAAATATAGATCCACAGAAATGTAGTGGATATATGGGTTGAGTGCTGGAACAGGAAGGTAGATTAAAAATTATACCAAACTTTGGCTGAAAAATTTTGCCAAATGCTAAGCAATGAAGGGAGGAATTCTTTAATTCGGTTTTATCCCTCAAATAGATCTCAGTGTCATACATTAAAAGGCTGAAAGGGACAGCAGGTACATTTGATTGGAGAGTCAAGGTCCCAAGCATTTGAGATGAGTTGGAGTAAAACAAAGAGAATTTAATGCAGTTGTGAGGACTTACGTATTTAATAAAAAAAAAAAAACCAAACCCCAAAAAACCCACCCCATAACCCTGAACTACATAATCAAAGCATGATAAACTGTATAGCATAGAAGGATCATTAGAATTCTGGGGCGCCTGGGTGGCTCAGTCGTCAAGTGTCTGCCTTTGGCTTGGGTCATGATCCCAGGGTACTGAGATGGAGCCCAGCATCGGACTCCCTGCTCCACGGGAAGCCTGCTTCTCCCTCTCTCCCTTCTCCTGCTTTTGTACCCTCTCTCACTGTGTCTCTCTCTGTCAAATAAATAAGTAAAAAATCTTAAAAAAAAAAAAAAAAAAGAATTCTATTAGCTACCAGAAAAAAAAAAAAGTCTGATTTGAAGATGAACTATTTCAATGAACGCTGAGGGTAAAAGGACACTTCCTAAGGTTTTTCACTTTCAGAAACCACATTTTAAGAGGGATTGAGATAAATGGGAATTATTTTCAACAATGTTGGTCAGAGTGGTAAATGAAGGAAGAATGAACTATCTGGAAAATACACTGCTTAGGCATGGACAACGTATCTCATTTAATCCCCTTTAACTCTGTAAGTGGACTAATATGTACACTATACAAAAAATTTAGTGTTCTTTCTACTAAATAGGAATTACCAGTGAAACTCTCAGATGGGCACAATCTTGTTAAAATATTTCGACAGAACTACTCAAGAAGAAATACAAAATTGAGAAGGTCTATAGCCATTAAAGGAATTCGTCACTTGTTAAAAACTTATTTATAAAAAAAATCTCAAAAGGCCAAAACATTTTTACAGGAAGGTTTTATGAACAATTTCAAGTATATACAAACTGAACAAAATAGAGTCCAGAAGAATGTTTTATTCCCAAGTCATTTTATAAGGCTTGGATAATATTTATGTCAAAACCAGCGAAGGGAGTATGACAAGAGAAGATTAAAGGTAAATCTTGCTTGTAAAATTAGATGTAAAAATCCTCAATGAAATCATGAAAACTGGGGCACCTGGGTGGCTCAGTGGGTTAAAGCCTCTGCCTTCGGCTCAGCTCATGACCTCAGGGTCCTGGGATTGAGCCCTGGGACTCTCTGCTCGGTGGGGATCCTGCTTCCCCCTCTCTCTGCCTGCCTCTCTGCCTACTTGTGATCTCTCTGTCTCTGTCAGATAAATAAAAAATAAAATCTTTAAAAAAAAAAAAGAAATCATGAAAACAGCTACATATTTAAAACATGTACCATAACCAAAGATGTTTTATCCAACAAGTTAAAGAGTGGCTTGGCATCAGAAAATTATTAAGGCAATTCCCCACATTAATAGATTAAGAGAAAAAACATTATTTTCTTAATTATTTCACAAAAAATTTGATAAAATACAGTGTCCTATTTTGTAATTAAAAACTCTTAGCAAACTAGCAATACAAAGTAGAAATAGAAGTAGAAGTAGAAGTCGAAATTCCTGACTGGATAAAGGGAGTCTACCAAGACCCACAGCAAATGTCATACTTGATGCTGAAACATGAGAAATGTTCCCTTTACATGAGAAATAAGATGTGTCTAATATCACTGCTTCTGTTCACTATTGTCCTAGATGGCCTAACCAGAGCAGTAAAACAAGAGAAATGAAAATTCATATATCATATACAGATATAAATTAAAATTAACATATATATATGTTACATAACATTTTGTAGTTAGATTAATATACATTAAAATTAGTATACGGTCTTCTCTTTGAAACAACACTGTTCCAAACTATTTTTAAGTGATGCATAAAAGGAAGAAAATTAGATTATCTTTATTTGTTGTGTATGGGTTTTAAAAATGTATTCTTTGTTTCTATTCAGAAGTGTTGATATTAATGGAAAAAAACATGTGCAAAACAAAGTCTAAAGAGTGATTATTTTGTATTGGAAACTCTTTGACGTAAAAATTCTATAATTAAAATGTATTGGCTTAGATATGGTGTATTTCTATAACAATGATAATTTAAAGAGAAATTTCTGTACAAAAGTAGTTTAATACATTGGATCCCACGGACTTTTATCAGGCAGCAGTGGTATATAATTTGAATAGTAATTTGTGTAATTTATAATGAGTGGCTTCAGCTGCATATAACAAAACAAATGAAAATATTTTCAATAAGAAAGAAGTTAATTTCTTTCACAAAGGAAAAAGATTTATCTGTTTTGAAGATAAGGTGGTCTGGCTTTTCCATATGTACATCAGGGACCCAGACTCCTTCCAGACTACCACTCCTACATCTTTAGGTATAACCCTTGTCCTCATGGTTCAAGAATAGCTGTTAAATCTCCAGCCATCACATGCCCCCTGTGGTCAGCAGGATAGAAGAAGGGACAAAGAAGGGCACAGAAATAGTATTCTGGCTTCACCTATCCACAGCTGAGTTTGAGGCATGTCATCCTATAATTGAGCAGCAATGTAACCAGGTAAAAATCAGGGTTCTTGTGATGAAGGAGGGAGGGGGAAAGGGAGATTGTAAGCCTAGTGCTCCCTGTTACATGTGGCTATTTCACGTCATAATAAAGCTGGTTTAATTGTTGGAAAATTAGAGGAGACATAGTGCTTACTTACTTTTACCTCGTCCCTTTCAGCGTAGGAATAAGTGTGTCATTGAGCTGGATTTTTTTTTTTAAAACAATTTTGTCGTTGTGAATAGTAAACAGACTTACACGGAAGCAAGAAATAACGCACATAATAAGCTTCGTTAAAATTCAGTTATTTGGAGTGGAGTTGCCTAATTCTTTCAGGCAATGCGTGCTAACGAATTCTACTTAACATAATTGCTGGGTTAATACTATCTCTTTTTCCAGATGAAATATTTTTGATTCACATTTATTATGGCAGTTGTCCTCCGCACTTGGAGTAATAGCAAACTGTTTATTTATATATTTATTCTAGGACCCAGAAACAAGTTTGGTTTTTTCCCCATTTACACCTGCTCACTCTCAAACTGTTAGAAACACATGCAACTCAGAGACTGATGCTTTGTAGCGAAGCATCATTATTTTGCCATTATTTAAAAGAAATTCAAAACTAAATGGTCATCAGAACATGTGCTGTCTATATTTTCTGTCCTTTAAAGATCATGGCAATTCTGTTGTGTGTACATAAAGACCTAAAGAACTTTAAAGGCTAAAAGAGAGAGATGTGAATTTTAGTGCTTCAAGTAAATTTAGAGAGCATTCCTAAGTATTTCTTTCAATTGGCATTTCTTGTTTTTACTGAGGGATAAAAAGGAACATTTGCAAAAACAGAGAACGCTCCCTAAAAATATTTATAGGTTTGGTCATAATCAAAATCTCACTAGGACTGTTACTTTGAACTTAAAAATATAGATTCATTAATTTGTCTTTAAAAATTAGCTGGAGAAAAAAAATTAGCTGGAGATAATAGTAGCCAGCAAAAT
Organism: Nasua narica; assembly: GCA_028533885.1. Classification (NCBI taxonomy): domain Eukaryota; kingdom Metazoa; phylum Chordata; class Mammalia; order Carnivora; family Procyonidae; genus Nasua; species Nasua narica. The sequence goes on from CM052809.1 coordinate 71,002,751, forward strand.
ATTGACAAAGAAGTCAAGGTGAACTTTAACTGTCAGATGTCAGAAGGAACTTATTATTAGTTAAAATCTGACCCCCAAGAAAAGAGTAGTTAAAACAATAAAACAGAATAAGCATCTGGAAGGTGTGCTTAAATGTATTTAGGTACAAGTATTTGTCCGGATTGTCTAGATAGGATTTAATATGGCACTTTTATTAAAGATATTGTCTTTTCCCTGTTGTATATTCTTGTTTTTAAAATTTTTTAAAAGATTTTATTTATTTATTTGACAGAAAGAGATCACAAGTAAGCAGAGAGGCAGGCAGAGGGAGAGGGAGAAGCAGGCTCCTTACCGAGTAGAGAGCCCGATGCGGGGCTCCATCCCAGGACCCTGAGATCGTGGCCTGAGCTGAAGGCAGAGGCTTTAACACACTGAGCCACCCAGGTGCCCCCCACCCCCCGTTGTATATTCTTGCCTTCTTTATCACACATTAATTGACCATATAATCATGGGTTTATTTCTGTCCTGTTCCATCCATCTGTGTGTCTCTGTTTGTGCCAGTACCATACTGCTTTGATTACTCCAGCTTTGGGAGTATCTTGAGATCTAGAATTGTGATCCTTCTAGCTTTGTTTTTTTCTTTCTCAAGATGGGAGAAAAAGCAAACAATTAATGTATAGGCTGTTTTGAATAACTTTATTAGCCAGACTTTGAGCCTGGCATAATTTCTCCATTGGATATGCACAGTGATGTTAGGATCTAGTTCCAGAATCTAGAAACATTCATTTTCGATCATCAGGGGCTGGTAGGGGAGGAGGAAGAGGGGGAAATGCATTCATGTGGTTCTAAGAAGCACGTCAGCACAATGCCAGGTCATAAGTCTTACAGCTTGGTCGGTGGTATTGTTGTACAGTGTTCTATCCTCAGGCCCGATGTTTCAAAGAAATCAGTACAGCCCAAAGGCTTGCTGATCCTTGAGCAGATGTACCACATGTGATCTAGCAAATGATAAAACATTTTAATGTTTCTACAGCTGTGCTTTCTTACAACTGATATGTACATATAGTGTAATGACTTGGTTTTTTTTTTCCTCCATGCAAAGTTTCTATTAAGTTGAGGGTACACTTCAAAACTGATGATTGGTCTAAGCAAATAGAAATTCAAAGGCAAAAAAATAGGAACTTCAACCTAAACCTCACAGCTTGTACAAAAAGTAACTTAAAATAGATTACAGTTAAGTGGAAAACATAAAATTACAAAACTTTTAGGAAAAAACATAGAAGAAAATCATCAGGACCTATGGCTAGGTGAACAAGTTCACACCTGTGCTTTTGTGTGAAAGCACAATTCACAAAAGGACAAAACTGATAATTGAAGTCATCAAAACTAAAAACATTCGCTCTAAAAAAAAAACACTGTGAAGAGGATGTAAAGACAAGGTATAGATGGAAAGATATATTTGCAAACCATATATCTGACATAGGCCTTATATCTAGAATATATTACAAGCTTTCAAAATCGAACAGTAATAAATAAATAAATAAATAAATAAATAAATAAAGCATGGACAAGACACATGAATAGACATTTCATTGAAAAAGATATATGTATGGCAAATAAGCACATGAAAAGACGGCCAGCATCATTACTCACTAGGAAGATGAAGATTAAAAGCACAATGAGATATTACTATGTATCTGTCACACTGGCTAAAATGTAAAAATAATGATAACATCAAAGATAGCCAGGCTATAGAGAACTGATTCACTTACACTTTACTAGTAGGAATCTAAAATGACACAGCCACTTTGGAAAAGAGTATGGCAGTTTCTCACAAAATGGCCGTATCACTCAGCAATTGCATTCTTGAGTGTTTATCCCAGAGAAACAAATTTATGTTCACACAAAAACCTGCTCATGCCTGTTCATGGCAGCATAATTTATAGAAGCCCCAAACTGGAAACAATCCAAATGTTCTTCAAAAGGTGAATAGTTAAACTATGGTTCATCTATACCATGAAATAAGACTCAGCAGTAAAAAAGAATGAATTATTGATATGTACAAGTTGGATGGGTCTTGAGGGATTTGTGTGGAATGAGAAGCCTATCTCAGAAGATGACCCGCTGTATGATTCTGTTTATAAAACATCTTGAAACGACAAACTTGTAGGAGATGGAGAACAGATTTCCTCGTTGTGCTATGTACTGTAATTGTGCAGGATGTTACCATCGGGAGAAATTGGGTGAAGGGTATATGGGATCTCTCTGTATTATTTCTTCCAACTTCAGGTGACTCTATAAAGATCTTAAAAGCAAACAGACAAACAAAAAACTAAACGGTCCCTTCAACTCAAGGGAAAAGGGACAATAGACTTAACCTTCTAGTTAAGTAACTTGCCCATGATCCCACAGCCTCTGGGTAGCAGAGCTTGGACTTGAACCAAGAGAGCTGACTTTAAAACTTGTCACTGTTTCTACAGCACATGCCATCTTCCCGGTCCCACTCAAGGTAAATGGCAATAGTTTTTAGTGCAGTCCTTGGCAGCCGCTTCTCCAAAGAAAGAAATTGAGAAAGAAAGAAAACTTGAAATTAAAGAAATTCAAAGAAAACTGGGGTCAAGGGTTAGGTTGTAGCCAAACTCTCCTCGACCGAATTTCCCAAAAATACCTGGCAGTGCCTCTAAAACATTTCGGGGCCACCTGGGGATCTTGATAAAATGCAGATTCGAATTGGGTCCATCTGGGGTGGGGCCTGAGGCTGTCTCTGGTAAGCTCGGAGGTGAGGCTAAGGCTGCAGTGCATGCACCAGTCCCTGAGCCTCGGAGATAAGAGGAACTTCTGTCATAGCTGTTTGTAACAAAGGTGACTTGCAGGATGCCTTACAACAAACGGCATTTCAGATGTGGTTAGGATGCTGCAATCTAGTGGTACACGGGCTAGGAGAGGATGGGAAACATTGCCGGGCTGTAGTTTAAGCCTGGGGAATCCCTCTGTAAGTGAGGACCGCTGAGCAGAAAGAGAAACACTCAAGAGTCAAAGCTTCGAGGTAAGATGGTGCTTTGCAGTCAGTTGCAGCAATAACAGCTGTTTGTCGTGACGATGAGGTTGTCTACTTTCTACAGCTGTGTGTAAGAGAAATTGTTGATAACGCAGGAATCTTATTGTTTCTGCAGTCTAGACTGTCATCTGACCTGACAGCTCAAGTTCCATCCATGTCAGTGTTTTGGGATTTGATTTGTCCTGTTATCTCAACTAATTAAGATCGGAACCTCCATAACTTCCGTTTTTTTCAAGGGTATGCACGTTTAACTTTCGTATTACTAAATAGCACAAATAAAGTGTGCCAAAGAGTTTTTAGATGCCCTTTGTTCAAAGTCAGTCTTTAATTATTAATGCTTTCATCGGGCGTTCTGAAAGGTGCCACGTTTCCCGAAGTAATGAGAGCTTGATGCGGCTTTATGTTATGATGGGAAATTAATAAATGAGTACGAGAACTGAGGAAGTGAAGTGTGAAATTGTGTGGTATTTCAAAGTGTGAGCTTCTTTTGTGATCTATATTTTATCATGCACTCGGTCATATTTGGTGGCGCATTTGCTCGTTGGTCAGCAAGCCTGTAGGCTGTGGTGGTTTCTTTAAGACAACAGGCCTGACGGGTGGAGCTCTGCGCAGCTACGCCACTGGGCAAGCTGCAGACTCTCATTTCCTAGGGTGTTGTGCTGACTTGCTTCTTAGGAACAAGTTGATGCCTTTTTCTTTTTCCTCCTCCCTTAGAACAGACCCTGGTGGTAGAAATAATGGCGCACAAAACTATCCCTGAGAAGCTCACTTTCTCAAGTCTGTCTCTAATCTTTCCCCCAGTCTCCTGCACTTCAGCCTCCACTCCACAGCCAGAAGGGTCTACAACACACCTCTGATCCCATCACCTACAGGATTAAGATGAAATTTCTTGGCATGGATCACAGGGCCTCGTGTGGATTGGCTCCTGCCTTTCTCGACAGCCTCATTTTCTGACCTTTCCCCTTCCAGTGTTCCTTGAGCTCTGGCTCTACGAAACTACTTGTGGTTCTTAGAACTCAACTTGCTCACCTGCCTCAAGGTTGACTTATAAGCTCTTTTCTCTATTTGGGATGTTTTTTCTCTATTGGCTGCCTGATACGTAGCTCAGTCGCTTCCTCTGTGAGCATGCCTTAGTCAAAGCTTTTGGTTTCAAGGAATAGAAACCCACGAATTATCATAAACAAAAGTGTTTCTGTAAGTGAAAAAGCAGACCACTTCATGTTTTCCTGAACAGGACAGGAAATATGCTAGAACTTTGGGATGAAACCCAGTTAGGAACCAAGTTTGCTCCCATGGCGTTGCCTGGTTTCTGGCACTTCTCTATCTGCTCCATTCTCCTCTTCTGATCTGTGAAGTGATGTTCTGGCTTCTCTACTCTTTCGTCACTTCACCTTGCTTATGGCTTTGCTTTGGCTTCCCCAGTGTCATTTTGGCCCTGATTTTACACAAATTTTCAACTGAGCTAACATCTCATTTTTGCAACATCAAATTTTCAGAAAGAGATATCTGAATTTGCCCAGTTAAGTGGCTAATTAGCTATAGCTGAAAAGTGGGGTCCTACCTTAACTTATTGGAACCCACCTTTCAAGGCTGGGAGAGCTTGGTGCTGCTACCCTAATTCCACCACTCAGAGGTAAATGGTTCTTCTTTCATCCAAGTCCCACTTTACTGTGCTCCTGCATATAGTTTGACTTACCTTTCACTCAAAGGATATATGGTTCTCAGATTTTAGGACATAACATCTCAATTCATATGAAGAAGCCCTTCTCCAAATTCTGGGGTTGCTTTCCCTCTCATAGATTCCTTGCCAATTAAGAAGGATAAGTTTACTTTTTGGAATGGACATGCTTTCACAGGGATTATATAAAATCCTTGGTGGTGGTGGTGGTGCAGGGGACTCAATTCTGTTTATTTGGGGAAAAGTTATCATTAAATTTAAAAGAAAGTTGGATTTTTAAAATCTCTTGTGCTGTGCAAATGTATCTACTTGAGTAAGCCAAAGATAGTAAAATGACATTTAGGTTAATATCATTCAGCTCTCTAAACTCCTTTCTGACTATTCCGGTGAGAGTGCTTTAGATGATGAGGGGCACAATTTTTCTGGGAAAACTTATTTAAGTGGAAATATCCTGAAGAAACTCAATTAAAGCTGAAATCAGTCAGAGAATTATGGAGTTTTCTCTTTAAATACATACCACATCCTACAAATTCTTCCATGATGCCCTATTTTGAGAATTTATCTTATAGAATACCAGTTCTATAATAGGCAGAATAAGAACATGGTGAAGATTTTATTGATTATTGCCAAGAAGAATACTGTTTTTGAGAGGTCTATTCCAAATAGCCTGTGGGATCCTCTTGAGAAACCTCTTACTTCATGCTGAGATTTGCAGAATATATAGAATGATTTCCCACTGAGAGTGTCAGAAGGAGGGTATACCTGAGGAGGAAAAGAATTGGGTAAAAATTTTGAATTATAAAATGTGTTCTCTTTCTGACTCTCTCCATTACCTTCCTTTTCACTCTCTCTCTCTTTTGAATTCTTTATCCAGGAGCCATAGAACTTGATTGTGCTTTATTTTTCTCACCTATAAAAAGAGGATATTGATACCTGTTATCCTTACTTATGTGATTATTTTGGGAAATCATAGGCATGTACCTTATAAACCCTTATGTGTTAGAAAGATGAGACACTATTAGGGTCTAGTATGTGCAGTGAGGGTAACAAAGATACCTGACCAGTGGCCCCTACCCTCAAGGGTTAGCAGTTAGCTTGGGAGTCAGGCAAATCTAGTCTCCTCGTCTGAACAAGAGTCTAAAGATTTGGAGTAGGATCTGCTATTTTAAGCCCCCTCCCTCCTGCCCCAGATAATTCTTATTATTGGATAAATTTGGGAAATACTGAGGAAAGATTTTACTCTCATTTTCTTCACTCTGAAATGAGGAATACAGTGTCTACCCAGGAGATTATGGAATGAATAAGGTAACATCCCTGAAAGTGCCCATGTGGTGCTTAGAACAGGCTAGGTGCTTAGTAAGTGGTAGTTCTCCTTCTTTTCAATAAAATGAAGAAAGAATGGACAGAACTCAAATGGAAGTACAAGTTAAAGCATCCCGGTAATTCAGAGCAGCAGGAAGAAGAGCTTGTTTCCATCTGGGAAGGAGAGATGAGTTCCTTCTGCTGGCCTATCACTGTGAAGTGTGGTGTGTGCAGCGGGTTTAGTGGGGAAGCTTTGGTATCTCTTGGTGCTACAAGACAGGGTTTCAAATCCTGGGTTTTCACTGAATAGCTGAGGAACCTGGAATGTGTCACTTAACCTCATTTTGTCAGTTTCCTTATTTATATAATAAGAATTGAAAAAAACCACACCTAACTCATAGGATTGTTGTGAGGCAGTGAAGCACTGATTCATTTGTTGATTGATTGATTCATTCATTCATTCAACAAGTATTTTTGAGTACTGGCTGTCTGTCAGGCATTGTTCTGGATGCTAGGGATATAGCAGTGAACAAAGAAGAAGCAAAACACCACCATATAGTGAATGCCCAAGAAGTGAGAGCCATTATTATGTTACAATAAAAAGTCTTCCAGCCCTGTTGTCTGATTTATATTTTTTACCATGGCAGATACATAAATTACTGGAGCTTTAACTATTTGACTGAAGCCACAGAATCAAAATCACAGGCCTTTGCCGGAAGGAGCACCAGAGTTCCTGTAGGATGTTGTTGTTGTTGCCCCTTGTATACACATGTGGTAGCTGTTGATGCATAGTGAGTTTGTACCATCATTTATTTTTCTAGAAGTAGTGATTGATTGATCAGTGTGTGATCTAGGTACATACTCCTGTGAAATCCTTTTTCTGAGCCAAGGCTCATACTTTGAAGCTCTTGATGGTGATTCTACTTGTAATCGTTGACCAGAGAATATAAGAAATTTAACAAGTCCAGATTGTGTGCAGATGTCTGTTTTGAAGGCAGGACATTGACAAGGAAAATGAAGGAGAGGGCAGGAGTAAGTAAGGATATACCACCTTGACTTCATTATCATTAGCTACAGTTGGTCAACAACCAGTTCATTGTGGTCAGGATTAACATATTAATAGAATGTGCTGACAGTTTTGTTCCTAGTCTTAGTTTATTGCTTATTTATTTTGCTGAAGGCCCTCTTTGTATACATGCATTGATACTGCATCAGAACCTTGCATCAGGATTTTGGCAAATACTCAAAAGCCAGTTATTCCTTGTTAAAGTGTTGTGGTAACAGAAATAGTCAAGAAAACCAGGAAGGAACTTTAAGATGGTAGGAAGAGAGATGACACTGTTACATTCTAGAGGCATTGTTCTTGAGCACAAATGCATGGTGTCTTCATAAATTAGCAAAGCTGAGAATTAGCACTGTGAGCCTTTGTGAAAATTCGCATTGTTTGTACAGTTTATTGATGGTGTAGTTGCTACACTAAAGACTTTTGCCAGTTTCATGAATAAGAATTCTCTTTTTTAGTTCTATTTTGAGCTATTTAGTTGAAGAAACAATTTTCTTTACCCTAACATATTTTCAGTTGTGGATAGAAATTTAAACACATTTTTATCAAATAAAAGTCATTAATTTACAGACCATTTTGCAGAAAAAAAGTGTTGCCTTCAGAGTAGACGTATGTACGTTAGCTTCTAATTAACAGGTCCCTTGTCGATAGTCCATTCCTCTGTATTTATCAGCTGTATTAAGATGTATTTGGATTTATACTGATCTGTTTTTAACATTTGAGAAGGTTAGACAAATATCCAACTTTACCTTATTTTCATTCAACTAATAGAATAATTCCCTGCCTTCCGGGAACAGAAATATTGAATGGAAAATGAAAAAAGGTGTAGAAAACACAGAATTGCTTTTTCATGATTCTGAACTGGTGTACTCCCTGATAGCTCATGTTTCTTGTGGTCCATGTGAAGCTTCCGCTCTTTCCCAGAGCCAGGAGACAGCTATAAAGGCTCTACTCATCCTTGAAGATCCTGTGCTCTGGACTGAGGAAGGGCCAGAGAGAACGAAAGTGCACATGAGGCCATCTCTTGTCATCTCGCTCTGTTTCCGTCGCAGCCGCTGACATCAAGAGATTTCAGTGTGCCATTATTGGAAGGGCAGGGGAGTGGGGATAGTGGACTGTGACTGGAAGACTATCCAGCTCTCTGCTTTCCTTCATACCTCAAAAGCCCACCTCTGCCCTCGTGGTAGCCTCTGAGCTTTTTATTATTATCTAGATACCATTTTTAGAAACAAAGTATAGAATCCTAGATTAGTGCAAGTAGAATGGTTTTCCCGTACACCCTGGGTTATAGGTCAGTCTAGATGTGACGACCAAGAAAGTGAAGCCCCACGGAAGAAAAGTCAAGGAGAGAGAGAAATTCATGGAAGTAACGGTCAGACTTCGATCCTAAATGGCTCTGAATGGATCCTTTTGGTTTGGGGATCTTACCAGTAGGATAGATTGTTATGCATCAGATTTAAGATGATGGTCAGTCTTTAGCAAGACCCTGGAATGCCATGCCTTTTGTAGAGTGATCAAAACTCCCAGGCTTTGTTTCCAAATTGATCCTCACCCCATCTGCATCAGCATATACATTTCAGGGCCTTATCGAAAGCTATTAAATCTGAATCAGTAAATGTGTGCTCTGGAACCTACATTTTTAAAATAATCTTTTTGAGAACAAGGGATTTAATTACAAAGAAATAATGAGTGGCAGCTTTTTTTGGTCTTTAAAAATTTTTTGATAATACAAAATTCTCAAAACTAATTTATGCTCAGTTTACTTAATTTAAAAAGTATTGGTATGGGGCACCTGGGTGGCTCAGTGGGTTACAATCTCTGCCTTTGGCTCAGGTCATGGTCTCAGGATCCTGGGATCGAGCCCCGCATCGGGCTCTCTGCTCAGAGGGGAGTCTGCTTCCCTCTCTCTCTCTGCCTGCCTCTCTGCCTACTTGTGATGTCTCTCTCTAATACATAAATAAAATCTTAAAAAAAAAGTGTTAGTATACATTACTTGAAGTCAAACAGACACTATTATGGTGTATTTTTTTAATTAAATTAAATTTTTTTCATTATGATAAATGTACTCTTTAATCCTCATCCTCTATTTCACTTATTCCCCTACCCACATCCCTTCTGGTAACCATCAGTTCATTCTTTGCAGTTAAGAGTCTATTTCTTGGTTTGTCTTCCTCTTTTTTTTTGCCTTTGCTCATTTGTTTACTATAAACAGTTGCTACACAGCAAAAGAGACAGTCAACAAAACTAAAAGGCAACCTACTGAATGGAAGAAGATATTTGCAAATGACATGTCTGATAAAGGGTTAATATCCAAAATATATAAAGAATTAATACAGCAATACCCCAAAACCCAATAATCTGATTAAAAATGGGTAGAAGACATAAACAGACATTTCTCCAAAGAAGACATCCAGAAGGGACACATGAAAAGATGCTCAGCATCACTCATCATCAGGGAAATGCAAATCAAAACCATAATGAGATACCACTCTCCACCCCCTCAAAATGACTAAAGGCAAAAACACAAGAAAGAACAAGTGTTGGAGAGGATATGGGGAGAGAGGAACCCTTTTGTACTGTTGGTAGGAATGCAAACTGGTACAGCCACTGTGTATCACAATATGGAGGTTCCTCAAAATGATAAAAATAGAACTACGCTGGGACCAAGCAATCACATCAACAGGTATTTACCCAAAGAAAACAAAATACTAGGGATATTTTGGGATACAGGCACCCTGATGTTTGTAGCAGCCTTTTCTACAGTAGCCAAACTATGGAAGCAGCCCAAGTGTCCATCAATAGATGAATAAATAAGGGAGATGAGGTGTGTGTGTGCGTGTGTGTGTATAATGGAACATTAGTTAGTCATAAAAAGAATGAAATCTTGCCTTTTACAACAATGTGGATAGAGCTAGAGAGTATAAAGCTAAGGGAAATAAGTCAGAGAAACACAAATACTATATGATCTCATTCATGTGGAATTAGGAAACAAGTGAGCAAAGGAACAAGAGAGAAACGAAGAAACAGACTCTTAGCTCTAGAGAATAAACTGATGGTTGCCAGAAGGGAGGTGGGTGGGGAGATAGGTGAAATAAGGGATGGGAATTAAAGAGTACACTTATCTTGAGAAAATAAAGTGAATAAATTTGTGATATGTTTGTTGAAAAGCTGGTGGTACAGGGAGGGGTGTATAAGAGACTTAAATCCTCATCTTCCAAATTAAGAAGTCAGTAGATAATGAATAGAACTGTGAATCAGTAAACCAGAACATTAACACATTCAGAAAAGTGAAGTTAAATACTACCTCGTCTGCTAAAGGTTGGCAGAGAGTTGCATCTGAGGCGTAAGACTTGAGGTATTTGTGCAGAGAACTGCTGTTTCATTGTAGGATTTTAATACTATTTGACTTTTAACTGTGTATATACTACTTTGATTTACAAAATTATTTTCAAGTTTATTTCCAATTTTCTAAAGCTCAATATATATCCAAATTTTGGTATGTATAATTTTTCTCAAACTTTACTATGAGACCCTCGAGAACTGTATGATGTGTTTCTTTGTATCTTTTGTTCCCATTCATTTGCTTAACATTTATTATGTCAGTGTTGGAACAGGTAGAATGAAGTTCCAATCCCACTGGATTAAAAAAGAAAAAACTGAACCAACAAACTTTTTTCTACCTGGAGATGCGTATGAGGCCTTAGCAAACAGAGTACATTGGGTAGAAGTAGGCATGGGAGTGTGTACTGAAAATCACACATTTTCTTTTCTGTAACTTATATAAACTTCTTCCTAACACCTACCCTACTGGGTAGTAAGAAAGTAGTTAAATTAGCCCATTGGAATTATCTGGTTCTTCTGCTTTAACTTTCTTTTTTCATGTAAATATTTGGGTAATTTCTAAATCCAAGTCCCTATAAAGATGGCTGTTCCTTTTATTTGCCCTCTACTTTCCTCAGGGAGGGTCTAGGTTCAGGCTGTTTGTGCAGCCTCCCTCTGATATCACCAGTCACTGAGTAGAAGGGCCGGGGGTATTTCTGTGGGTAACACAGAGGGAAAAGAGGAAAAGAGAGTGATGAATTACCATAGTGGCTTTTAAAAGTTGAGTTTGGATTAACACAATTCACTGCTATTCCCCTTTCATTGGTTAAAGGAAGTCACATGCCCATTTGGTGACCAGTCCTGGTGATTTCCTTCCTCATGGCTACAGCTGTGGGGATCTGAGGTGTGTCTCCTTCACAGCAGATTACAGTTTCTACAAAACTCAGACTTGGGAAATTTTGATATGAAGAATAGAGAAAAAAGAATTGTAGGGGTAAATAGAAGAGCAGCAGTAGCCATTGACTACCATTAGGCCTCAGATTCAAATAAATTAATTTGTGGGGCAAATATGAGGGGACAGGAACTTAAATTAGTAGGTTACATTTTGGGAAAATCAAAAGCAGGGTAAGGTACTGATTGGATCAGTGTGGAGCCTTAGGACTGTGCGATCAAGAGAACTTGAAAATGAGTATGTGTGGAGAACTCTGCTCCATAGTCAGATGCTTTCTCTAGTTTCGGAAATACTATTTCATGTGCATAAAAGTATGATTGCTTCTCCTTGGAATTTTTCTATAATTTGATTAATGTTGACTTTCTCCTTAGGAGAAAAATTCAGGTTTCAGGAATGAATGAAATACTTTAGTGCGTATATATGTATTTTAATTCTGTATTGGAACATATTGCATAATTAAACTTAAATATTTTAATGATATTTCATTTGCTATATCCTTGGAGGATAATTGTAACTCAATAAAGAATTTCCCCTCCAGGGTGTTTTGTTTTTACATAACAAAGGCTGCCTTAATGAACCTTTATCTCATTACAGTGTAATACCAATAGTGATTCAAATATCAAAATGAAAGGAAAATTTTATCATAGTTTGATACTTTTTTAGGCAAATTAATACTGCTTAATCCATTTATTTTCCTGATTTTCGTGTTAGCATTGGTTGAGATAAAGCCTACTGATAAAAAATGTTGACCTCTTTGATAACAAGCAAATTTTTGGTATTTTATGAGAAGATAATGAGACAATTACCCAGTTCCAGGAACAAGAAATAAAGCAAACCATCTTAAAATGTTAATTTGGCATCATATGCAGGCTAGTTGAACATAATAATAAAAAATTCCAAAAAATGTTAATTTGGCTAAATCAGAATGAAACAATAGTATTTTTTTTTTTTATATATCTTAAAATAATTCTGTGGTCTTGAGTTTGAGACAAAGATAGCACACGTTAGTACTATATTATTATTTATGGAGGGAGAAATTTCACCTTTTTTTTCTTAACCTTGACTTAATTGATCAAATACTTTAAAGTATGTTTCCCATTGTTTGAATTATCTCCACTCATATTTAATAATATTTTTCTTTTGTTTCTGTCATTCAGCTTTTCTTTAATCATAGATGAAGATATCATGAAATAAAATGTAAATTCTACCATGCCCGAAGAGCGGTAATCCGTACAGTATTTTCCTAGATGTAGACCTGCATGACCAGCCTGGGCGCTGCCTTCCAGTCAGTATCCATCCCTGAATCAATGAAGCAGTTATCTTGCTGGCCATTATGATAGTGGGAATGACCAGCTGGTTAAGCATGGACCATTAATTTTGAATGCGTTGATAGAGACATAAATTTCCCGGAAAATCATATTGAAAGATAAAATGGCCAGCTTCTTTTAAGTATATTCTGATATACCTCTGGGCTGATTATGTGAACCACTGATTAATTTATAGTTTTATTTTGTTAAAAGGTTTGATGATGTCCTTAATGTATTTTAAAGTAACAATAAGTATGATTACTCTAAATCTATAACTAATACACCTTTATGAGTGGTATATTTAAAGGCCTAACGTCCTTTTTTTTTTTTTAATTTGACTTCTATTTTTATAAAATCTTTAGGAATATGCTGTTTCAAAAGAGAGGAGTCTTTTGGTGGAATTACTGGATTAGGTAGTACGTTGTTTGCTTTATCAATAGAGTTTTATGTGTTATTGTAAATTATATTATCACTAGAGCTTCTTTATCTGCATGATTTCTTTGCTTTCTGAAAGAGAAACTTGGGGCGCCTAGTTGGCTCAGTGGGTTAAAGCCTGTGCCTTTGGCTCAGGTTGTGATCTCAGGGTCCTTGGATCGAGCCCCTCATCAGACTCTCTGCTCAGCGGGGAGCCTGCTTCCCCCTCTCTCTACCTGCCTCTTTGCCCACTTGTGATCGCTCTTTCTCTGTCAAATTAATAAATAAAATCTTCAAAAAAAAAAAAAAAGAAACTTAACCTCATGATCATAGAAATTCATTATAATGAGAAGCAAAATTTTTTAAGGATTTTATTTATTTATTTGACACAGAGAGAGAGAGAGAGAGAGAGAGAGCACAAGTAGGCAGAGAGGCAGGCAAAGAGAGAGAGGGGGAAGCAGGCTCCCTGCTTAGCAGAGAGCCTGACGTGGGGCTCAATCCCAGGACCCTGGGACCACGACCTGAGCAGAAGTCAGAGGCCTCAACTCACCAAGCCACTCAGGTGCCCCAAGAAGCAAATTTTTTTTTTCCAAGAAGCAAATTTTTAAGAAAATAAAATTTGTGTCTATATACCGACTGTTAAAATTCCATTTCAAATACTGAAAAAAAATTCTCTTTTGAAAGAACCATCTTCCAGCAAAGTAATTCACATAATCCCTCTATTTAGGAATAATCCCTCTATTTAGGAATAAATAGTAAATTCAATAGAATCAAGTAAATAGCAGTAAACTTGATAACTCATACAGCACTTAATACTTGTGTAGTACTTGGTAGCTATAGAGCACATTTGATCGTCAAAATGCTTTAGTAACAATAAGTTATGTTTCTTGCCAGTATTCCTATAAAGAGATAGGCAAGCATTACTAATAAGAACCTGTTTGTCTCACTTAAATCCCAAGCACCTACTTGGGTCTACCATTTTGTATTTATTTGTTCCCAGAAAAAAAAATCTAACTGCTTATGGAATATAAATTCATGTTATTTACCTCCACCACTGATTACTTTGGGCAGCTGGTTCTGCAGCCTGCTGTGCATGGTTTCCTTAAGTCGTGCGACACAAACTCAAAGACCATGACATACCGTACCTGTCACAGCCCGTACCCACTAAATAATTCCCAATAATCGTAACAGAACATTGGTGATTCCTTTGAAATATAGGTGTTATTCCTGATTAGTGGAGCGCATTTCACAAATGATTTAGGTTAAGATTTTAGTTCTCTTTTTGCTGAATGACAGAGTTACTATTTTTGTTCTTATTTTTCTTGTTAGGAAGAGTGTTTAAATTTGGATCTTTTAGCTCTATTTTTTTTTCCCCTGACTTTCCAGGGATAATTTTACCATGTCTGCCATATGAAAATGTTCTAGTACTCTGAACCTTTACTCAAAGATGATGTATAAGTACATTCAGACTGAACAGTGCAAAATTAGAAAAATAAGAGAAAGACTTTTAGATTTATCCATTAATAACGCTGAACCTGAAACACTAACAAGAACTTACATCTCTCTGACACTTTAGTCATTTCAGAATTTGCCCAGGTTATTTTATTCCTCCCGGTAGCGGTTTAGTAGTGCATTTATCAGTTACCCCTTATGGTACAAGAAGAAACCAAAGTTCAGAAATGTGAAGTGAATCCCTAAGATGGGACTTAGAACCATGGCTTCTGATTTCAATTGCAAGTCCCCACTCCCCATTTAACACCAGTGGTTTCCACCTTTTGACTCAGAATTCACTGGTGGAAGGAGATTCTGGGTGAAGCCTGGAGTCACTGGTTGGAAGCAGGAATTGTATGATATGAAATATCATGTCTTATGTGTACTATTGGTTTCAGTTATATGGGGGGCAAAATATAAATTCGTTGAAAAGCATTACTGAATCTGTAATAGTTTACTTAACCTTTCCTTATTTTCTTAATAAACGAATACCCGACTTACAGTTTCTGTCAAGTGTAGCCTGGTCTTTGATAGCTCCTACCTCTGAAATCAGCCATTGTCAATGTCAAGTAAATTCCTTAGCCTCTCTGTGCCTCTGCTTCCTCATCTGTAAAAATGGAGATAATACTCTAGTTCAAAAGGTATTATGAAAATTAAATGATATAATACATGAGAAGTACTTAAAACACTGTCTAGCATATAGCAAGCACTCAGTAATTGTTAAATATTATTTTAATTAGTAAAAGTATCATTATGATCGTGGATGGGTCCATGAAATGTTGTGATTTTAGAAAGGGGTGTTCTTACTTCAAAGATAGAAACCAATTTTCTATCTGATCTTGTTGTGGGCCTCTTTATTTTGGTTAAAATTGGCCAACACAATTGGGCTATTTCACGTTTTTCTGTGACTTAAAAACTCAACTATTAGTTGTGATACAACCCAGGGTTAGGGCATATAACATCCACAATGGAGAGAGAAGGCAAACAAAATCACCTGGGTGTGCTCAAGCCTCACTTTCTTGGAGTAGGGCCACCAGGACTCCACCCATGGTATTCTCTGAGGCCTGGAGGATTATGGGCCTCATCTTTTTTTAGCTTTCATTTTCAGTTCTAGGGTATAGTGCAAAACACTATGTGAAACCTTGTAAAGAAGATTAAAAATAGGGGAAGAAGAAGCTAGTCTGTAAGCATCTTGTTAAAATAAACCACTTCTTCCTAAGCTCAAGACAGCAAGAAACACTTTAATAGCAATGAAATAAATTCACCACCTGTTTGTGAAGCAGTATCAAAGAGTTCTAGCAAACGTAAGAATGCTTTGATCCTTTTCAGCCAGAAGAAAATTATGAATCTCTTCATTGATAGTTCATGGGGAGTTTGGGGACACTGATCAAAGAAAACTATTATTATAGACTAGAAATTAAAATAATCTTGAGTATAAGCTACTTCAGTACATTATACTTCTTTCAACGGTGAATTGCATATTTAAAACTTCAGATGCACTTCTTGTGATTAAGTAAATGTTGCGGTAGCTTCTATGCCATAAAATAAACACTAAAATGTTTTTAAGCAACTGTGTTCTTATTGCTAGTGGCTTTCGAATTATATAGTTGAGATAGACCTATGCAGGCAGTGTGTAGTGTAGATTTTATAGAATCCCTCTAGGTTACTGTAAACTCAATTGAGTAGAATTATATAAATGAGAGAATGTTTTGGCATTGTTTTATGATCTTCAAGAAAAAAATCATAAGCTTTTCAATTCTATAACAGCATTATATGATTATAGAGTCTACTTTTCAGTACTGTAATTATAGAGCTGGGAGACTTGAGGAAAAGGATAGCCAAACTTATATAATAGGAAGGGGTATGTTTGTGGGCATTTTATTGTAAGTATTTGAACATTTGAAATGGAAAACATGAGAATCATTTTGAAAATTTAGTTCTGCTGTGGGAGAAAATGCTTATGTGTGAGTATCACCAGAAGCAAAAGATGAAGTAAAGTATTATTTTTGAATAAGAATCTGGATATTTGCCTCTAGATTTTTTACTTATTAAGAAAAAGAATACTTATTTTTAAACTTATTTTTAGCGTGTTCTGGATCTGATCCTGATTTCATATGTAGTTAATAGCTCCTGCCTCTGAAGTCATCAGGAAGCATTTAACAAAATATGTAGTAAAGTGCTTTTGAAATAACCAAGCCTAAGGATGTGGAATCAAACAAGAAAAAAAAAATCCCTACAAAAGAGGACATCTTTTTTAAAAATTGTGTTGATAATTACAGGATAGACAGAAGGAGAGACAGATCCAAACCTTCAGACCACATCCTTCTAAGCCCATGCCAGGCACTAAATATTTGCACTTAAATGGGCTCCTCTCTCACCCCCATTCTATAGGAACTTCCTTTTAAAAATGGAAGAAAAGAATAGTGCAAAGACCCATAAAGGAAGCATTACAAGAGTAATGCAGAACACCTTTCAGTAACAAAATCAGTGGGTCTTTCAGTGACCCACACTTCACTGAAAAACACCAGACACTTGAAATTTAGTCAGGTCTCGGGTATTTCAAACTAGTTTCTCAAAAACTTCACGGAAGAGAAAGAAGAGAGTTTATTAATTTTCGAAGTGGCATCTTGTGGAGATAGCCGGTAAGTTCAGCCCCGCCTCTCGGACTCACTCCATGAGTTAGGACAGACATCACTGAGGGCTCTTCACCTTGCTAAGTGACTCTGCGGGATAAGGCTGACACCTTGTTCCCCATCACTCAACAGGAATGTTTTAAGGAAATAAGTGGTGAGAGCTAGCTGCAGAAGTGCTTTGTGCTCTTTTTCTGAAACTAAATTCTCTGTGATCTTCTGAGCTCATAAATAAATCAGATACCTGCTAGGCAAATAAGTCGCATACAAAGGAGGACTTCCACTTCTCTGACATCATCAAGACTGCTCTGCTGTGCAAGGCACTGGTTCTTGAAAACTTCCCAGTGCAGTCCTCAGAACTCAAAAGATGTGTGCTGATTGGAACTTAGGGATCTGTTTTATCTTACATTAAAACATGCCAGCACTGACTTTAGATACATGTGTTATGAAGTAACATTTGTATTAGTCAAAGCTGAGAAATTTAATTAAGAATAATGTCTCTTGTTTTTTTCCCCATGGAAGTATTTACAGGACTGAGCGATTTGATGACTAATGAACATATTTGAAGGGCATCTGGTACTGATCATGGAAACCAAAAAATAAAGTAAAATTTGTTCCTGTTGGCAAGTTGTTATTCCAGTAGAATCATATGCTGAATGGTACCCTTGAGATTTTTTTAACATAAATATTCTATAGTTACCCAACCAATTTTGACTTACAAGGGAAAAATACTTCAAATTGGCTGCATATTAAAATAACTAATCCCAAACAAATCCATGTGCAGAAAATGCCACTTAGTTTGGTGTGCCTTGGTAATGAAGAGAACCTTAAAGAAAAGAGAAGAGAGGAGAAGAGAAGACAAAGGAAAAGAAAAGAAAAGATAAAAAAGAAAAGCAACGACTTTGTATGTCAAATTGTGGCAAATTCTATGCTATATATAGGATGAAGTTTATCTTCTTACACAGAGGAAGAGTATACCTCTGAGATCACAACACAGATTATTTTAGGGTACAGCTAGTAATGATAATGAGCAAGGCTGGACAGGTGTGAAAAACAAAACAAAGCAAAATACAGACCTCAGATGAATATACAGACGACAACTGTACCTGGATGTTGAGTGGCAGTTAAAACAACTACTTTTGTCCTCAGGATCTGGGAGTAATGGGGAGCAGTGAGGAGTGTGGCAATCTTCAGACTGTTGGCCCTGTCTTAAAAGGAAGACGCTACTTGGCTTAGTTAATTGGTGCCATATGGAAATGTGGGTCCAATGACGCCAGATTTTACAATTCTTCAAAAGACACTTTTTATGTGAAATCTTTTCATTTTGAAATGTTTTCTCAGAATTCAGATTCAATTGGGAAAAATTTGTGCAAGCCAAACAAAATCTACTTTTGGGCCACATTTGGACCTTAGTCATAAATCTGCAGTTTGTTCTTTCTGAATTAGCTAAATGAGTAATGTTAGTAGGCTTGCAGAGGAAGTATGAATGCTTCCTAATACGTGAATGAAAAAAAAAAGACCAGGTTTCATTGATAGCTGAGTGGTTAAAGGCTTCAGGTTTGGCGTCAGATTTTCTGTGTTAAATCCCAGCTATGTACCCTGGGCAAATTACCAATTCTATGTCCAGTTTCTACTTTGTAGGATGGGAATGATAATGGTATGGACTTCAGTTGCTTCCAGTGAAGATTCAGTTGAGATTATTATTAGCACAGTGCCTGTCACTTATAGTTGCTCAATAAACGTTGGCTATTATTTTATAATAAAGTGATCTTCAGAGGACTTGGCCTTTTTGTACTTGAGGAAACCATCTCCTATGAATAGAAAGCGTCTTTTCTTTATGTTGAAAAATAGGAGCTGAGAGGATATATTCTGAAGTGTACAAGCTAGGATTTGAATCTTTTCTCTATTGCTGGGTTACCAGAGCAAATACATTATTTTTTTAAGGCTTAGAGCCATCATCTATTAAATGGGAATAATAGCCTATACTTTAAAGTGGTAAGAGTTCAGGGAGATAATATGTGTAAAATTCAACATATATAAGTCGATAGACATTACTTGCTTTTTTGTTATTTTCCCATTATTTAGAAATTCCATATCTGTAGGCCCTTTTTTGGTGATTTATGTCTCATATGTATTTGAAGGGAATTGCATGACATTTGATTTACAAATTAAGCTTCACCTTAATGAACCATATTACAGCATTGGTTCTCAACCAAGGTGGTTTTACCTTGCAGAAGACATTCAGCAAAAATGCCAGACCATTTTTGTTGTTACAGCTGAAAAGAGTGCAACTTGAATCTAGTGAGTCAAGTCTAGAGTTGCTGCTGAACATCCTATAAGGCACAGGCCAGTGTCCTCCAACGAAGTATTGGGCCCAAAGTGTTGCTAGTACTGAGCTGGAGAAACCCTGCATTACAGCTATAAAACCACCATAAAATGTAGTTCATAAAGTTCTTGCCAAGAAAGGAGAGTTATTTGTTTTTCAAGACATCACCTAGCTCAGATAGAAATTAACATGTACATTGAAATATATAGATTCACATCCAATAAAATATTTTAAGATGCAAATCTACATCTGTGTCTGCATCTGTATTTTTCTGGTTACAAAAAGTAATATAAGCTTGTAGAAGTTAAAAGACTGCAAAAGCGTATCAATGGAAAGTGAAAGTTTGCCTTTTCCCCTCCATCTCCATAGAAATCCATTGGAAATTCAATTGAGTTATATTTCTTCAGACTTATAAATACATATGTATACTGTTATACAATTTGATTTCTATTCTCTCTCTGGACAATTCAATCCTAAAGCTGTTATGTGGGGCAGAGCGAAGTAGGCATTCAGGGAGGGCAGCCTGGCATAGGGGATGGAACACACCTTGGGTAAGGAGAGCATCACTGTGGTGGGTTGGTGGCCTGGCATGGGATGTCATAGCCCGAACGAGGTAAAGAGGGCATCCATGTGTGTGGGCAGCCCACCGTGGGATGTCAGCAAAGGCCAAGGGGAATGAAGAGTATGAAGAGAAAGACCTGGTATGGGGTTTTGAACCCAAATGGGATAAAGGGCAAAAAAGCAAGAAAGTGCTCAAAGGAAAATGGACTATGCCAGAAGGACACAAAAGCTAGCTTAAAGGGGCTACAACTGAGACCGTTTGAACATCAAAGTAAATAGTGTAAATAAATTGAGTTAGTATCTCATTAAAACCCATTGCATAAAATAGGAAACAATGAGTCCATTCGAATAAATAACTGAATAAAATGAAAGTTTACTAATCATTAGAATATTTACAAAGTTGAAAATAACTTTTCCACCAAAAAAACTAATTACAAAGGGCAAACTGATATCTTTACAGTGGAAAAGCCTAGAAGACACCACCTTAAATGATTCAAGTTAACGTCATCAGTAATGAGACACAGCAGAATTGCATGCCATCTCATGAGAAGCCATTGTAGCCAGCTTCCAAGAAGATGATCTTTGCCTCTTGGTATTCATCCCCTTGGGTGGTCTTTGTCCACACTAGTGGGGCTGACCCGTGTAACCATAGCATATTACAGGAGGCATGCCGTGTGACTTCAGATACTTACAGAAGCTTAACAACTGAGCCACCCAGGCGCCCCTGGCCTGTAGTCTTAATAGGATCAAGGTCATGAAAGGTAAAGACAGACTGAGAAACTTTCTTGGAATGAGGAGAATAGATACACGACGACTTTATGTGTAATGTAACACTTGATTCTGAACTGGATTCATTTGCTATAAGGGATATTGTTGGGATTGTTGGCAAAGTTTGGAGACTGAGGATTAGATGGTGGTAATGTGTTAGTGCAAATATGTTTATTTTGATGGCTGTATTGTGATCATGTAGTAGAATGTACTTTAGGAAATGCATACTGAAGTATTCAGGGGTGGTGGGGCATCACGTCAGCAATTTACTCTCAAGTGGTTTAAGAAGAAAAATTTTTTGTAACTGTACTTGGAACATTTCTATAAGTTTGAGATTGTTTAAACATTTTTTAATTATGCAAAAAGAAAAAAATATGCCATAGACTGACCTTGCCTATAAAAATAGACCCAATCTTGTCCTTTTTAAATTTTTTTTAAAAATTTTTTTAAAGATTTTACTTATTTATTTGGCAGAGAGAGAGTGAGACATCACAAGTAGGCGGGGAGACAGGCGGTGGGCGGGTGGGGGGGGGAAGCAGGCTCCCTGTAGAGCAGAGAGCCCGATGCGGGGCTCAATCCCAGGACCCTGAGATCATGACCCGAGCCAAAGGCAGAGGCTTTAACCACTGAGCCACCCAGGTGCTCCTTGTCCTCTTTTTAAAAGGATGCTTAGCATTCAAGTTTTTATATCCAAAAAAAATATTTTTGCCTGTCTCCCATTGATGAGCATTTAAATTGATTCTAGTTCTTTGCTATTATTAACAGTTCTTTGGTGTTATATACAATGTCAGTAAATACCATTTTAAACATGTTTATGCTTTTGTTCAATTTTTGCCTAAGAATAAATCCCTAGGGTTGAATTGCTGTGAATGGATATGCGTCCTGTCATCAGTTTAATCATAAGTCATTGTAGGAAACCACATAAAATCTGTTTAAAAGAAAGTGAAATTTATAATTTGGGAGTTATTTTCATTGGTTTTCTCCCATACTAGAAAGTAATCTCTATAAGACTGAGAACTTTATCTGTCTTGATTATCACCATCCCCAGCATTAATGTACTCTTAGGCACTCAATAAATACTTGTTGCAAGAACAGTAATAGCAAAAATATATTGTATGTCTGGCACTGTTCTAAGGATATGAACTCATGTACTTCTTGAAACAGCCCTATGAGATAGGTAGTAGGATTATTCATTTTACTTTTGAGGAAACTGAGGCAAAGGGAGGCTAGGTCCTTGCCCAGTTTCACAAGGTTATTCAGGATGGATCCAGAAGTCCCAGCAGTTTTGCTCTGGTTTACAAGCTCTCAGCCACTATCCTATCTTGATTCTCTCTTGTTGAATAAATGAATGAATGAATGGCCAATATATTTGTTTGATCAATTACAAATTTTAGCCACCTTTTTTTTTTTCCCCCAAATGAAAATGGAAAGGAATGGAATGCTCACTTCGTAAAAGCCAAGTTAGTTTTATGGTCCTCTGTACTACGCTGTACTGACTACATAATATTACTGTTCCTGAAATTAATATCTGTACCGGTATAAACTATACATCATTCTTGCTAAGAATTTATGGATGTGGAAACAGAATATTTACTTTGTATTACAAGTAAAGTAGTAAATCTGCGTCTGCCCAGCACTTGGGCTCTGCTTACTACTTGGGCTCCTCTGCCTTTGCCTTTCCCTGAACCTGGAGTATGCGCTGTCCATCTCCCGCAGTGGAAACCCAACCCCCACTTCCACGCAGTGGAAGGCTCCCACTTCCACTGACAACTGCTTTACTTTTCTCCTTTTCTTACTCTCTTCTTGAAGGTTAAGACGATCTTTTCTTCCTCAAAATTGCCTGAATCCTTTTTATAGTACTACAGTATAGTATAGGAATACTATATTCTAAACATACATTCTATTAATTAAGTCATCTCCCTTTATAGATTATTTTCTTTCAGTTTTATTCATTTTATAAAACCCAACAATATTTTGAGCAGAATATGAAATTACGAATTAGTTTTTTGGGTGAGGGAATGGATTATCTCAAGGAAATATATTTTGAATCTTTAAAATCCTGAAAGAAGACTACTAAGATTTAAATATTATATATTCCACAATTATCAAGAATTACAAAATAATGAAATGGTTAGCCATTATTTTTTTCATATGGTGATTTGTATTTTGTCTTTAGTTTACAAGGCATGAAGAACCAAGAAGCATAATCAACTTTCATTTCTAGAAGACCTTTTGTTCGGTTCATGGCTATAAATACCAACGTTGCTTCTGACACACAACTTCAGTTCCCTTTCTTATAGTGGGTGTTTTAGGGACATCAAAGGTAATAAAATCAATCAGAGATAAGTGGAATACTTTTTCAAAGGCTAGTGCTTAAGGATGTGTTCCTGTTAGAGAATTTTAATACCAAATTTGTTTCAAGTGTTTGTATAGTATCTTCTCTCCCTGCCAACTGGAAGAAGGACTGTCCTTGAATCCTGTTCTGCATGAAATAATAAAATACAATCCTTTCTTCGCATATATTTTAAAAAAAATAAGAACTTCAGGGCATGTGACATATTGTCATTAGACAGGATTCTATTTTATTGCAAAGACAATAGTATAGCCTTCAGGCCAATTGTTTCTCTTCCCCAGAAGAACTTCTTTCTTTTACCCACAGGATTCAGACAAAGCTGAAGGTTTTTGTTGCTGGAAGCTCAAACAGCAAGCCGAAGAGAAAGTTCAAACAATTATCAGTCTTTTAAAAATGCCATTGCTTATATAAATTAATTGTGGTCTTTGGGTGCTGGTGAGCCTTAAGCACCCTTAGATTGGTTGGATAGTCAATCATGTTTTATTTGTATTTAGTGTAAGGCATCATTCTTCTAGAAAGCACTGACCATGAAGTTTTCTGATTTAACTTAGGGTTAGTTCATACTTTTTGTTTTGTTTTCTTTTAGGGTTTTTTTTTTTTTTTTTTTTTTGCTTCTTTGTTTTTTTGTTTTAGTTCTTGCTGCTGCTGTTGTTGTTTAGATTAGCTTCAATTATCTTGTGAATTCCAAAAGATAATTTAGAGGCTAATATATTATTGTGATGCTCTTTTATATGATCTTGCTGATTTTTGGTTTTTACTTTTATTCAGCTGGCTAATGGATTTATTTGAGATTACCTAAACCATGCTTACAATAAGTGATTAAAGTAAAACTTTAAGACATATTTTTCTTTGGAATTATTTCTATATTGTTGATGATACCTCTTAAAATAGTATTTTCTAACTAAAAGTTACAAACTTGATACATAGTCTGAAGTATGTTCAGAAAAATAGTTAAATCAAAACAAAAATATTTCAAAATTTAGCCTAGTTGAGTCTTATTTCTAAAATCCCGAGTTCTGCATGGCTTCTCATATACATTAGCATTAAGTTCTGGATCATACCCTTTGTAGACAGAATTTAGTTGGGGCCCAGCTGAGATTCTCCCTACTGTTTCTAATTGCATTGCATTGTAAATCTCCAAACTTTATTCAGGAAAGAGTATCTTTTGGGAGACATGCCTTATAAGTAAGACATTATTACTTTGTGTATCCAATATAGGATTTTTAAATAAGCATTCACATTTCATATATCATATTAGCTGTAGGTTTTTTATTTGCTTTAAAATTATCCTGAGAACTTCAGAGATTGCTTCTTTGGTGATCAGTCTTGACAGGGGGTATCTTTCTCCTTAAATCTGTAGCACTGTTAATGCACGTATTAAACATGCCTTTTTTCTCAAAGTCCTTTTCTATACGATTACTGTTGTATTCAGGTGCTTTGTCTCTGTCTTAGTTTTTTTTTCCCCCTTTCCCTTTTCTGGTACCTTTGTCATTTATGTGAATGACTTCGTTTACATTCAGTGGAGGCAGTGCATTTTTTGATGACCAAAGGGAGTGATACAGGAAGTAAGGAGAAGAAATCCAGAGAGTGGGGTGGATGAAAGGGAAAAGGAGGGAAGAATCAGGAAAGGAAAAGGAGAGAGTGGGTGTGATGGGGGGAGAAGAGCAAAAGGCAGAGTAGGGACTATGAGGTTCTGTGATATCCTGGGGGCTGGTCCTGGGGGAGGGAGACCAACAGACCAGCATTTTCCACAGGCTTGGGCTCAAGCTTGTGAAAACTACTAATGTATTAAAGACTCTCAGCTGGGATTTGCTGAGGACAAATGCTGTACTGTGTTAGTCATCCATTATCTGCTTCTATTTTTGCAGGTTCTGAATGATGACTGACGCGGGTTTGTGTGATAGCCCTCACAGTCCCTGTCATTCCTGAGTGATAAGGTCCCTGCGCGTCTAGCCCCAGCACCAGGGCAGAAAGGAGGTCTGGAGGGTGGAAAGCTTCCGCTGGCGGACTGGACAAAAGTACCGCCTTCGCACGGGTTTCTGCCTGCGGCTGGTGATCCAGACACCTCGCCTCGTCCAGCTCGCCGCTCTCGCAGGCAGATGGTGTGTGGCCGCCGCAGGACGCCCGCCGCGCCCGGGCCATGAAGTAGCGGCTGCTGGCGGCGCCGCTGCCCGACAGCCGGCTTCAGCCCAGCGCTGCGCTGCCGGGTGCTCGCCCGGCGGGGCCGGAGCGGCGAGGACATGGCTGGCGTTCCGAGCCTGCTAGTTCTCCTCCTTGTTTTTCCCAGCAGCTGTTTGGGTTTCAGAAGCCCACTTTCTGTCTTTAAGAGGTGGGTGTTTGTTTTTTAAAGCAGGCGGAATGTTGTTGGGATGGCTCCTGTGCATGCTGTTGAAAATGTAATCACTTTTACGAACCAGAGTGTTGTAGAAATATGCAAGGTTGATTTACTTTGCTGAAACGATTTGGGATTTTAGCACAGTAACTTGTTGTGAAGTCCTCCTTACAGAAAAAGCCCACTGTGTTGTAGCCAAGCTGCATTGGCTTTCAAAACTCCAATTAGAAGTTGTGATTTCCAATACTAATCACTCCCTCTTGGGGAGATATACAGTAGAGTCCTTTAGACTTGAATGCCTTCTTGTTTAAAACAGCTCAAAGAATAAAATATCAAGATAGGTAAGTGGTGGAGAGAAGCAGATCATGGACTGTAAAAGCCCAGGAGAAAACACGGAGCTGTATACACACTCCTCATAATTACCATATTAAATATTCATGCACTTTACATTTGTAATTCACATAGCAGTCTTTTCCACCCCCCCTCATACAGCTTTGTCTACCAGCAATATTATTGTTGGTGTTTTGTTTCTGGCTAGTGATACTGGACACTCACAAAATAGTTACAAAAATTTTACTGGGTTGTAGTTAATGTTTATGCCATTAGAAAACTGAATGTCAATGTTGATTTCTAATTTATTAATATTGTATTTTCACTAAATAGAAAAAGTATGTATTTTGACAAGCTTTTATTGAATTGAGTTTTAAATGTAGCCTGTTTGCTTGCTTTGATCACATTTTGTTTCGAAGTTGGTCATATGTTGCTCCTAGACTATAAACTGCAATTCTGATGTTTTAGAACATTATATAGTCATTATATCTTTTAGAGTTGTCTTTGGATTTGAATCAATACTTTTTCATCCTAAGGTCTTAGAATTCTTTTTTTTTTTTTCTCATGTTAAGATTCCATTATGTTCAAGGATATTGAAATGTTCTTCTTTTTTAAGGTTTAAAGAAAGTACCAGATCATTTTCCAATGAATGTCTTGGTACCACCAGACCAGTAATTCCTATTGATTCATCAGATTTTGCATTGGATATTCACATGCCTGGAGTTACACCTAAACAGGTGAGAGGAATTTTGTATTTCCTTATTCCTTATTCTCTATATGATCTATAATGAAGCCAAGGAAACTACATTTACAGCAGTAGTAACTTTCTTTGAAAGTAGGCATTTGCTTTCAGGACTCTTTAGGTAGGGCCAGAATAATTGAATATTATAAAGAGGAGTAAATCTTTCAAAGTAAATATTTCAGTTAAATTTCTTTTTAAAGAATTTACTCATATTGTTATTTGTGTTTTAAAATGGAACCTTGGAAATTTATGTTTTGAGATTCTCAGTGGACTAATAGCCTCTGTAATGCAGCATGTAAGTATGTATTAAAGTATGAAAAATTATTCTAATAAAGGGAAATGATATTGAACAGCTGCATCTGAGAAATTACTTTATTTAAATACCCTTCTATCACAGCCACAAATTGAGAAATAAAAAGCATGTGTTTACTGCCAAGAATTTGCAAAATATCGCACACTTTTAAAACTTAAGAAAACTGTTCATACAGGTGGTTGATTGTGAGTTTTCTTTGGTGTGATTTGCTTGTTAGAAGAGATATATTTTGAAGAAATAATGGCAGAGCTCCTACAAATGTGACCTATAGAGCATTTTGAGTAGAACTAGGTTGTTGCTAGGGCTTTCCCTATTTTAGAAGAAGCTCAAACTCTCTGCTGTCATGTGTGCAAGGTGTCTCATTAAGCATAAAAAGGCCAGAATTAATTATGCTTTGCAGCCAGGCACTGCAGGGATTTATGTGTGTCATTAAAAGATAGTCTTCTCGTTTTGAAGGGCTGCAGAGACAGGGAAAGACCGAAGTGTTATAGAGCTGCAGAGGCTGATGACTCATTGTTGCAGAGAACATTCTATTTTCTTTTTTTTTTTTAATGTATTGAGAAAATAAAAGTATTCTACTTATTGGGGAGAATTCCTTTGAAATTGACATTCAGATGCCCTAAGGGTATACACATGGTCCTTTTTTGGGGGGGATCTAAGGATTGACATTCATTTGTTTGAAAACGTGTGTGTGATCTAGCTATCTATAAGTAACTACTTTACTATGGCCAGAATGACCCTCACCCCCACCCCCCGCCCATTCCCAAATGACCAGGCACATGACTTTTCTGTACATTCACTAGTTAGTGTCCCAGCCTTTAATTCCATAGCTCTTGATTTAGTATTTAGTCAGAAGAGGGGTAATGAGATTGGGAATAGGAGAGACCAGTGACAGTTGCCCACTTGTGAAATGTGCCTCTTCTTAACTCTTCTCACTTGTTAAAAGTGATTTTTCGCCTATATTTGCTTTATATTAAAACTGACTTTAGGGGCGCCTGGGTGGCTCAGTGGGTTAAGCCTCTATCTTCGACTCAGGTCATGATCTCAGGGTCCTAGGATCGAGCCCCATGTCAGGCTCTCTGCTCAGCAGGGAGCCTGCTTCCCCCTCTCTCTCTGCCTGCCTCTCTGTCTACTTGTGCTCTCTCTCTCTGTCAAATAAATAAATAAAATCTTAAAAAAACTGACTTTATATTACTTTTTAAAAAAGATCTGCTAATTGGTCTTGAAGCACTCTTTTCCCACAGGAATATCAATATTTTTCCCAAATAATCATTTGTCAAGGTTCATTATCAGGCTGTTATTTTTTCTTCTTGTTATCTTGTAGTAGTATTTAAGTAATAATAATAGGTAACTCTGCATCAATACTCTCAGAATGAGTTTCTAGAGGAATTGATGATAAAAAAAATGTAGAGTAGCTCTACATTTAGGGCTATATGTAGCTCTAAAATAAAATGTGTTTACTCTTTTTTTATGAAATATAATGTGTTTACTCCTTTTTTATGATTTTATAATTATCAACATAACTCCATGGCAAAAAGACCACATGTAAAGTTACCGCTTGTTCTTTTCTCTCATCTGTGCAGTTTTGCCTCATGCAGTGGACACTTGCTGGTCGCCTTCCCAGCAGACGTTCCTCGTTGCTCCTTCTCTTTAAACCACATGGTTTCCAGGAGCTTTCTAACCAGGATCTAGAAGTAGAGCCCATGGATAAGGATTAGCAAATCACTGCCCTCCACCTCCCCTGCCACACTAATTGGTTCAGAAGTGTGTGACCTAGCCCAGTTCAATTAAATCTTGGAACTTTTGCTGGAAATGTGTTTTTCTGTTGCATGAAGGCACAAGGCACATAGTCCTCAGGTCTGCTACATTCGTGAGGGCAGCCATGCCTACGGATGAAACTAATACATAGAAGGCAGTGCAGAGACCCTGAAAGAACTGACGTTCTTGGTGACCTTGCTCTGTAGAGAGTTCCCAGTTATGTTAGGCTTTTTGTTTCAACCAGGTTGAGTTGGGTTTTTCTCTGACTTGTGACTTAAGCTACCTACCAGGCTAAATGATTCTGTTGTTGTGCTTCGTCAGCTCAGAACTGGTTGTTGAATTGTTTTTCCACTTTCCCCCATCACGAAAATGCCGTGACTGTTTACTGATTCGATCCGGCCGACCTAAACTTCGTAAAACTTCATGAGAAATGATAGTTATACTCCTTACTGAGTATAGCCAGGAAGAGATGGACACGGAAACCCACTTCTCTCCTGAATTTGGGGTTCTTGGTGGTGAGGAAGAGGCAGAGCTGTGGTAGTGTGAGGACTTTGGGTAAAGAAAGTATTCTTTTTGCAAAATGCAGATGAAACTAAATTTAACACAGATTCTTAAGAGAAACAGAGATTACAAGGCTAGAAAAGAAAAATGAAACATATTAGAGGAAAGAAATAAAAGATAGAAGGGAATAAAAAGTTGGTTCTCCTCCAACACTCTCTCCCCCCAAATCTAAGAGAATGGAATGATCAAGGACAAATAAAAAGGGCAAAAGAAAAAATAACTATAATCTGAAGAACAGAACATTTAAAAAATCTTATAAATGTGGCTCAGTCCATTGAGCGTCCAACTCTTGGTTTCGTCTCAGGTCATGATCTCAGGGTCCTGAGATGGAGCATCATGTGGGGTTTCCTGCTCAGCGGGGAGTCTTCTTCCCCTTCTCCATCTGCCCCTCCTCCCCTCCCACTTGCACACACTCTCTCTCTCAGATGAATAAATAGGTCTTTAAAAATAAATTAATAAGGGCCCCTGGGTGGCGCATTTGGTTGAGCGACTGCCTTCAGCTCAGGTCATGATCCCGGAGTCCCGGGATCGAGTCCCATATCGGGCTCCCAGCTCCATGGGGAGTCTGCTTCTCACTCTGACCTTCTCCCTTCTCATGTTCTCTCTCTCTTTCCTAATAAATAAATAAATAAAACCTTTAAAAAAAAATTAATAAGGGAGCGTCTGGGTGGCTCAGTCCTTAGGCGACTTCCTTTGGCTCAGGTCATGATCCCAGGTTTCTGGGCTTGAGCCCCGCATCGGGCTTTCTGCTTGGCAGGAAGTCTGCTTCTCCCTCTCCCACTCCCCCTGATTGTGTTCCCTCTCTCACTGTATCTCTCTCTGTCAAAGAAATGAATAAAATCTTTAAAAAATAATAAAAATAAAAATAAAAAAATAAAAGATTAATTTCAAAAAATCTTATCAGAAAACCAGGAGTAAGGAAACATAAAAGCAGGGAAAGGCATTGAGGAATTAAAATCTTTTTTTTTTTTAGTAGCAGAAGATCAAGAAGAGCAACAAAATAAATTTATTTATTTATTATTTTTAAAGATTTTATTTATTTGAGAGAGAGAGAGAGAGCATAAGCAGGGGGAACAGCAGAGGGAGAGGGAGAAGCAGGCTCCCCGCTGAGCAGGGAGTGATGCCAGGCTCCAGCCTAGGACCCTGAGATCATGACAGGAGCTGAAGGCTGATGCTTAACAGACTGAGCCACCCAGGCGCCCCAAAGATTAACAAACTTTAAAGAAAGAAGTTGAGTTGGTAATTGAGGCAGACCACGTTGGTTAAAGAGATATATTCACTCAACAGATTTTTTTTTTATAACACACATTGAGCATTGAGTTTTGGCAATAACAAGATACAACAGTGAATCTGACCTAAGTCCTTTCCTTAGGAAACCGGAGATTGTCGGGTAGACCTGAATAGAGAAACAAGCAGATGCAGAACAGGAGTGGAGAGAGCTTAGCTATAATATAGACACAGTACATGTAACTAATTTTGCTGGTGGAATATAGGTCTAAATTAGCGTCTTACCAAAGAATATCCAGTCATGTCAGGCCTCTGTGCTGCATGCAGTCCATTCTGCCATATCATAGACTTCGAAGCAGCCTTTAAAAATTGCTCTCATTAAACCAGCTCTGGAGAGTCTGGGGAAGGTAGTTTAATTATCTGTCGCAATATCAATTTTATATTCAAAGTAAGCTCACTCTCTTCTGTGACTTGAAATTTTTAAAAATAATCTCCGTCCTTTTTAATAAAATTTTCCGTATTCAGTGTTTTCTCAGGCTTTGGGAAGTTAGGGGAGCCGAATAAGCAGCTAAGTAGCCTAGAGTAGAGGTAAGGAAATCAAAATCTGGTGTCTGATGGCACAGGCTTCAAATCCAGCAAAGCTGGAGAGTGGTGGTATCTTGAGGCTCTTTTCTTAGCACTTTTTCTTCTTCATTTAATTCCTTTTTTCACCAAAGACCCTGTGGGCTTTTGCTGTCACCAGTTCAAATCAAGAAACAGAGCAATTTGATAAACTGCTAGTTCCTAGTCGTAGTAAGGTGCTATCTTCAATTTGGTATGTTAAGTATCCCATGAATGTTTGCTTTTAAAATCAAATAAATGAGGCACGATTATGAAGATTTCACATAAAGTCTATTGTCTTTAAGTCTAAGCCAGATCTAGTGGGTCATATGGGCTTCAGAGCCAGGTTGGGAGCCTTCTCGTCCCAGCTCTTGCAATGTCAACTCCTTTATGGTTTTTGACCAGCAAGGCCTGCTCCTTCATCTGTTGGCAGAATAATAATTGTACCCACCCGGGACTGTTTTGAGGCCATCCCGGTGGCACATGCAGTTGCCCTGTATGTGATAAGTTTTCATAAAATGTGAACTCGTATCGTTACTGTTATTTTGTGTGTTGAAGGAAATGTGACTGAGTCTTAAGAGGAGAGAGAAATTGCCATCCTTTATGCTTTCAGAAATAACTTCCTGGAGAAGGTATAATAATTTTGAAAGAGAGGAAAGTTAACCAAATGAAGACTAGGAAGTAGGAACCTGGATAAGAGAAACCTGGAGAAAGTAAGCAGGGAAGTGCTTGTGCTCTTTCCTCAGTAATTTCTTTTAAAAATGGCCCTCATCATCAGAAAATGAAGGAACACTGAGAATAGATATGTTTTACTCAGAGTTCTTATATATCTTTCATACCGCTTGGAAAAGAAAGTATCAAAAGCCATTTCATCTGTATGAAGCCATAATTTTTTTTTTTAGAATTCGTTTGAAATTAGCCTAGATTTCTTTACTTTGCTGAGAATTTTGTACATTGGCCTTATTTAAAAAAAAAATAATCACTCTTACCTAATCTTTTCAAATCCTAGGTTTATATAGCATTTTATTTATTTGTTATTTGTGTCCCTTAGGTCCTTTGGGTTAAGGACTTACAAATATAAACTAATTTGTAAAAGATACAGTTTTATAGAATTACATACTTTCTTTGATCCTAATAACTTGAAATCATGTAATAATTGAATGTCTTTCCATTAGGGTATGTTAGGCTGTCATTACTGTGATCACGATCCTCCCTTATTTTGGGAGTATTTTGAGAACTATAA
This sequence comes from Nasua narica, assembly GCA_028533885.1. Lineage (NCBI taxonomy): Eukaryota > Metazoa > Chordata > Mammalia > Carnivora > Procyonidae > Nasua > Nasua narica. The sequence goes on from CM052809.1 coordinate 71,035,060, forward strand.
AAGAAAGCACCTTCTCCTTTTTGAACCTCTTGCAGATTCTTGTCTCATTCTGTAGTTGTCTTTTGAAGAGTCACACGTTATGCTCTGAAATCAGAAAGCTGCCTTCCCATGTTCCTAAGCACAAACGTCTATCACCAGGAATGCCAGGAAATGGAACAATTTCGAGTTTAAAGATCACATCAGATATCTCTGAACAGCAAGTTGAAAACCTTAAATTACAGCTTAAGTTATCACTTATTTTACAATAACCCTGAAAGAATGTAGCATTGAAATATAATCAGAATGAGCAAAGTACTCCTATGACATTTTCTCAAAAGCTTCCCACAGTGTTTCTCTTTGCTTTTTTCTCAAAAAATGAATAACCATTAGGAAATGTTTACTAATATATTTTAACTTTTCATTCTCTGACATAAAAAGGAAAGGATTCCCCTTACTTTCACTATGCATATAAACACGTAAGGACCCAACTTTCACATGCTTTTCTTACTACACCTGTTTAAAAGATCAAGCTGCTATCATAACTTCACTTATGAATAGCACTTGCTTAAGACACCTGTTTCAGAAGTAGTATATACAAGTAAATGCAGAGTTGCTGTGGTGCCTTGATTTTCTTAAGTTCAAAATGCTGACTAAATTAGATTTTTTCATGTAGTCAATTAGTTGTACAAAATTTGGCTTATGGCTAATTTGGGGGATATTATAATGTTAAATGTATATATTTTTAATTTATTCACTATGGGGGTGGAGGAGGAATCCCAACCAGTGCTTAAAATTCAGGACACGATTACCAAGGACACCTCCTCTCAAATGGGGCTTTACTGGAAAGGTTTTTAGGTGTTAGGGAGTTGTGATTTGCTTGTCTCCTTCTCTTCAGTTATTAGTATGTAATGATATTTGCATTTTTTAAAAATAAAAATTCTGAGAGTATTTTTTTTTGAGCATGAGAATGAAAGGAAGGGAGATGCCCCATAACCCATTGCATTGTATAAGGGGAAAAATTAATCTGTGGGCACCTGCAGCCTTCTGGGCACCAGAGGTAGATTGTCTATTATAGTCATTGGGGAGAATAGATTCAGGCTCTTCTCAAGGCAGCTGGGTGATTGCTGGGAAATGTCCAGAATAGATCCCTACCCGACTCTAGAGTTTGTGTATCTGGAACCCCCACAGGTTTCCTGACCACCTGTGTGTGGCAAGTGGCCATGTCCTATCCTCCTTTCTCTAGTCCTCTGACCTGTCTGCCTCTGCATTCTCATCCTTTTCTAATTCAGTTGGACAAACATGGCAAATGGGTTTGCTTTTTTTGTGTGTGATTTTTTTCCCCCCAAATATGTTTATTTTATTTTTTCAGTGTTACAAGATTGATTGTTCATGCACCACACCCAGTGCTCCATGCAATACGTGCCCTTCTCAATACCCACCGCCAGGCTCACCCACCCACCCTCCCCACCCCCTCCCCTCCAAACCACTCAGTTTGTTGCTCAGAGTCCACAGTCTCTCCTGGTT
>CM052809.1:71036662-71180067 GCA_028533885.1 Nasua narica
TGGCCATTGCTGCTATGAACATGGGGGTACATGTGGCCCTTCTTTGTACTGCATCTGCTTCTTTGGGGGTAAATACCGAGTAGTGCAATTGCAGGATCATAGGGTAGCTCTATTTTTAATTTCTTGAGGAATCTCCATACTGGGTTTGCTTTTTGAGGCAAGTTCATTTGATTGAGAGTTGCTGCCTAGAAAATGTTAAGAATTGTGAGAACATGAATGTGAAAGACAGAAGTAGTGGCTCCAGTAGACGGCCCTGTACCAGTGCATTTCTGTTGCTAGAAAAAATAGATAATGGGTAAAAGTTGATTGTATTGTCATTGTCTTAAAATGAGCACGAATCATGGCTTTTAGTGTTTCTTAGTTCTTAGTTTTTTAGTTTTTTTCTCCCTTCACACACACACACACACACACACACAAAATTAAAGGACCATGGTGGTCTTGCTATTGAAAGAGGAAAATTGAAAAATATCCTAATTTTGGACTAGTATTTGCTTGTATTCAAAAAGACTTAGGCAATGTATATGAAATTCAAATTTAATTTAGATTTAGAGAAAGAGCAACAAAAAAAATTAAAATGCTATACTCTTCCCCTTCCCCAAACCAAGGAAGTAATATCCATTTACCAATAGAGAAGCTAATAGCAAAGAAAATTCAATGATTATTAGAAAGAAGGATCGCTAGACCCTTGTTTTGCTTACTTAGCTGCTTCATGTTAAATTGTTTTTCCCACTTCCTTTTTTGACAGTTCGGGATTGGTGTTGTGTAAGATGCTACATGTCACATTCCCTGGCTTTATTTGTTTGTATAATTTACCTCTTGATTCATCAGCAAGGCTCAATTGTGTGAATTAAACAGAATATAGAAATATTAAATGGATCTTGTAAACTGCAAATTAAAGTCACATGTAGTTCATTGCTAATTGTTTATGTTTAAGTCATGACACTTCCTCTTTATTTTTTTTTACTAAAACCTATGTGATCTCCACTTAGGGAAGATATGATTGAGCTAGTAACAGTGTTTTCCTCTGTGAGAGTAATCTAATCATGTCACAAATCTGGGTTCCGAGCTGCCAATACGCATCAACCATTTTTTTTCTCTCTCTTTATTGAAAATGAGAAACAGAAAAAGGACTTTTAATTTTTGATTTTTAAATATTTTTATATCAACATGATACTTGAAGAAAATACTTTAAAAAGTAACTACAGGAGGGGTGGGGTAATTGTATGATGGGCATTACGGAGGGCACTTGATGGAATGAGTACTGGGTGTTATATGCAACTAATGAGTCACTGAACTTTACCCCGAAACTAATAATATACTATATGTTAATTAATTGAATTTAAATAAAATAAAAAGTAACTACAATCCAAGAGACTCCCTTATGATTACCTATTTTCTCAATAAGATTTAGAGTTCTCATGGGTATTAAGGGCAGGTGTTGTGGTGAGCACTGGGTGTTATACACAACTAATCAATCGTTGAACACTACAACAAAAACTTATGATGTACTATATGCTGGCTGACTGAACATAATAAAAAAAATTTAAAAAGAGAAAGAAAAGTCCAAAAAAAAAAAAGATTTAGTGTTCTTTTTGTTTTGTTTTGTTTTCTAATAAGTTTTTTAAAGTAGAAAATATATTTATTGAGTACTCATTATGTAACATTGTATTAGACACTTCATAAGCATCGTCTTGTTAATTCTCATAAAAACTTTGTGTTTAGGGTACTAGTGTTCCCATTTTTTATATGAGATATTGAAACTCAGGGAGATTAAATAACCTGTTGATAACCAAATAGCCAGTAAATAAAAAAACACAAGTTTAAATACAGGTTTATTTGAATCTGAGACCATGTTTACTTTATAATTCTGTGCTGCAAACCTGTTAATGTTTATAGATATTTTCCAGAGAATGTTTCTATATATGTTTTTTAATGTGTGTGCATATATATGTACACACACATATATTTTTTACTACACATATGTTATAAAATAAAAACTTCCTTTTGTTATACAAACTAAATATAGATTACTGGTTCCATCCTAAACCCTTGAATGATTTTTTTCTTATATTTTCTCATGTCCATCCAGAAAGAAATGTTCCTAATCTGAGTGCTGATAAGGTATTTCTGATCACCTGGCTATTAAAAGATACCTCGTAATCAGCCTTATTCAGTTTAACACAATTTTGACGTATCCCTCTCTAAATCTAAGTCGGAGATTAGCAAATTATTTCTTAAAGTGTCAGATAGTAAACATTTTCAGCTTGCCAGTCATACAGTCCCAGTCCTAATAGATATAGTTAGAAAGCAGCCCTAGATAATATGTAAATGAATGGCTTGGCTATGTTCCAGTAAAAAATTTATATACTAAAACAGGCAGCCACCCATGCGCTATAGTTTCCTGATCCCCAATCGGAAACCATTGTGTATGCCAGTTAGGCTAATAAATGGAATTAACCTTTGACATCTCATGAACTGGGTCTTCTGACTTGCAGAAAAGGAAGAATAAAAATACGATGCAAGGTGAACAGCGCTTTGATCTTTGTTCCTTAGTTACCTATTTAGTTTTCATTAGTTAAATGGTCATATACAAGGGTTTTCTTTTTTGGGATATTGTCTTGCAGTCTTCTCCATCTCAGTGAATAGTAGTCCCTGTATTATATGGTTCCTCTAAGCCAGATACACTGGAGTCTTCCTTGGTTTCTCTTTCTCACACCCCATGGACGATATGCCAGCAACTCCTGTTGGTTCCCCCTTCCAAATATATCCAGAATCCAGTCCTTTATCACCACACCCATCTTTCCCACTCTGGCCCAGGCACTGTTCTCTCTTTCGCTCTCCTAACTGGTCTCCTTGCACTCTTTAGTCCTAGAGTCTGTGCTCCATCTGGCAAATGTGCGATATCATTCTGTAGAATATTATGCAATAAGTGAAAGACTGAGCGACGTCTATGTGTGTTGCCCTAGAAGTATTGTCATTGTGTGTTAAGTGAGAGATGCAGACTGTGGTCAGGTGCAGAGTGAGATCCAATTTTCATAAAATAAATTGTAACAAAATCCCATAGAGGTGTGTGTCTGGTTATATATTTTTATAGGCATGGAGGAAGTTAGAAGGAGGCACATTAAGCTGTAAACATAGGTTCCCTTGGAGAAGTAGCAATGAAAGAGGATGACAGCAGATTTTTATCAAAGCTGTTTTGTTGTTAAAAAGATCATTTATTATTTTGTAATTGTTAAAAATTAATAAGGAAATAAATAAGCAGTATCAACAACAAAAAGAATACAGAACAACAACAACAACAAAAGATCTACCTTTCTGATATAAACCCTAATGTTCTAGAGATCTCTAGAGGGGCTTTCCACACAATGCCTCTAATTGATAAATTTTTAATTCCTTTTCCTCTGCTTTGCAACAGTGCTATTAAGAGAGCCTGATTAATTAAAGAATTTAGGAAATTGGTACACGTTTAGAAACAAATAGAGCCAGATTTGTAGGGTGGCATTCTTCTATTTTAGTTGGTCTGAAGATATTTGTGGAAGGCAACCATGCATATCTTTCCACATTAGCAAGAAAAGTGATTCTCTTTGCACTTATTAGCTACCAGAAGAATCCTCTTTGTTTCACTTATTTTCAGATTTATGTAGTCCGAATTAATATTTCAATAACCCTATTCAAGGGGAGCATTTGGAACCATTCCATGTGAATGTTGCATTCTTTAAGCAAAAGTGCAGAACATACTCTTTCCAGGCACCGATTGCTTTTCACAGATAATGTATTCTACTTAATCATATATCAGGGACAAATCTAAGGTACACATTAAAGGAAGAGCTTTGTCTTCACATGTAGAAGTCACCTCATCCAGCAAATCTCAGTGTGTTTTTAAAGAGGAAGGTTTATGAAAATAGCCTGCACGTTTCTGCTGTGCATTGTGTGGTGGTCCCACCCTCAGTAATCCGCTATTAAATGAAAACATTTGCCATGGCAACATCGATTTACAAAGAGCAAATGATGTTTCTGAGAGATTGGAGTATTTCTTTCAGAGATCACAGATGTGCACACAGTTAACACTTTAACACCCTTATTTGATATTTTTATATATAACTGAAAAAGGCTTACTTGATTATTTTTGCATGTTTTTATTGCAGAATAGAACCCCAAACAAAACAATAAACTCTCAACAAAAACTGACAGCAAGTGAAATACAAGCTGGAAAATACCACTAAAATATTTCAGCTTTCACTGTTTGTGGAAATCAAAATGATTGCATGCAGTTGGCTGTACCGAACTATGGTTAAATCATTTGCTTTCAACTGAATGAGCATTTTGCCATGAAAATGCAAATTATCTGTTTACTTCACTTTCTATAACTGATGTTATTAGTTATCATATTTAGCTTCCCCATTTTGGACACATTAAAATATTAATTTTATCTCTTTAATGTATTTTTCGAAAATGCGAAGGCCGTATTCACAGATATTTTACTGTTGTGGTTTCATCCACATGCCTCAGACTTCGAAGGCAGATGCGGGAGCTGTAAGCAGAAAAATGGATGGGTAGCCTGGGTAAATGCAAGTATTACAGAGGTGACTGGGGTGAGGTCAAATAAGTTTAGAAGTTAACAAATAGCCTCTGTATTGTTTTTCTGCTGTCATGACCATTCCATAATACAAAATGGGGGGGGGGGGAGGGAAACAACAACTGTGCTCAGGATGAGGAAATTAAGTTCCTGCCCTAACTAGCTCATAGCTGAGGGTAAAAAATTTATCTTACTCAACATGAATTCTTTGACTCTGCCAGAGGTAAACTGTTCTATCTTATACCTATCATTTATTTAATCAGCACAGTGAGCTTGGGTCTAGAAGCCCACGGCTGTTTGGTGTAAGGGGATTTTTAGTCCCTCAGTCAATTATGGCAGGAGTCAGTTGAGATAAACTAGGTATTTCGTACAGTTACTGCCCACAATATTCTCTTTTCACTTTGGTTTGTGATGACCTAAAAACCTTCTACAATAGCCAAAGAGATTTGAGGCACCACTGAAGCAAATAAAAGCCAAATCTATCACTCTTTTAATGCTTTCAAGTCTGCTGCTGGTGAGATACTCCGTGTTTATCGGAAGACTATGTATCATTTATTTCCACTTGCATTCCTTCCTCTGCATGTGTTCCCCAAGATTCAAAAATGTCAGCTGTCCAAAACAAGTTTACAAATACGTGATTCCAAAGTTTCCTTGCTTTTAAAAAAAGTAAACCTTTCAGAACCTTATTGTAGTTAAGAACTTAATAGAGAAAGAAATATGCCCTGTGACACACTCTCTTATGAACAAGAACATTAATTAAAGAATGATCTTGTCACTTTATTGTGGTAGTTCAGGAAAACGTCGACTGGCAATGATTTTTTCTTTGAAGTATGTTCACATCTACTAGTGAAATCCAAAGAGAGCATCATGTATGTAGTAGAATTAATTCAGACATATATGAAAATCTTTTAAGTAATTTTGAAATGTAAACAAGATTGAAATGACTTTTCCAGTTCTTTACTTTCTCATATCTGTCTGCCAGATCATTTCTCCCCCAGGCTTTTATCAAATAATCGTCTGTAACCCTTGTGATAGCAGTATACAGCAGTCGTTAAAATATACCTAAATTATTGTATATTGCAGTGAATAAAATTGCCTTGATAGCTAGCTGTTCTTTACAAAAGTACTTCTGTGGATCAGGGGCAGAAGTCTGAGTTCCATCTACGGAGTCATCACTTGAGGAACAAATCCCCGTTTCATGTCCCTTCGTTGACGTATTATCCCCACTTCTGCCTTTCTCAAGATGTGCTGTCAAGAAAGTAAGTTCTTTGAGAGAAAAGCCTTGTCTGTCTTGTTCACTCTTGTATCCCCTGGGCCTCAAACAATGTAAAGTGTCCAATAAAGATTAGTTGAATAAATTTTTTTCAAAAGGGAAGGAAGTTACCTTCGTACTAGGAATATTTCCTGCTCCTCCTCAATACCCTCAAATACACACACACACACACACACACACACGCACACACGCACACACGCGCATGCACACACACACATCCTGGTGACTGCCATATGGTTTTTGCCTCCTTATCGATCACACATGTCCTGGTTGTGAGTCCCCTGCTTGCCATGCTCTTAATATGTAAGAAACACTCTTCAGCTCAATATCTTTATTTCAGCTTTTTTTTTTACACTTGTATGATTTTTTTTATCTCTATCACTTTGAGCTATAATTTCCTTAATAAAAATTCACTGATTGAAAGCGAACAATTCAATGAATGCCGACAAACATATGCAGTTGTGTAATTGCCCCTAAGTCATGGTAAAGAACATTTTCATCACCCCTAAACATCCCCTTGTGCCCCTCTGTGCTCCCTCCCATTCCTTCCCCCTCTCCAGCCTCTGGCAGCTGGGGCTCTCTGTCACTAAGGTTTGGCCTTTTCTAGATTTATATATAAGTGTAATCACAACAGTATGTAGTCTTTGGTGTCTGGCTTCTTTCAAGTGGCATGACACATTTGTGATTCATCTGTGACATTGTGTTTATCAGTGGTTTGTTCCTTTGGAGGGCAAGTTGTAGCGATGGAGTCTGGACGCTTGATTCAGGCAGGCTGGCTCCAGATCCTGTGGTTTTAACCATTATGTTGTAATGTTTCTCAGTCCATATAATTTTTTTAAAGATTTTATTTATTTATTTGAAAGAGCAAGAGTGAGAAAGAGAGTAAGCACAAGCAGGGGGAGCAGGAGAGGGAGAAGCAGGCTTCTGGCTGAGCAGGGATCCAGATGTAGGGCTGGATCCCAGGACCCTGGGACCGTGACCTGAGCCGAAGGCAGATGCTCAACCCACTGAGCCACCCAGGCATTCCCAGTCCATATAATTTTTTGGATAGTCCTCTCTGATAATGCTGTTCTCTTACTCAAAAATCTTCAGCAAGATCTTATTCTAAGCCAATATGTAAATTCTCTGCCCTGTGGTCCGAGGGCCACAGGGCAGAGAATTCTTGTTCCCTGCATTGCTCTTCCTGACTTTCCCATTTTCTACCAGTGAGCCTGTTTATCATTCCTACCAGTAGATGCCCTCGAATTGATGTTATTCTTTCTGCCTGTTGAGATTTCTTTGCCTTGCATCTTCACCTATTGAAATCATACCCCATTAAGTTAAAGAGTGCAAGTACCTTTTCCCATGAACCTACCCCCTTCCCTCGAACCTGATGTAAGTGCCATAATACTTTCTATCACTCTTACAGATCTATTGTATTGTCACTCACAGTAATTCATTTTCATGTTTTAAATCTCTCCCACTAAAGTGTCTCTGAAACCAGTGACTGCATCTTATTCATCATTGTGCATATTTTTGTCACTTTCCACTCATGCTGAACAGACAGACATCACAATCTATATTTAAAAGAAGCCAGCTTGTACCTGTCCTGCAGACTAGATTTTTTTTTTCAGTGTTTCGTATCATGTCTTCCACATAGAAGGTACTCGATGAATATGTCGACTAATAAATCTTCCTTGAATCTGTGCCCAGCTATCTCTTTTGCTCTTGGGTACATGTAGAAAAGCAGGTTGGCTTATGACTCATATGAGGTACTAAAGATTGTCTGTCTAGTTAAGGCTCTATTCCCAGTGCCTTGCAGAGTGCCTGGTAAATATTTGTTGAGAAGAGATATTTATTCATTGTGTTCTTTGGTCAAGGCACAGAGCACATTAGCAAATATAGATTGATGAGCCGGTTAAACATCTCATCTCCTTGGTTAAAATGGTTGGAACAGCCTTGGACTATTTTGCGTTCTTCATGTCTAAATTCTAGATGTCTATAGTTTTTTTCATTTCTTCCTTTGAAATGTTTTTCAGATTTGTCCCTTTTCTTCTCTGTCGCATTGATTCTGGTTTCCTTCCTTCCCTGTACTTCCTGCATTCCCTGTTCAGTCTTAGCTCTCGCTGTGTTCCTGCCTTGCTTGCTTCTCCCTCCATTTGCCTTGGGTAATACCTTCCTCAATTGCAGCCTCCCTATCTCAGTCTCATCATCATTCTTTCAGGGGAGCTTTTCCTGACCACCTCCCATAGCCTCCATCCCTCCGACGCCCCTATGGCCCCCACTTCAGAGAGCTGGCCGGCCTAGCTCTCAGAGCTCCCCATGCCTTTTTTAGGAGATGCTTCACAGTGTCAAATTTTTTGGGGGGGAGGGAGAAATCTCTGTTCATGTCTTTTGCCCATTTCTTGATTGGATTATTTAATTTTTGGGTGTTGAGTTTGAGTTCTTTTTTTTTCAATTAACATATAACACAGCTTCAATTTTATACTTATTCATGTTGTTACTCTCCTCTTCCCTCTGTTTTGTCGTCAGACTGTGGCCTTTGTGAGGGAACAGATGTGCAGGAAACACATCTGTTATGCTCACCATAGTCTGGCCATAGTAGACTCCGTATATTTTTGTGGGATAGATGGATATATGGGACGAATGGCTGGATGAATGGGCAGATTTCACTGCCACTCTCCTGTTAGAGACTTCTGGTTTATTTCTGGACTCCACTGCCTTCTCCTTCCCATTGGATCCTCATTGCTTATTCTCAGTTCCATCAACATGTTCTTCCTAAAGGACCATACTCGTGATTTAATGCCCCCCACCTCACTCACTTGCCAAAACTAACATCACATCCAAACAGATGAGATCGAAATTCACCTTGTCTCCCAGGCCCTTTCCTTTTCATTACCTGACTTCATTCACTTTATCCCACTTCCTTTCTCAGAACTCGCTGAAATGTCACCTGTGTGCCCTTTCATCCAGTCACCACACCGTCTGTCCCTCCTTCCACCACACTTAGTCCCCTCTCGGGGTTTTGGTCAAACCAGTTTTACAGCTTAGAGGGTCTGGCTCTTACTTTACTTTATCTGAATTCTTCCCTTTGTACACAGCGACTCAGCTTCTCTGTTCCGGGTCTCCCAGATGCTGGGAGAAGTCCAGGTCACTGCCTCTGTTTTTGCGGCTTCTCTTTAATCACTTTTTGAAATGTTAAGAAATGCCAAGCCAGGAGTATGAAAGGAGGGATGGATTCTACTGGCTGAGTAGTCGCCATCGGTCTCTCCAGATGTACTTTCCACTCTTCTCCAGCCTGCTCTGCTCTGCGGGAGACTGACCTTTATGGGTGCACTCCACAGGCTCCCCTGCGCTCTGCCTTCCAGGTGGCCCTAGTTGGTAGGAGGAACTGACAGAAGACTGGAAAGCAGGAAGATGAGGCCGGGGAATTTATTTCCTTGGCTCTTTCTCTGTTGGGCAGCAGGATGACAGTGACAGGGTTTCTCTCCCTCTGCCATAGCTCTGATTATCTCTTAAGGCTAAAGCAGTTTCTGATTTTGCCAACTCCTCCTCTTGTTGCCCTCTCTGTCTTTAAGTGGTAACAGCTTGCTACTTTGTCAATCCCTTGAGCATTTCAACATCACTTACAGGCTTCCTTTAACCTAGCCCACAGCTTTGTTCTTGGTTCCCTGGTTACATTTTCCTCAGTTGTCCCCTTTGTTTTGCCTTCTGTTTCTTAAAGGAAGCCTGACATATTTTAACGTTAAATATACCAAATTAATACTTTTATTATAGAAATGGTGCAGTGCCGTTCACATGAAAATGACAAGATTTGTAAAATATGTTAAGTCTCTGAATTACAAGTGGTGGACAAGTTGAAACTTGTTTTGTCTGTGTGTGTGTGTGTGTGTGTGTGTGTGTGTGTGTGTGTCTCTGCATAATCTTGCTAGGAGAAAAGGCCCTCTGAATGTTAGGCCCAGCCAGATGGCCCCACTCCCTGCCCCTGGACTGGTCATATCTAGGATCAAGTCATTACTTGTTAGGCTCCCCCTTCTCTGGACTCCCTATCACTCTTCTAGCCCTTAATAGTAAGCTTAACACTTCACTCTTTCCTGAGGGTAGGCTTTGTCTTCTTCATTACATTTTAAGGTTTCTGAAGGAAGAGAATTATTATTATCTATTTTTATGTCCCAGGATCAAAATATATATGGAATCAAGATATGTTTTATTGTTCAGTTTGTTGGTTATTGCATTGATAGGTTGGTAGCAAAGATTGCCAGGGACAAACTGTATCTTCTTTATATTTTAAATGCTTTCAATGGAAAACTCCTAATATTCACAAAATTAAAATGCTTGTATAATGTATAATGAACCCCCACATACCCATTCAGGATGATAAACTCATGGTCAGGCTTCTTTTATCTGTAGCCCCTACTTCCTTCCTCCCCAAACACACATGGAATTATGTTGAGGCATCTACTAGATATCATTTCATTTCACAATATTTCAGTGTTTATTTTTAAAGTCCTTTGTTTTTAAAGACAAGCACAGTTACCATTATATCACCACATATCTGGTCAGTGTCAAGTTTCTCTGTTATATTTTTTAAATGTTGGTTCGTTTGCATCAGGATCCAAAACATAGTCTGCATGGTAAATCTTGTTGATCTGTCTCTCTTAAAGGGACTCTTGAGATTCCTTTTGTCTTTTTTCCCCTTGTAATTTATTTGTGAGGAAAACAGTGTTTGTCCTAAGAGTTTTCTGTATTCTAGGTTTTGCTTATTGCATCACTAGAGTATCATATAACAGGTACCTCTGTCCCTTGTATTTCCTATACTGATACATAAAAAGGCTTGATCAAATTGAGAGTTTTTAGCAAGAATTTTTCATAGGCGATGTTATATTAAACCAGTAGGAAACATAGAATGTCCCATTGTGTCTCTTCTTATGATGTAAATCCTAGTTACTAAATCAGGAATTGGGACTTCATTATAAAGTTTTCTATCAGCTTTTCAGCTATTGGTTTTAGCAGCCATAAATATTTATCATTGCTTACATTCATTGGAAGTTGCATTTGATGAGTATTCTAATTATGTCATTTCTTCCAAATTTGTCAATGGAAATACTTTTGTAAAAAGAAACTTTCCTCTGGGGAGACTCTCGTGCATTGTTGGTGGGAATGGGAATTGGTAGGACAACTATGGAAAACTGTATGGAGATTACTTAAAAAATTAAAAATAGAAATACCATATGATCCAGTAATTCCACTACTCTTTACCCAAAGAAAGTGAAAGCACTAATTTGAAAAGATACATGCAGCCCTAAATTTATTGTAACTTTTTTTTTTACGATAGCCAGGTTATGCAAACAACCCAAGTGTCCATTGATAGATAAATGAATAAAAAAGATATATATGTATGTATATATATACGTACACACACACACAATAGAATATTAATCAGTCATAAAAATAATGAGATTTTGCCGTTTGAGACAACATGAAAGGGACTTGATGCTAAGTGAAGTCAGTCAGACAAAGAAAGAAAAATACCATATCTTTTCACTTATATGTGAAATCTAAAACACAAAGCAAACAAACAGACTTTTAAATGCAAAGAACAAACTGGTGGTTGGGGGGGCGATGAGTGAAATAGATAAAGGAGACTAAGGGATACAAACTTCCAGTTTAAAATAAATAAGTCATTGGGCACCAGGGTGGCTCAGTTGGTTAAATGCCTGCCTTCGGCTCAGGTCATGATCCCAGGGTTCTGGGATTGTGCCCTGAATCTGGCTCCCTGCTAAGAAGGGAGTCTGCCTCTCCCTCTCCCGCTGCCCCACCCCCTGCTTGTGTTCACTCTTTCTCTTTCTCTTAAATAAAGAAATAAAATATTTAAAAAATAAATAAAATAAAAAATGAAGTTGATTTTATTTTAATTTTTAAAAAAGATTTTATTTATATATTTGTCAGAGATATATATATATAGAGAGAGAGAGTGAGTGCATGCACACAAGCAGGGGAAGCAGCAGAGGGAGAAGGAGAAGCACGCGCCTTGCTGAGCAAGGAGCCTGATGCGGGACTTGATCCCAGAGCCCAGGGATTATGATCTAAGCCAAAGGCAGACACATAACCAACTGAGCCACCCAGGCATCCCAAAATGAAGCTTTTTTAAAAATTGAATTTACTCTTTCATTTAGAATTAGGTTTTCCCCTAATTTCCAAGCTGGCTTAAAGAAGGATACCAATACTGAATGAAGTGCAGTTATTTATGTTTATAATGTGAAATGAACTGATGACAGGTAAAAACATATCTGGAAAATGGACATTTACTGTTTCTACAGCTATTTGATTCATTATAATAATAACTCCATTAGCTGTATGACAATATCCACCCCTGGGAGTTGAAACACAAAGAGAAGACAACCTTTGTAGGGTTGTTCTTTTTCTTGAATTATTATTATTTTTTAAAGATTTTATTTATTTATTTGAGAGACAGAGAAAGTGAGAGAGAGCATGAGAGGAGAGAAGGTTAAAGGAAGAAGCAGACTGCCCGTGGAGCTGGGAGCCCGATGTGGGACTCGATCCCGGAACTCAAGGATCATGACCTGAGCCGAAGGCAGTTGCTCAACCAACTGAGCCACCCAGGCGCCCTTTTTCTTGAATTATTAATATTGTCTTTTAGTGGAAGTTGGAAAATTATAGTGGGATAAATTTGGTTTGGTAGTCTTAAAAAAAGCATAAATAAAATCCTTAAAGGAAAAAATGACTCAATGCTCTGGAGCTATTTTTGTAGAAATAGGCCCTTTATGAAAGGTTATTAGTCATGTAGTTTAAAAAAATTCAACAAATGAATTCAACCAACATTCACTACATACCCAGTTCTTATGCCAAGTGGTCTTTGGGAATACAAACAAGAATAAATCAAGGCTTCAGCCTTTGAAACACATCTAATAACAAGAGACAGACTAGCAAACAAAGAGCTTTGTTCTAACTGCCTAATGTTGAAACAAAGATGTTTATGACGTGCAAAGGAAAAACAAAGAGTGTTCCGAAGAATATTTTTATATTTGATTTTATAGTTCCTCTTAGAAGTTCGAGGCAAAGGATGCAAATCCGTTGTAATATTTTCTTTATGAGTTGGAAGTCTAAGGAAAATGAATAGGTTGCAAAATCACTGTGAGGGAGGTGGAGAGAGACAGAATGAATTTGCCCTTGATTATTATAGTTAAATATATGACTTCATCATTAAACATAAGTACCCCAGGCCTGCAGTACCTCTTCTTTTGAAGAAAAGAAACATTTTTTCAGAAGGCACAATTGTCTTTTTTTTTTTTTAATTTAGGATTAAAGTGGCTTTCCATCTCTTATTTCCCTCAAGATTATCAGATTTGCCAAACTGGGAATTTGGCATTTTATCCACTCTTGGTCCCTAAATCTTAGTGTATTTTGGCATCTAATTAAGAGATGCAGCAGAAAGTGTCTAATTGAATATATATTTATTTGACATAATTATTTTAATAGACAAAAAGACAAGGAATTCAAAAATTCTGAATATCACAGATCTATACATTGAAATGGACCCAGTTGCCCAAAGATTATCTACCACTGGTTAAATTTAGAATTATGAGGGTTTTGGTTTTTGTTCTCAGGAATATTCTGTTAGGATGTATTGGTTGCCTACTCTACAAGCATTTTTCTCCCTTTCTTTTAGCCCAGAAAGTGACTCTTGATTAGACAAAGCCAATCATGGTAATTCCTTGATCTTTAATGTGATTGGTTTAGAGAACGCATGTGATCCAGTTCTGGCCATTTAGATGTGAAGGGAATTCTGCTGGAAGCAAGTGCTTCTGGGAAAGCTTCACTCTTGAAATGGAACTGAAGGAAGAGACTTTCCCTCTGTTGGCCTTTGGAAATTAGTTTCTGAGATTATGATCCTGGAAGCTGCTGCAGCCATCCTATAATAATGATGATGAAATGAAAGGCAATAGGCTGAATAGGATAAAACTGAAAATGAAAAGAACCAAAGTCCTTGATGATATCACACCATACATTATGTGAGAGACTACATCTCTGTTTAAGCCATTTTTAGTTGTTCTTCTTCAGTTTGCAACCAAATGTCCTCTTTGTGATCATAAACATGTTCTTAAACCTCTTACATAAGACAAAAGGTATGTATTTGATTAATATGGTCTTTGTGATATATCTGGTATGTTCTCAGTTCTTATAAGGAGAAGGGGGGCTGTTTTTGATAAATACTTTCATAGCCCTAACCATTCATTGTCGTTTTGCTTTTTCGAAATGTTTGTACCAATTTTGAGTACCACAGTAAATGAAATAAAAAATCAGTCATCTTTCAGGTCAAAAAATTCTGTTAATCATTGCCATGAGTATATAAATATACTTAAGCCTTAAAAAATTATTAACATATTTTACTTCTCTTCTATAGGAAATTTATCAGGCAATGGTATACCACATCGATGTCGGTTATTAATGCATAACAAATAGTAAAAGTACAAATAATGAATTAATACATTAATTTACAAATTATTCTTTGCTTATGTATGAAGCAGAGTCAAAATTCAAGTATGTTTTTCAAGTATGCAAAGAAAATAAAGATCTTACTTTTTAAAAAACTGATCTAATTTAGCTTCTTAAGCTCCTGACCCTCTGAGTAGTAAGGGAAGAAAATCTTAAAAGTATCCGTTGAGGGTATCCCACTCCCTTTGGGCTCAGACAATCATCCCAACTAATGATTAGGGCTTTTCCCTTCCTCCTCCCTTTTTTATTTGTCAGGATAATATCTGGGTATTTGAAAAGGAGTGGCCTTAAATGAATAGCCTTGAGCAGTGGAAGGGATTTCATATGAAGGGAATTCTTGGGCTTAGTTCTCTTCATTGGTATCAACTCTGACATCTCATCTGTGACAATGAAATTAACTTCCTCTTGGCTGGAGATTTCCTTTCATTTCCTCCTCCTATCTGGGAGAATATCTACTTTGCCTGTTCTCTTCCTTTCCTAGCTAACATTAGCCCTGCCTCCTTTGGAGCCATAATAACAGAATGGCTTCTGGGGAACCACACGTGATTTATTTGGGAGAGAAATGTGAGTACAACAGTTTTACATTTTCACAATATTAATCTCATTACAAATATATAATACTGAAGACTTAGATTTTTGCCCAGAACTGTAACATTTATACGGGTATGCTGAAGTCCGTTGGATTATTACTAAAAGTTGTCTATTTTAGTTTTGCAGCATTTGTACTTCTCTAATTATTTTATGTACAAAGTATGCACTTTTATAGTATGTCATCTCAGTAGTCGTTAATACATGGCAAGAAATTAAAATCAGTGTGTGCTGAAGAGGTTAAATCACACATTGAGATTCCTGGGTTTTGTTAACACCACTAGTCTATAGAATAAAAGTAGTTTCTTAGGTGAAAATCAACAAGCATCCATAGAGATTCATTACTTGGTGGTATTATACTCTGATGAACTTATATAATACCAGTATTGCTTCAAATAATTTTCCTTAAATTGTTTTATTTTGAATATTTGGAGGTTTTATTTTAAGTTGATTTAATGACCCATCGTTTTTCTTCCAACCTTCTAAATCTTTTGTTTTTTGCTGCTGTTGTTGTTTTTCTTTCTTTATTTTTCAAAGTCTATTTTATTTTTATTTTTTTTAGTAATCTCTACCCCTAACCTGGGGCTCACACCCACAACCCTGAGATCAAGAATCACATGCTCTTCTGACTGAGTCAGCTAGGCACCCTTGTTTATTTTTTCATTTTACTTTTCACTGATGTTCTTTACCGTTTCCCAAGTTGGAGTAGGCCCTGTGACCATCACCAAAGAAGTTGGTGGGAGAACTTTGTGGTGACTCTGCCATGTCCTGTTGCTGTAGGCATTTCTTGATTGGGAAGTAGCATAGATGACCCACACTAGAGAGTTTGTGGGGAATTTGGAGCGTGAGTGTGGTGGGAGCTTTACATAGTCCTGAGAAGACCCCGAGTCATGAGGCCAGAATATCCAGGGTCATAGTCCTTGTAGGAGGAGCTACCAGGAAGAACTGGCTTCCTTAAAATAAGCTAGGAGTATTAACACACAAAAAAAGTAGATGTCCAAATGTTAGAATTGAATTGTAGGCGTCCCCCTGAGAACATTGCTAATATACAGGTTTTAATTAGAGATGTTGTCAACTATTTCTTCCTTCTTGAAACATTGCCTTTCCTCAGCTTCTGGATATAACACTCTCCTGGTTTTTCTCTGACCTCTGTGGCTGCTCTTTCTGTGGCCAGTCCCTTAAGAGCTCAGTCACTTGTCTTTTTCTGTTTTCTACTCTCCCAAAAGAGCTTCCTCCGCACCCATTGCCCAGTTACCTCATCCAATGTACATGTGGCATATATTTACATCTCTAGGCCTTTCCTCTAAAAGGAAACTTTGACCCAACTTCCCATTTGATATTTACTTACAGATTTTTCAAACACTTCTTAAGTTCGGTATGTCCAATGACAAATCCATTTTCTTCTTCAAAACTGTTCTTCTTGGGTTTTAGGTCTGGACTGCTACCAGTGCATTCAGTTAGGCACACCAGAAATCTCGGAATCATCCTTGATATTGCTTCCTTCCCTTCCATTCGAATCCACTCCCAGTCATGTCTGATTTACCATTTATTTATTTATTTATTTATTTATTTATTTATCTATTATTGATTTGAGAGAGTGAGCACATGAGTAGGGGCAGGGACAGGAGGAGGGGAGACAAGCAGACTCCCGCTGAGTGGGGAACCAGACGTAGGGCTCAATCTCAGCACCCTGATGTCATGACCTGAGCTGAAGTCAAGAGTCAAACGTTTAACCCGCAGAGCCACCCAGGCACTCCTATTTTACCTTTTAAACATCACTAAAATCTGTTCCCTTTTCTCCTTCTTTAGTGCCAACACCTGCTTTCAAGCTAATATCACTTTTCTGAATAACTACTTGGCCCTTTATTCACCTCTCTAATTTGAGCCTCAATGTCAGTTTCCTACAAAATATTTCATTGGCCTCCTGTTGCTCTCAAGGAAAACAAAAGAGGAGCGTGTGACTGGCTCATTTGGAAGAGTGTGGAACTCTTGATTTTGGCGCTGTGAGTTGGAGCCCCATGTTAGGTGTAGAGATTCCATAAATAAACAAGTAGGGGGAGAAAAAAGAAAAAAGAAAAATAAAACAAAAACAACCAGAGTCCTTAACATGAACGACAAGGTGTAGCCGTGTGTACCCACATCTCCTCTTCCAGTCCAACCTAACTTGTTTCTCCTGTCTAAATGCACTGGCTTTTATTTTCTCAGTCACATCAAATTCTCTGCAAGTAGACGACCTTTGAAAATTCTGTTTCCTTGCCTAAAGCTCTGCTAATCCTCTTTCATCTATGTCGTTTCCCGTGAATTCCTGGCTCTTACAGCAACCTTCACTTCTCCCATGTATTATTTAAAACAGCCCAAATCTGACATTTATTTGTGTGATTATTGGTCTGCACAGCTGGCAGACTGCAAGCTCTGGGAGGACAGCAACCATGTATACTTTTGCTCAGTTTTGTGGGAGCTGCCCACGAAATATGTTTGTTGAATGAATGAATGGGTGGGTGGAAGAATGGATTTCTACATAGACATTAAAAGAGATTTTCAAGGCTAGCAAGTATTCATGAGACGACTATGACAAGACATGTGGGAACAGCTCCAGAAAGAACAGAAATTGTGTAGACCACTCTGTTTTCTAATGGTTCACTTTAAATTTCAAGAGAGTAGAACACATCTCAAGTCATAAAGTAATTGACAGACCCGTTAAGTTCCAGAACGTCTCTTCCATGACGCCATATTGTCCTAGAATCAACTGTAAGCCACTTAGCTTAGAAATGTGCTGTTTGGGGGTAAGGACTGTGGGACCTTTCCTGTTCTGATGTACCTCCAAACGGATTTGAGATAGTCATTTTCCAATCTGCTGCTAAAAGAGAGGAACATGGGTGTGGCTAGTTAATGTTGGCACAGGGTTCAGAAAGCTTTCATTTTGGGGAAACTTGGTGAAAAGCATAAACCACTGGCTTAAGGTTGGGAAAGGTAAGTAGTAGAAGTCATCAGCAACCCCTGCTGAGAACAGCAGTTTCCTCTCACATAACTTCCCCAGAATCAGGAATCCAAGGAGGATCCCCCCACTTTTACCACTGGCTGTGGCCTGGGTGATTAATTATAGACTGTTATTAGTATGATTTCTTTCTGTTTTCTCTAAATTGAAAATGTGTGAAAGCTCTAAGACAGATGTTCACTCACCAAAATATTTTTTCCTTCATACAGATATGCTCATACAGATTTGAAATTCCCAAAGAAGAGCTCTTGCCAGGAAGTAGCTTCCACTTGAGCTGCTTGGCATTAAGAATCTTGTCATCATCAGCCACAGTGTGATTATAGTTTAAAAATGCAAATGGGATTCTGGGATAAATCAACTGAAGGATAAAATTCATATGAAAAAGTGATGCTGTATAATACCTTAATTAGGCAGCATCTCTAATACAGGTTTCAGTTCAGCCTTTCTTAAATTGTCAGTTTTTTGCCACCAAAGGAGGAAGGTATGTGCAAAATTCAGCAAATATTTATAGAGCTTCCAGTATGTGCCAGATATTATTCTAAATGCTTAGGATGCAAGGCAGACATTATTACAAGAAGATTACGTTCCAGATTGGGCTAAACATCCAAAAAATTGATGTGATGAGGCTGGACCTTACAGCCTAATGTTTAGGACAAGAGTAGAGCGTTTTGGAGAATACTTTCTTTTAGTCAATTTGGGAACGTTTTTTAACATAAAATCCTCACTATGACTATTTCTTCTAGAGCTTAATGAATATAAATATAAAAAAACATATTTTATATGTATGTGTTAAGGGAAAGACAAGAGCAAAGGGCAAAGTAGGATAGAGTATACACAAAGTAACAGTTTCAGGGATTTTATCTGTAAGTAAGTATCTTAAGTTCTGGTTTTAGAGAGGTAGACTTGGGTTTTTGGGGTTTTTTTTAATTTAAAAAGTTTTTTATTCTTCATCTTCTTCCAACGTTGCAACATAAATATATATTGCTGAAGAAGTTTAATAACCCATTATGCATTTTTAATATAGAAGACAACATCTAAAATAGAAGGTCTTTTCTTTCTTGATTCTTTTATTTTCTCCAGATTTTTATTTAAATTCCAATTAGTTAACATGCAATGCTGTATTGTTTTCTGGTGTAGAATTTAGTGGTTCATCACTTACATACAATACCTGGTTCCCTCCCTAATCCCCATCACCCATTTGGCCCATTTCCCCCGCCCACCTCCCCTCCAGTAACCCTCAGTTTCTTCTCTACAGTAAAGGGTCTGTTTCTTGGTTTGCCTAGAGAGGTAGGTAGACTTTTTTAACCTGAGTTTTGCTCCAGAAAAGCATTTGTGTTCTGCTATAATTTTTCTTTCTTTAGCCTTCTTCTATACTAGGATGATGTTGAAAATACAGACTACTGTGTCAGTTTAAGCTTAGTAAGGGTGCATTAAAATCACTTTGGGAAATAGCAGTTTGATTCCGTTTTCTTTTTTTTTTTTTTTTTTAAGATTTTATTTATTTATTTGACAGAGGGATCACAAGTAGGCAGAGAGGCAGGCAGAGACAGAGGGGGAAGCAGGCTCCCCGCTGAGCAGAGAGCCTGACGCATGGCAGAGAGCCTGACGCGTGGCTCGATCCCAGGACCTGGAGACCATGACCTGAGCCAAAGGCAGAGGCTTTAAACCACTGAGCCACCCAGGGGCCCCTGATCCCATTTTCAAACTGGATCAATCAAAAGAAAACTTTGAAAAACAATTTTCCAGTCGCTTCCTTCCTCTCCTAACTAAGAGCCTTGTCAACCAGGCCTCATCATTTTCTGAGCCTTTCCCTTGTTGGACTGGCAGCATGACCACCATGCCTGAGGTTTCCCACTAGTGCTTCACAGAACTCAAGTTACTTAAACCCAAAGTGAGGGGGCACTTGGGTGGCTCAGTCGGTTAAGCTTCTGTCTTCAGCTCAGGTCTTGATCCCATGGTCCTGGGATCAAGCCCCAGGTTGAGCCCTACATGGAGCCCCAAGTCATGCTTTTTGCTCAACGGAGGGTCTGCTCCTCCCTCCCCCTCACCCCACCCCTGCTCGTGCTCGCTCTCTCTTGCTTTCTCTATCTCAATTAAATACAACCTTTAAAAAAAATACATAAACCCAAAGTGAGTACTGTATGGAAATGAAGGGCTTTTGTGAGGCCTCTATCTACCGTTTGTCTGGATCGGATTTAAACTGTACATGGTCTCAGTTGGTAAAGAGGTTACTACTTGCTTTGCAAGCCACGACTCAAAGGCACAAAGTCATAGTCGCCACCATGACATGGTTTCGGTGCTCAAGGGATGGCTGAGAAGTTTCCAGAGACCATGCCGTACAAGACATAATATCTCTATGGGTCGTGGCCTATTCATAGAAAAGAACCATTTGCAAATAACCACAAAAGTAAGCATATCCGGGGGAAACTGAGTCATGTTGTCTATTTGTATGCCTGTTTGTGTCACCACATTGGAGAGTCTCCTTAAGAAAGGTTGTCTGCAGGGATCCTTCAAGTCCAAACAAAATAAGGGCCATGAGGATATTATCTAATCAGGATCAAATTATAGTGTTCAGCACTAGAATCTGAATGGTACCTCTGGTTTCCCAAAACAAAAATTACTGGTTTTATGTGAACAGATGGCTTTGTTTGTTCCATATTAATTTAAATATGCAGCTGATGTCATTAACTACTTATTTGGTAGAAACCACTGCATCTCTACCTCACAAACAACTACATCAAAATAAAGAACACTTTTTAAACAACGTGAGCAAGGTGTTACTGAACCCTATTGTCTACAAGAGAACTCTTGGTTTAAAGTGGGTAATAATAGGGGCACCTAGGTGACTCAGTCGGTTAAGCATCTGCCTTCGGCTCAGGTCGTGATCTTGGGGTCCTGGAATGAGCTCCCCGTTGGGCTCCCTGCTCAGTGAGGGTGTCCGCTCCTCCTCCTCCCTGCCCCTTCCCCCTGCGCACGCACTCTCTCTCCGATAACTAAATAAAATCTTTTAAGAAAGGGGTAATAATAGAATGTAATAGGAGTTCTTTAGCAATAAAGAACTTTCATTTCTAGTACACTTCTTTTGTCGGAAAAAAATGTGCTTTTCTTGGATAGTTCCCAGGAGCAGCAGTAAAGAGGCATCAGCAATATCATATCCCTCTTGATTCGGATTTGGCTCAGGTGCCATAACGGAGAGCCCTGGGAAGCACGGCTATGTAGATTCACATTATTTCTCCCTTTTTGTACATCTGAGCCTTATGTTAGCAGTTTGAATCCACAGTATTTTACAGACACTCCCCTGGCACCGAGCTCAGATACTGTGTTCTTCCCACAGAGAGAAAAAGAGGATTCATGAGGATGCTATACGGAAAATTGTGAAAGGTTGCACTGGTAGTCTGGGTTGAATTATGGAAGCATCCTTTCTGGGACAGTGTATTCAAATGAAGAAACTATTATAATGGGCAGCAAGGTGCTGTTTTTGTATCTTCAGAATATGTTAAAGAGAAACACTGATCTGAGTTATGTGTAGGCTTTCCAATGGCTTTATTTTGCAGAAACAAAATAATGGCAAAATTAAATCGTTATGGTTCTAGTCTAGTTCTTTGCAGTCTGTCAACAAGCTTTCATGAGATACTCTCAGAATGCTGTTGAAAATTTAGGGGACTTGGACTAAAACTTCTTGTTAAATTTTAGGTGTCTTGGATTCCTTTATTTCTCCTCTTCATCAAGGAAACAACTAAAGTTGTGTCTAAGAACTGGTATTTTCTTTTCACATATTAAAGAGATTTGAAACAACCTTTTTAGTAGCCATCTTCCTATTGTGGACAGAGAAGTGTTTTTAATGAACTTGGCTCAAATTCCATTTCATCAGTTTTGAGAATTTTGTTTAATCGCAAACAAGTTACTTACTTGTTTGAGCTTCAGTTTTATGCCTTTAAAATAGTGTCTGTAGCACCTTCCTGGCAGTGATATCATGAGAAATGACTATGATGGAAAGCTTCCAGAATAAAGTAGGAGGCTCAGCAAATGTTTTCCTTTTGACAAGGTATCATATGCTAAATATTGATCGTATGTTTAAGTCAGTTGAATTTGTTTTGTATTGTTGACCGAGGGTGTGGGGTTATATTTATCCAATCACGGTACTGTTAAATGGTGTTCTCAATGGTTATCCTGCAAAAAGGAAAAACATAACCAGTTATTTGTGAAGTTTTATTACTTTGAGAAATGTATTGTCCCAGTTTTCTTAATATTGTTGTCTCAGAAGGCTTTATTTTTTTTTTTTTTAAAAAGTTTCTTGATTACAGAGTTGGCAGTAGTTATTATAGCCTTGAATTCTAATACTGACTTCTGCTTACAGTATGGAGTTTAAATGTAAAGTAACTATCCCTTCTTGGTGACCTGCTGTAGAAATTAACCTATATTGAGGAAACAGTATTTTGTAATCACCTAAATAATCTTCCTTTCCCTGCACTGTAATGAGTTCGTAATAGTTTGGCAAAGGCTATTGTCTGATCCATTCTTCAGCAAATTACCTGTCTTGTTTAAAAAAAAAAAAAAGTTATTCATTTACTTATGAAGAGCCTTACATTTACTTTTAAATATAGCATTTAGTCTCTTAGTTAGAGAAAAAGAGCTAAGAAGGTTCAAAGGACTCTCCAGAATCACCTTTAACTAGATTAAAATGGCAAGAAACTAGATTAATGGCAAGAAAGTGGCAGGAAAGATACATAGTTATTGCTAATCATCTTGAAGGTGTAAACTTGAGAACTTTTAATCCTTGTTCTGACACTAACTACCTGGGTGGCATTAGGTAGGTCAATAACCTTTCTGTGAGTCAGTTTCCATTTCTGTAAAAAAAAATGAATGCAGTTCGGTTAGTTCTACTCACATAATTGTGAGAAGAAAATGAAGTAACACAAAAAGAGTGCTTACTCAGACTCAGCCAGCCTAAGGGGGGGACAGAACTTGGCCCTGAGTCATCTTGAAGGTATGGCTTCTCTAGTTAAACCCTGTGAATGACCCTTAGGGCCATACCTTCCTTACATACATCTTGAGCTCTCAGCTTAATTCTTGGAAGCAAACTGTATTGCCAGAATACTATAGAACAAAATCACTGACGCATTTTACACTTGCAGAGAAAAGAATAAATTACTTTTTGTTATTCTCTGTTCTGATGAACTTGATTCAGAGCCTTCAGCTGAAGGCTAATTATTGATTTGATACACACTTTTTTTTTAGTGTGCTCATTTTTAGGGGAAAAAAGGTTTTACCTTCTTTTCTTCTAACAGAATTATTCTTTATCTTGAAAAATGGGGCGTAAGTAAAATCCTAAATCAGAGTATGATGGGGCATGAGACACCATTGATGCGATGTGTAATACAGACTTTGCTCTCCCAAAATAATTTTGCCAAATGCTATTTATTCTGCAGTGGATCTCCCTCATGTCTTCTTCATTTTTTTTTAAAAACTGGCTCCTCAACAGAACAGAAAAAAAACCCATTGAAATCTGAATGTATTCTCATTATCAGAGAAGTTATAAGCCAAGAAATAAAAATTGATAGAAGGAAGACATTCCCGAGTTATTCTGTCCTTTTAAATTGCGCAGCTGCTGATAAGAATAGAATATAATATAAGAATAAGAATTACGATATGGCTCCAATCGATTCTGACTGTAATAGTTTCCTTTATTCTGTACACGGAAGCATTATTGTTCTTAGTTGTTTATTTTTAATCAAAAGAACCAACTTTTTGAATTTGATATATATATATTTAGTCCTATGAGTTAACTATTCCAAAAACAACTTGAAGCAGCTTATAATAAAATGAAAGATAAATCCAAATATAAAAGAACTTTGGTTTGTGTTTAATTGCAACCTTTGATCCTTTCCTATTATAAATGTGTGCTTAGCTACTTCAAATTGACTTGTTTTTATATTTCCTTTTAAGTCATTAATTGTTCATAGTGCTTTGAATGATCTGTAATGCATTAGTGAGACTACCTCTGTTCAGATTCCAGCTCCTGCACTTGTTATCAAAAGGTAAATCGAGTGCATACGAGTTAAAGCGATAAAGACAGATTTGCTTCAAAAACAACCATTGTAATAGCGAAGGAGGTCCAGTGTGAACTGAAGTCAGCTCTGCCAAAGCAAGGGACAGAAGACCTTTGGAGTCTGAGGGTGCTAAGGGAAAAGCACTGAGGAGTACTGGGGGGGGGGGTGGTCCCTGTGACTAGGCCATCTGGGTTTATTCATTGGCACCTATCTAGAGGAAAACAAGCTTCTCATATCTTTATTACAGGAAGCAGTGATCTAAGTTAGAGCAAGGCAGCCACTGGCTGAGAACCAGAGCAGAATTGTCTCATTGAATGTGAGAAGATCTGGGTTATGGAAGATTTACATCTCAGGGAGGCGGAGCAAAGATTTATAATTGCCAGCTTTCTAAAGCAACTGCACTAGGAGGAGATTCCAGAGCATACCTGCCTAGTGCCAGGTTTTGGCTAGAACAAGCAGAAAAGTTATTTAGCCTCTGTTTGCCTCAGTTTCCTCATCTGTAAAATGGGGAGAATAATAGTATATCACAACGCTGTGTTTGGAGGATTAAAGAAGTTAAGACATATACAGTGTTTAGAAGAGTGCTGGCACATAGTAAACTCTCAGTAAAAGTTATTATTCTTACTGTTTTTAAAGTGGAGTTCATAATAGTATCTACGATGTTTGATTATTTTAGTTATTAAATGATATAATACATGAAGAACTATGCCTGGCACATAATAAGCATTCAGTGACTGTTTGCTTAGCAATAGTAATAGTAGCAACAGCAGCTACAGTAGGCACGGATAGTTTCCAGCCCTCAATTACTCAGCTCAGAAGGGCCAAATAGAAAAGAATCTTCCACTTACCATTTTTTATGTTAGAATGGAGTTTTGTGACCATAGTTATTCAGAGATTGGAAAAATATTTATGAACAGTCTTGTACGTGATTATAAGATCTTTAAGCATTATTGTTTAGTCTATATTTATATTGGGCATATGATCAACCACGGCACACAGTTCACTGCATAGGCTCTTCTTCTAAGGAAGTGGAATGCGTAGGTCAACAGAAGCCCATTCTCTTTAAATTGCAATTTTTATCACTAAAATTCTTAATGTTAATATATTCGATGGTGGGAAAATGACCATTTAGATAAGAGATTAGTTGTTGGAAAAGAAAGAGTAACTTGAGTTAATGTTGATTTCTTCCATGTACTACATAAGAACATTAAAGTAAGGGAGAACAACCAAATACTATATTTTAAGACCAACTTTTATCCATTGTACTTCTCTAATTAATATTTGAGCAGTTGTAAAGTGATTCAGGAAATTAAATATTTAATTATGCATATAGCGAAGATGGTCAACAGTAACTCCTACCATTTAAAGTCAAGTGCATTAAAGTGTTCCACTCTTTTTATAGAAGCATCTAAAATGTTGCCTTTTAACTGTGACAGTACAAGAAATATCACTCGTGACAAGAAATATCACTCTCCCTTTTCCCTTCAAACACAGTCTTATCAATAGGATTTGAAGTCAATTAGGGAAGAGTCCTAGAAAAATGTTTGGAGTAGCTGTGTTCTAGACTTGACCCTTCTGTTAACTTGGTCACACCCAACTGGCAGGCAACTTTACCTCACTGGGCCAGTAGGAGTTCTTTTTCAGTCATAGAGCCCACACTTTTACTGTTCCCCCCCCCTTTACTAGCAGCAGATTAATTCACATTTTGTATCTTTCTTTCCCTAATAGTCTGATACATACTTCTGCATGTCAGTGCGTTTGCCAGTGGATGAGGAAGCCTTCGTGAGTAAGTATTAATTGGATGGTGTGCCCAGGGTGGGCGGTTGAAGGGAGGGCAGCTATTTGAAATCAGTGAAAGGTTCTCTTTGATGGTTATGAGCATATTAATCTTTTACTGTCAGTTTCTAAAATGCATTTATCATGCTAATGCAGAAACAAACTAGAGAGAGCCACTCAGAGACAAGATTACAAACTGCATCTGGAGAGATTCATGAGTAATAGTAGTTAAGGACTTGCATGCAGATGTCGATGGTTGCCAATACCGTGTGGTCCCATTTGTATAGTATTGGCTTTCTGTCTGTGGCTGGATGCTTAATTCCCCTCCACTCAACAGACTGTTTATTTACCTGCTGGTTCATGCTATAAATTGACTGTACTTAGACTCAACATCAGGGAACTTAAGATTTTACCTGTCAAACAGTAGATGGATAGAAAGGAAGGAAGGGGAGATTGAGAGAAGGAAAGAAGGGAAGGAGGGAGAGAGGGGGAAAGGAAGGAAGGAATGTTCCTTCCTTTGTTTATATTATAGAATAAGAGGACTCATAAATGGCAGGTCCTACCCCAGCTGGGGCTTTAAATCAGATAGGAAAAGTGACATTCATCCAGGTTGTTTTAATTGAAATATCCCTATGACAGACTTTTAACTGTTTAGGAGGGAAGGTGTGATTGGCAAATTCACGGATTTGTTCTTTTTTCTCTCCCTGCTTTACTTTTCTGGTTTGAGATGTTGATTTTGGGGAGAAAGTAATGGTAATGAGAGTTGCGCTTTGGTCCCGTGAAACTAATCTTCGGGTGGGCTGTCTGAAATGGCTATTATGTGAATTATAAAATGTGTACAGTCGCCTCAGGGCTATCTGAGGATGAATTTTCATAAGGTGTCCCCACAGGAATATACATTATATACCTGAAAAGCCAGACCAATGTGTATTTTTTTCCACACACACTTTGGTGGCAATTCCAACAGAAAATACAATTTATAATGGCGCTCTAGAAATTTGTTCCCATAGTTAATTCCTAAGAATGAAAGCCAGACCTTGGGAAGTTGAGTGTTGTCTGAGTGTCCTTACTCCGTATACTAATTGAATATTAGTAAGAAAAAAAAGTAGAAAGGATCCTGAACTCTGAAGACAGAGAATAACTTAAATTCTTAATTATAGTGCCTTGAGTAATGCTAAATATGACTTGGTATACAAATTCATCATTAAAATATCAACAATAAAGCTTTCCTCAATTTCATATCCACATTTTTGGCAGCCTAGGAGAAAATAATATTTACTCGCTGGAAGGCATTTTTACATGAAATTTTTTCTTTACCGATTTTATATTTTCTTTCCAAGTTCCAATGGAGTCTTGATTGCTCCTGTTTCACATTTGCTTAGAAGGCCAGTCTCCATACCTGTATAAATATGGTAGTCATGTTTCGTAACAACATTATAGGTCTCACATTAATAGGTTGCTGATTTGTTTCTGGAGGGTGGTGGTAATATATGATTTCAGAGCTGGTGACTCTAAGGACTGTAAATATATATCCTGGAATGCATTATTGCCCTCCTAATATAAATGTGTTTACTTTCACATAAATTAAAATTGAAAAGTACAAGTGAATATATATTCAGAAAATATTCATAGGAAACTCATAAAGGGCTATGTTAGAATGAGGGTACTAAACATTTCTGCATTTTCTTAGGCACTTCCCTTCTAAGATTAAACTTTTCCCAGTTCTAAGGTCTGTACAGAAGCTTGTAAGATGAATAATTATTTTCAGTATCCTTTTCCTTTCTTTATTGCTGAGAGGACTGCATGAATACTAAAGATTTTGTCACTTGTTCAGGTCCTTTAATGTACCAGCTCCAGGTGATTTAGGGCTACCATTATCTTGCATGATCCAGCAACCGTAGGTGTTTAGGTGTAAGCAAATTAGAACTGGAAAATTTGCAAACGAAAGAGAAATACCAAATAATCATTTATATAAGGGACTAAGTAAGGGGAAGTTTGCATGTATTGTCTCATTAATTCTTAGGACAACCCTGAAGGTCGTCCCATTTTATAGTTGGAGAAACAAAGACAGGAACATCTCGATGGTCTTTCTTTGATTTAATCAAGCGGCAGGACGATAGTTTACATAGTTTATGTAGAATCCTTGCTCATACAGTGAGCTCATCACCACCTGTTTACTAAGGGCCTGCCAGACACGAAGACACTTAGAGCTAGCTAAGCATAAGTAAGCCGTTTTATAGAGGAGGAAACAGAGGGTCAGAGAGATCAAGGAACATGCCAGGGCTTGTTACTAGTTACGTCTTCCCCTACCTGTATGCTGTTAAAATCATAACTGATTTGGATGTGAGGATAGTGACTGAAAGAAGAAATGGAAGGAGTTATCAAAGAGATAGATGGAGCCCAGGTACAGCAGCAGCCCATCTCTGTCTTCCTCACATCAAGTACGATTATTCTTTCATTCCCTTATCTTCACTCCCTAATGGGAATGCAGTTTTGCCAAAAAGACACATAAACCTCAAACCACCTTACCAAATGAAATCCAGTACAGATGAAGATTAAAGATTTACAGAAGGAAAAGGATTTGGATGTGTATGTTGTATGTTGGGCGGGTGATCATATGTAGCATTTCCAGATTCCCAAGGTGAAATCTTTGCTAGGGGTAACCAAGGCTTTGCCATGAATTAAAAATGTGGGTTGTCCCAAATTCTAAGTCTCAGGATGCCTTATCATAAGATAAGATATGGTTGAAAATGAGGACTTTTAAAGACTTAGTTTATTTCTCTTCCTAAGACTCTTATCGATGTTATACTGTCTGCTTTCATTATCTGTGCCTCTTCAATTTTTGAATGCCAGCGGGATATGTGCAATCAGATACGGTGGAGACTCAATATCGTTTGCTTCATACATGAGTGAACACTAAGCATGTGTTTTGCTTGACCATTTTGAAGGCAGTATATCATATAGTGGATAATTTACCTTTTTGCCTTTAATTATACTCTTCTTAGAACATAAAGGAGTAATTCTTTTTTAAGAAAAGTCACTTGTTCATAAAGTTGATAAACTTTAAAAATTCTGCTGTGTGCCAGTTATTGGGCATGGCAATGGGGATGTGAGGTATGATACAAAAACTCAAAGAAATTACAGCCTGGCAGGATTCTAGAAGACAGGAATACAAATACTATAACATCTAAAAAGAACTTTCTCCTTTGGCTTTTCAAATTTCTAAAGAAAATCACAAAAGGCAGAGTACAATTCAGATTGCTTATTAGGACTAAAACAAACTCTCTTGACGGTGTTAAAAGCCAGAACTGCATTTGAATAATTCATAATTTTGGCTTTCTGCTTGTGTGACTAGTTATGTAATGCATTTTAGATAAACATACTTCATTTTGAGAAGAAGATACCATCACAGTTGTCATGGAATTTCTATGTGCATATGCCTGTCATATTCACAAAGGAGCATACACAACATCTTTGATGCATTGACGTGTCTCTACCGAATTATTAAATGGGAATTAAAGTTGTTGTTTGGGGAAATATAATAATGAAGATAAATATCATTTTTATGCTTTGAACAAAGTCATAGCTTTCCCTAGAGCATTGCTTTTGTTTATTTTTTTAATAAGAAATCACAGATTGGAATGGGTGACGGTGTGATGAAATCCACATTTGACCACTGAACTGTGATGCTGTCTAAAAGGTGTTTTACAGACACTCAGAGGAATTGACTCTGACAGCAGCCCGCTCAGCCAAGAAATTTGACTGTCATCTTCATCCACTTGCTTTCCCTCACATGGATGACCAGTAAATAAATGTGTCTTTTCCTTAGTGAATGATGGCAGGTCCCTATCTATCAAATTGCACTATACAAATGAGATAGAAGCCATTGAATTTAGAAATAGATGAAATTAATCTAGTGATTCATTGCTCTTCGTTTTCTTGGGCTTCTCTCTTGAATGTAGAACAATGTCTAATGCAGAATAGTACAGTTAGACTTGAGTATTTCCAAATGTGATCTTTCCTCAACAAAGCCACATGTTCAGGTGATATTGGGTTACTTCAGAAAATACAGTAACAATCTAATTTTGATCGTGCTTATGGGTCATTACATAAAGTCACTACTTGACTATAAAGACCAAGGTCTGGCAGGATGCAGCGCTCAGATAATCACATTTTATGGCATGCAGCAGTAAATAGAAGGATGTGGGTGTATGTGTGTGTTTGTACATGCGTGTGAGTCTCCATCCCTGTGCAGTCACTGTCTCGCTGTTCTGCCTTCAATTAGTTGACTACATATCCTTTCCTCTCTCTCTTCACCCAGGATTTTCTCTGACACGAAAAATGTAGGCTGTCTCTTCACAGGACCATTGGGTACCTTCCCGCAAGCCCCCTCAGAAGATTTTCTGGTTTCTGAGTGAAATTTACTTGGAGAGATAGCACAAATAATAGATCTCTGATGAGCAGGGAAAACTTTATTTGCTTGGTCATCATCAGGAAGGAGAAGCTGCTACTGTCCACCTTGTCTTGTCTCAGAGT
Organism: Nasua narica; assembly: GCA_028533885.1. Classification (NCBI taxonomy): domain Eukaryota; kingdom Metazoa; phylum Chordata; class Mammalia; order Carnivora; family Procyonidae; genus Nasua; species Nasua narica. The sequence continues at coordinate 71,066,953 of CM052809.1, forward strand.
ATTTCCGGGATGCCCTCCATGGTTTGGTCACCCAAATACCACAGTTCTAACACGACATCTTCTGATAGCCCCCAGGATTTCTTTTTTTTTTTTTTCGGGTGATAAAACAAAGGGAGAGGGAGGAATAGGAAGCATCACATTATATTTTATAAAGCTGAGAGTTAGGAATGTCTTCAGTTAGATACATCTGGGGATCACCAGAAAGTGATACGTGGACAGCACTGTTTTACTGCAGTAATGTCAAAATGCCACCCACCCCTCAGTGCTTCCGGGAAGATGGCCAATTCAGAAAGCTCAGGTCTCAGTCAGAGTTGATGTGTGAATACCTTTCATTATCTAGGGGTTCGTGGCATCTTGCAGTCATTCAGAAGTAGTCATTTCAGCTCTTGCAGTAGGGCCGACTTCAGAGGCCAACTCTGAAAACGTGAGCATCAACTACTCTCGTCAGACCAAACGTCATGTGAGAGACAGAGAGGATTTTCTCTGCATCTGGGAAGATGGTCCATTTGGATCTGCAGAGGGGAGGAGAATATTCCAGTGGCCAATGGTATGATCAATGAAGGAGCCCATCGGGCTCAAGTGTGAGCCTCACCACCTGCCGGCTGCCCGGCTGCACACAAGTGACTCAGCCTCTCTGTCCTCAAGGCTCAGCTGCTTGAGGGGGAAGGACCAGACTCCTAGGGTCATGGTGAGCCGTGAGGGAGCCTGGCATGGGGCGAGCCCTCGGTAAATGTTAGTGTTTAGGGATGGTTATTAAGTGCAGAGAGCTGTCTGACCAGAGTGCAGAGTGGTATCCACAGCCGTCATGTTGTCAGCTTGGGGCAGTTTGGTCAGGGAGACAGGTCAGCATTATGCCCAGCCTGAAAAAGGCAAGAAGGGGCAATGGGTTTCATTCTGCAGGAAATTAATAAGGGACTACTACAGGGATGACACTGCAAATACGAGTCTTAATGAAGCTTATGCTAGTTTATCTTGCACAGCCTGGCTGATAACATCTATTTATTGATAACGTAGTTGGCTTTGACATATACCAAAAGGTTGCATTTTAAAAGATCTATTATCCAGAAGTTTAATTCTTTTTTGTGTGTGTGCTTAAATTCCTTTATTCGGAAGCAAAAATTATTTCATTTTAAATTTGTGTTCCATTTAAAGTCTTGCTCAGGTGTCTTATTTCTTAGTTAATTTGGCAACAGCAGCTTCAAGTCCTCCTAAACCATGTGAAGGACTCTTTCTGAAGTGTACCTCACTGTCCAAGCTAGCGAGAATTAGCAACAATTTCTCTATTAAACTTTCTGACTAAAAATGTTCAAGCAAAAGGTCTTTATTTTAGTGTAGTATTGCTTTATGGTTATGCAGGAAGCTGGCAGAAGATAACATAATAAGCGATGGCTGTGGGTTTTAAACATGCTGCTAAATGGGTTTTGCTGCTATGGGCTTTACATGTGTCTGAGTCTCTCTGACCCCATGGGCACAATGATGAACATTAAGGATGATTGTATCCTACACTTCTATGACAATTTGAAGCAAATTTCTGTGTGTGGAATTTGAAATACATTCTTCATTTTGGGGGAAACAAAGAAATGTTTATGGAAGTGATATTAAGTTCTGGGTCCTGTTGTTTTTTTTTTTTTTTTTAATGATAACAACTCTTTTACGTTAGTATGTTTTAACCTGACATCTCTCTAGTCTCTCAATATTGAATTTGGCATAAAAGCACTAGCTGTAGTAGAATACAGACACCACACAGAAATTAACTGTGAGCACCAGGGACTTAATTGGTGTGCCTGCTTCAGACCTCAGGTGATTTTGCTGGATCAACAGTTTTACCCGCACCCTGCACGCCCCCCACCCTGAAAGCTTATTTATAAATTTGTTTTTACTGTTTGCCTTGTACATTTAGGAGGGCAATACAATCCAGGCTAACTAAGGTGAGTTAACTAAACTCTAAGCATGTTTATGTAATTTGTATTCAGCCACTAAAAATGTTGACTGGGGTCAGAATCACCTGGGATTCACCTGAGAAACTTTTCACATGTACACTTGCCTGGAATGACTTCTCAGATTTAAATGAGATACTGATGGAGGAAGGGCTGGGACTGATTCAGGATTGACCTTGAGCATTTGTATTTTTAGTAAGTTGCATAGGATAATTCTAACACGCAGCACTACATAAAAAGTGCCAGTGACAAAAATTGTTTAATAACACATAAAAATATCCACAGCATAGGAAATAAACCATTTATTATGTATAGTATAAAGAAAAAAAAAGCAACAAAAAGAAAAAAAAAAGAAAAAAAATATTATGTATAGTATGATTCCACTGGGAGGAAAAAGGAAACAAAGCCAACAATAATGATCCCTAATGATATATATAGGCAATAATTCTAGAATGCCTTAAGGATGAAGATCCAAATTTCTATTGACAAGTCAGGTCTTTTTTATCTACTGGGTTAATTATCCATGGTCTATAGTATTCCTCTAGTGCATATATCTAGCTAAAAGAGGTGTTTCTCCCATATTCAGTGGTAATTTAGGGTTGATTTTATGTGTATGACTATCTCCTAAATCTCCAGTTCCTACACTTGGCTCTGTGGGTTCTTCGAAATCTTTCCACGTCCTGCATCTGGCAGATGCATCGAAATTTGACATGCAGACCTGGATATCCACTTGGAAAGGAAAAATGGAGAGAAAGCCAAGTGCTAAATGAAATTCTATCCTAGGTCACATTCTTGGAGAATTTTATGGCCTTGATTGTAGTCTAATGTTAGCTGAAAGAAGCCATAAATTTCAAACAACTTCATGCAGTTAGTACAAATTTTGCTTAGAACTCCAGAAACTAGACCCAAGTATCTCTGCTTAGTATGTCGCCCACATGCGTCCTTTCAAGTCTTTCACTTCAGGTGACATTATCCATTGAGAAATCCTTCAACCTGTGCACTTTCAGAGCCATTGCATTCCTTTAATTAATGTGCATGAGTTACTATTTCTGGAGTCTTAGTCCTTCAACGGTATTTAATTCCCAGGACTTACACTTACTTGCCTACAAACTTTTCCCTGATCTTATACATCAGGCAATCTGAAACAACACCCATTGAGACTGAAGTTCCATTTCCACTTAAGCAACTGTCATCTTATTACTGAGTTAGAAGAGTCAGTGGCACTTTTTAATCTTATCGGATATAATATTCCCTTGCGTTCTCACAAGGGTGAGCTTCTGCCTGTTTGTCGCTATCCCAAGACTGCCTTTGTTTATTCTGCCTGTCAGTTGTTTTCATTATTATCCTCTGGCTCTCTTCCCCTTGGATCCTTTATTTCTTTGCTGTATGATGGGAGAAAAAGAAAGAAGTGGGGGGGGGGTGAATTCTTTTAAGATGTGATTTGAAAATATTTTCCCATATTCTTTTTGTGTCGTGTTGAAATCTCCAGTATAGTCATATGTGTATTTGTGCCCAGCAGACTTCATTCTTAGTCACTAGGGATGGGATCTTGCTTTGCAAAGCTAAGAATAATAAGTAGGAAGGGAGCAAACCCAGGAAATGAACCTGTCAGACTAATCTTTTCCCAGTTGACCTCTCCCCACCACTGGCAGCAGGCTCTTCAGTGAAATTGTCCAAGGCTTGCTTTGTTTTATGGCACCTACTGTTTGTTTTAGATTTACATTTCGATACGACATTCCTTTTGCTGGCGGTATTTTTCATTGCAACTTGCAATGAGTTGTACTTTGAGCTCTAATTATATAAATACTTTGATATTAGACTCTTTAGGATGTGAAAAAGATGGTTATATACCAGTCTATACCAGTAATTTACTTAGCATTCAAATTAGATCTTGAGATTCTGGAAGAATGCGTGAGTCACTGAGAGTAAGCTATGAGAGGGAACTCTGAGGAATGTTCTTTTACTACCTCTTAAAGATATTGATTTCTTTCTAATTATAGAAACTAAAATTAAACACTTATCTAGTAAGAGTTCAATGTGAAGCAAATAAGTGGTTCTTAAAATAGCTTGTCAGGAGGAGAAAAAAATCAGAAAATGGATAGAGGAGTTATACTCTGTATAATTTCTGCCCTTTACAAAAGACATCAAGGAGATTCTCTTTGCATAAGCTGGGGTCCAGGCAAAACATTTGGCTTTCCTTCCTAATGAAGAGCCACAGAGATTGTATGTCTTCATGATCTCTTTTTCTGCCAACAGGTCTCCTCTCTGTCCTTCCTTGAATCTTTTGCTTAATATATCATTTTATGAATTTAATAGCCCACTCTTTAAAAAAAAATGTTGGCTTTATTTCACAGCACTATACATACTGCAATAATATTAAAAAGAAAAAAAGAAAAACCAACTGCTGGGGTCTCCTACATGGATCCTTCTAGCTCGAGCCCTTCCCTAAGACTCTGTCCTGAGCTTTTTTTGTCCACCCATATGGCTTCAGGGTTCAATTTTTGAGGGATTCCCAAATACGTAATTCTCTCTTTCTTGAACAAGGGTCACAGAATCCCAGTCTTTTGCTGGGTATTTCCGCCTGGATTTTTAATGTTGCTTTGCACCCAACAGTTTAATTCTTGATGAAATGCACTTGACCATGTTGGCTTATTATCAAAATTCCCAGATGATTCAAACTTACAAAGTCTACTTATATAACCCTCCCATAATAAATCAATTAAAGGGGAATGGGTATCATATGGTCATCTACATAGGTTCTAAAAAAGTAGAGGAGTCATCCTCTTGTTTGACAAACCTCTCACTGGATTGGATTGGCCGAGGGATATTGAAAAAGAGTAGGAGGTAGATACGGTCAGATCAAAAAATTGGATGTACATAGAGTGATCTAAGCCATTTGATAAAAACAAATATAACAAATTGCATCACATACCAAAATAAGTTTAAAGTGAATAAAAAACAAAGGCCTGGTACTCCCACCTTAGAGCTTTTTCAAATTTAATTCTGCCAGGGATGACACCATGGGAGGATCCTGGAAGGGAGGAAGGAAATCCTGCACTTGAGAGTGAGTCTATGGAGATAGAATTCCTCGTATTCCTTTTGTTTCTCTTGGTAAAAAATTTAGGCTTGTTAACAGTAGGATTTTCTACGATTTGTGATCTGTGCTAAGTTCCAATTGACTCCTTCCAAAGTATCTTCAACCTCGTAGGCTTATTGTATTCTTTGATGATAAGAAACAAAGCCTCAAGTTATAGCAAGTCCATTTTCCAGCCACTCTGTCTTTGTTAGCTTTTTAGTATATGTGCTGCCAAAGTGAGCACCTTTGTTAGCTTTTTAAATGGTGACGTGAACATCTCAGGATGGGGACTTTTAGGCTTTAAATTCTTATTTTCAGTGCAGTAAGTGAAAGACTTTATTTCCCCTGAAAGTTGTGAATCAAAATGGCTCATGGTAGGCACCCTTGTGTTTTCTGACCAACCACGCTTTGCAAGTCATGGTGCTATAATTTGATATAAAACATCTTTTATCTTATCTTAAATACTCATGTGCTAGTCAGATACGCATTTTAGCAGTAAATGATGTTTTGTTATTTTTATCAAACAAAAAGAGCTAAAAGATGCAGTTTTGTACACACCCAAAACTTAAGATCATTTTAGACTATTGAGCACTTTTCTGTGTAAAGATGACATGGAAAGGGGCCTGGTAGTGCAGCACTGCAAATGCAGAGAAAAGGAGATGAACCACACCCGAGCCAGGAAAGCAGCTCAGGCTAAATAGTGACCATGCATACTAGTATAATTTATCTTTAGTTCTTGCTTTGTTTTCTCTCTGAACTCATTTTATTTATTTTAATGTCTCTCGACCAAGATCATTAGGAGAAAAAAAGAAACGACGTCGCGTAAGTTTCAGTTTCCCCTTAACAAGTGCACAGTGCTCATTCGGGACAGTGATTTTCCCTCTTTTGGCCTTTCGTGAAAGGTACATTTTCCAAAAAAGGTTACATTCTCCACTTTTATTTTCTAGTAAATTGCTTCTTCCTATCACATCCCGGTGACTACCGTTATTTTGAGATGGTAATAAATTTGTGTTATGAATCCTTTTGCTCATGTTCTGACCACTCACTGTGGTTCGTGTTGTGCAGTGTCGTGTGGTGTTTTATGCTACTCAGCACTCTGCTGAAACCTGGAAGAGAATATATTGTGAACGCATAGCCTGGAGCTTTCATTTTGTACCCGCATACTGCTCTCAACACTTCAAAAGGGGTCTTCCATTAAAAAAGTATGTGTGGGTAGGTGTGTAGTTTCGGCCTATTAATTATTACTTTCTCTTTTTGTTCTATAATAGTTCACTCTCCTACTAAATTAAATTGCCAAATCATGCTCATCTTAAGGAATGAGAAAGATGATGTATACCATCAGGGCCATCTATCCTAAGAGCAACAAAACATCTTTGTTATACAGCTATCGGGACTGATGAATGATGTGGTCTCTTGGGACACTGTGCACAGAAGTGTAACTTGTATTCACAATCATGTGTCCTTTTCTCTTAACAGTTGACTTCAAACCTCGTGCCAGCATGGATACTGTCCATCATATGTTACTTTTTGGATGCAATATGCCTTCCTCCACTGGAAGTTACTGGTAAGGGATGATGGTCCCACAGTCAAAAGGGGTGTAGAAAACGTATGTCTTTTATAAGTACAAATTGCATCTGTGCAAGTATTTTGCAGCTGATTAATAAACAGGTAGAATATTTACTTTTCAGGAAAGAACATGGTTCTTTTGCGTCACATGCTTATCGTGGTCTGATTATCACCGTTATTGAGTCTGCCATGGAGCACATCCATCAGTCTTTGACACCGACTTAATAAATTTATGTCTGTTGTCATAGATAGCATATCAAGGTACAGACAGCTTATAAAAAAAGACTGACAATTTAGATAATGGATGCTCTGATGTTTACTTTTTTAAGATCATGCTTCAACCCAAAGAACACCAAGGCTTTGTTTGTTGAGCACTCTTTTATCCCACACACTGTGCTAGGTGACCTACATACACCATTTCATTTTTTCCTAAAGCTTTTGCAGAGCAGTCACTATTGTCCCCACTTAACAAACAAGGAAACTGAGCGCCAGAGATTCAGTATCATGTTTAAGGTAACTCAGCTGATTGGTGTCAGACGAGGATAGAACACTGGGTTTTCTGGTCCCAAATCCAAAGTTATTTCCATTTCACCACACTGCCTCCCATTGACTCAAGCAACTGTTGCAGTTTTAGAATTTATTTTAATCACTGTGGTGAGACTTAATATCTTGCTATGAATGGTCAGTAAACATCTGTTAAATGCCTGTTACATGCCAGAATGAAAGCAGATGCTGTGGAAGGTTCTAGAATATGTTTTTTTTAATCCCCAGGAGCTTACAGCATAATTATGGCTTGAGATCTGCCCTTTTTGTTCTTTGGTGTTCATGAAGATTGGTGAGCTTTGAAAATAGCTGTTTATTTTAAGTCTCCTATTTTGCAACAATAACCAGAATCACTGTTAGGTATTGAACAGTCCAGAATGACTAGTGTGTCTTGCTTTGCATTGAAGAATGGTTGGTTTTGTGCTCCTGTCCCTACATAATCACATACACGGATAGACCTTTCTCTGCTCATCCTCATATTTGTCAGGCTGATGCAAGGCACACAGCAATTACATTCTGGTCATTTTTATAACAAACAATTGTAATATATATTTGGAACTGTTAAAAGCACAGGGCAATTAGTGGAAATCTCCAAGGACCAAGTGCCATCAAAGCATTTGTTAATAGGCTTAAGTTATTTGATGAAAGGTTTATATCACATAGGAATCCAGCTCACATGACTGGGTTTATGTAAAAATGAGCCAGTAAATCACAATTAATACCCTTTGCTATCAACATTCCATTCTTTTGCTCTTCGGTAAATTGTAAATAAAATTCTGGGATTAAAAGATTATTCTGTGATAGCTTCTTCTGAATCTTATACACCAAATCACACCCTTTGGCTTTATGTTTTAAAAATATTTCTTCTGAAACTGGCAGTATTTACCTTCAGATTAGAATTCATGAAAATAGCTAGAAGGGATGTCAGCTTTTAAAACCTACTTTACCTTTACCTTGGTTAAAGAGAATAAGTGGAAAAATAAAACGTCACTAAATGTTATTATGGTTTTCATTAAGAAAAATCTTATATAAAATGAGCTAAACCTAGTTCATTTTTCTCATATCAAGGGAACATCAGAGCAAACATTATTTTGGTCCTGTAAAAATATTTATTAATATTCTTAAAGAGACTGTTCTGAAATTAAGTCTAATAAAATATATTTTCCAAAAGACTTCCAAATGGGGGAAAGAGAGAATTCAAAGAAAATGTAAATGAAAGTGAAAATAGCAATTTTGAGGAAAGTACTACATGTATTATTTTACTAACATTATGACTCGAAAGGCAACATAGTAGAGTGAAGGAGTAGTGAACTAAACTAACTAGCTGGATTCCCTGGGTAAATTACTTACTTCATGTGAACAGGCCTCGGTTTCTTCATTTTAGCAAGGGACTACCACTAGATCATTTATAGAACTCCTCTATGCTCTAAAATACCTTAATTCTATGAATATAAATTGCATGCAGATGCTGAGTCAGATTAGAAAGCTGTCATTATAAGATTCATGCACTGGTCGAGTCATCTCAAGCAGGCAGCCCACTGCATTTTGCCATTCATTTGCATCCTTGAGTAATTAGAGCTCTAAATGGCATTATACATATGTTATTTTAAATGGATTTTTAAAATCTGCCTTGCAGCACATATTTCCAATTAATCAATAGGTTTGTTAGGATTGACTTTATTATCCTAATTGGTGGTGTTACTTATCTTCTTTCAACCAAGCCCAAAGTGTTCACGTAACATTTGAATTTATTTCTCTCTCTATATATACATAGTATCTGTTCAGTATATAAACTAAGAGGTATGCATTAAGTGAAACTGTTGTAGTGACTCCGACTTCCACAATCCCGTCTTATTCTCCATTTAAAAATGGTACAGATTTTTTTATCCCCCGATATTTGGCAATTCCCATGCTTTTTTTTTTTATTTAACATTTTATTTATTTATTTGACAGAGAGAGAGCACAAGTAGGCAGAGAGGCAGGCAGAGAGAGGGGGAAGCAGGCTCCTCGCTGAGCAGAGAGCACCATGCAGGGCTCAATCCCAGGACCCTGAGATCATGACCTGAGCCGAAGGCAGAGGCTTTAACCCACTGAGCCACCCAGGTGCCCCAACACCCGTGCTTCTTTAAAGCATTGGAGCTCACAGGATATTTAATGGACTAAACTTCATGGGTGCTCCACAAAAACATCTTCTACTCCCTGCCCCCAAAGCCACACAGGCTCAGCCATGGAAACAGTCAGCGGATGTTTTCCAACTGCTTGGCCTCTTATCCTCCCACCTGAATTACAATACTAATAACAAAAATCTATCAGTGTCAAAGCCTTGTGTTATTTTTCTAAAATGGTTGAGTCATGAAATTTATCACGCTCATTTTACAGTTGCAAATCTATTCCTGAACTGCTCTAAGATCTAGACAGTAGTTAAATTAAGATTCCCAAACTTTCACATATATTTTTGGATATGATACCTATAATGTTTTTTGATGCTTAAGAATATCAAGAACTCGTTCACACTGTGGGGAAATCTTTATGGGAATACAAAGCTGTTTTAGTGAAAGAAGAAAAAGCTAATAGGATATTTTAACACACAATTGTCCAGCTTAGATTTTCTTTTCTTTTTTCCTGTTAGCTAGGATTACCCCTCTGTCTTCACTTGAGTGTTCTATTTTCGTTGCCAGCAGGTTGGCAAATAGGCATGTGTCTCTAAGAAAGTAAACATTTTCCCCCTGAAATTATGAAGTTATAATTCATCCCCTGTCTTCAGGCAGCACTTTTAATATGAAAGCAAAGAGCTCTTCTGATGGTGTTTCTCTGTTGTGCTGCCCTCCTTTGCTCTTTGTAATTGCCTCTTTCTACTGTTCATTAAAATATATTTACAGTTATATTAAGTTTACATGAGAATAGTAGACACAGCATGAAGCAGTTTTCATTATGTAGTCATTTTAATTTTAAAGTTTTTTTTTCCCCTACACATATTCTAGTCTTTTGTGTCTCATTCCAAATTAGCAGCTCACTGAGGTAACTACTCACAATGTGTGTAGTTAATTGTATGCATGTGCATTTAAATTGCATACATTGATGTGAACCTTTTAATATACTGTGGGGTGGTCCCTTTATAGTTAGAGTGGGCCTGGTGCTCAATTCCAAATTAACATACCTCTCGAGGATGCAAATAAGGACCAGCTGATGGGAAGGCAGCAGTACCTGTCAGATGTAACCCTCAAACCTTCTTTCCCAGATCTTTAAAGGAGAAGACAATTAACTGTATCTGGGGACCCACAGAACGTAATAGCACCAAGAATGGAGCAAGCATAGTGATTTGTTGGGTTCCATTGGTGCTTGCAGATTTAATTCAAAGCATAGCAGTTCTAAGTTCCCCAGATTTCTTGGCTGAATATGAGCCATAAGTGAGTAAATGGTTTGGGTGTTTTTTTTTTTTTATGGTCAGTAAGGAAATGAGGTGCTAAAACCTGGGTAATTTAGACATAAAGTACCTATTATAGCTCCTCACTAAAAAAGGATAAATTTTAGATCTTAGAAATTGACATATTGCATTTGCTTATTCTGTGAACATTTATTTTATTTTTAGTCTAACAATCAGGTTGTTTTTTTGTTTTGCTTTGTTTTTTAAATAATGCATGTTGGCTCTGGATAGTATTTCAGTTTTTGAAAATCACGATGTTTTGTTCATACAAGTTGTTTGACATTTGGGGTAATTCAGGAGCACCGCTTTTTGTAACATGACTTTGTAGAGGCCCGTGCACTTTTATCTGCTGGACACAGGACCTCGGGTTTAAAGAGTTTATGACTGCCAACTGCGAGCTTGTGTGTTCACAATATTGGAAGATTAAAGTGAATGGGCTTCTCATGTACCTTGCCTTGGACTTAGGCATCATCTTGTACGCGTACCTGAAATTACGATGTTTAGTCTTAGCAAGTAATATTTGATTGAAAACTGTTTCTAATGATGCTTATCATCATTAAAACTTAAAAAAACTACTTTTTACAAATCAAAGATGGCTTCTACAGGTTGTTTGATCTTTTTTGAAAAGAAGATTCCCAGCTGCTTAAATGAGGCTATTTCCAGCTGTTCTAACTTGGAATCATTCTCCAGCTAAAGCAGTAGTGCTTTACCAGCCTATGACGCGGTAGCTTAAATCCCTTTCAACTGCTTCTATTTATTAACCACCTGCTGTGTCTTTTTAAATGCCACTGTCTCCACAGGGTTACAGATGCTGATGAGAGGAAAGAGAAGAGTAGCTAAAACATATAAATATATATATATGTAGCAGCCAGTATGTGAGAGACCCTGCTTGGTTACTCATTTAAATGACTGGTTTTTTTTAGGGTGATATTACGTCTACAGCTTAGTTGCCTTCCTCATGATGATAATGATTCTCTGGTTGAGAATGTTATTTGCATATGCCGCCTTGATGCGCCCTCTCCATATCCTAGCTACCTGTCATCTGTACACGGTGTATCTTCCGTAATCCCCTCTTTGTTTCTTCTGCCACAATGAAACTTCTAAAGTTAAACATACCTAACATCCTTGTTGGTATAAATAAAAATAACAAGGTCTACAAAACCTGTGCTCTACCTTGTTCTAAGCACTATACAATGTGCCTTTGATTGTAGTAGCAAATTTTAGATCTAAATCTCTGCGAGGCTAAAACTCACTATATCCATTTTCTTTTTCTACTTTAATATTATAATAGATTCATAGGATAGTGCATATCAGAATAGTATGAGGGATCTTTGTTTCTATAAGACACACTTGGTACTTATTGTATTTACCAGTGATCATAATACTTGGCTAATTTTTTAAAAGACTATTTGAGAGAGAGAGGGAGAGAATGAGTTGGAGGGGAGGGCAGAGGGAGAGGGAGAAGCAGACTCCCCGCTGAGCTGGGAGCCCCACACAGGGCTTGGGGCTCCCTCCCAGGTCCCCAGGATCACAGCTTGAACCGACCGAAGGCAGACGCTTAACTGACAGAGCCACCCAGGTGCCCATTCCTTGGCTACTTCATAGAAACCTGGGTTAGAGGTATTGATGGGAGTTCCTTAGCAACTGTGACCACTTCTTAGTAGACTTGTGTCAACTTTAATAATGTACAATGGCATGATTAGAACCATTTTGACCGTTTCAACAGAAACAAACATTTCATAACTTTCAATGTGGTTCTTTCCTGGTAGACCAGTATTTATGTTAAACAGAATAGCAATATCATAGCATAGTGCTATAACATTCAGCATAGAGCCAGTTGTAATAAACATTAGTCAAATTATTTAACCTGTATTAGTCTGTTTCCTCATCTGTAAAATGGGACTGTGAATCCCACCTAATAGGGCCATCATGAAGAATAAGTAAAGGGATGTAAATAATGGTGCAGTGCCCGGCACATAAATGTACTTAGTAAATGGTAGTTGTTATCCTCGTTTAATTAATAAAATACTTCTTAACCATCTACCATGTGCCAAGCACTCTGTTAGGCACTGAAAATTTGGTGTGAACAAAACAGCCACACCCTCTTTTTTATAGACTTTATGGCTTCTTTAATCTCACTAGGAAGGTGGGGTGTGGATATTCTGGGGCTGTTTATCCGGTTGGTACCTTTTAATCACCACTCTTATTTAGCTTTCCCGTTAAGTATCCTTCTAATTGCTATGTTAATAGTAATACCTTTTGCATACCCATTGCATTGATACTCACATCAGATTTGTCTGAATAGGGAAGTATATTCTGTGGGTTTATAGCACAGTTAATGAAATTTGAATACCTGACCCATTCCAGGAGCAGTTTTGAATGATAAAGATAGCCCGAGTATGCCATTGATTATAGATTTGTGTTTCTTAAAGAAACATTCTCATTTTGGATTAATTTTCTTGTGGTCCTGATATTTAATTTATTAAAATTGGAATTTAAGTCTATATAGACTTAACTTGAGGGCATGACAATTATATTTAAAAAAAATTTTTTTAGGGGTGCCTGGGTGGCTCAGTCGGTTAAGCGCCTGCCTTCAGCTTAGGTCATGATCCCAGGTCCTGCATCGGGCTCCCTGCTCAGAACAGAGCCTGCTTCTCCCTCCGCCTGCCACTCCCCCCTCCTTGTGCTCACTCATTCTCCGTCTCTGACAAATGAATAAATAAAATCTTTTCAAAAAATTTTATAGACAAAAAAAGAAATGAGTTGTCAGTTCTGATCTTCCCTGAGTAACCCTGGATTTTAAATAGCCTTTAACTGATAAAACTAGAGAGTCCTTTAACAGTCAATCATGATTTATTTGGATAATTCAAAATGACAGGTTAGCATTTTTCGGTGCTTGGTGTAGTCTGAAAATTTTCATGCCATCTGAATTGTTTCCCCATGGATTAGAGGTGAGAAGGTTCTAAAGCAAAGGTCCAAGAATCCAGAATAGTTTTCTTTCTCAAAAGTCAATTCTCATCATTTTTACCAAAAATACTAAGAAACCACAAGGGAGCTATGTGAATCTTTTCACAATTAATTGGCTTAATCTGGAGGAGCCTTAAGGAGAAGCTGCTAGAATTGTCAAACTAAGAAACCTAGTTGATGAGGCCTGAAATTATAGCGGCCATTGATCAAGGGTTACATTGCTTCCTAGCCTGAAGACTTTTCTTATTAATAAGAAGAGTATAAATTCTCTCTATTTTTATAGTACTCTTTGGAAAGCCAAAATACCATCCTTATCTCTTTGGTCTTTTTTTTTTTTTTAAGTAATCCAATGTAGGCTTCAACCTACAACCCCAAGATCAAGAGTTGCACATTTGACCGAGTGAGCCAGCAAGGTGCCCCTCCTGTGGTCATTTTATGTGGAGAAAATATATTGTTAGTTTTTTTCATTTAAAAGGGAAGATAGAAATCTGAAAACAAAAAGGTGCAGGGATTTTATTCAAATGCTCTTTGCTGTTCTGTTGTATTTTGCCATTGTATTATCCATTCCAGATGCCATTTCTCTTGGCCTCTTATTTTTCCTCTTCTCCTCATCCTCTCACATATTAAGTCTTAGGATTGGTCAATATCCCAGTGCCTTCCAGTGAGTTCATCTTTACTCAGTCTTGAGTTTAATAAATTTCTTAAAAATTATAAAACAGGATTTGAAAAATCAAGGTTTGCTTTTTGGAGCTCTTTTATCAGAGCTGATAAGAAAATAAAATGTAACATTATTGTCTCTTTGCAAGTAAGTGAGAATAATTACCTAGAATTTGATTTTAGAATTGTATACACACATTGCAACCTAGTTCAGATATTATAGTAGTGCAGTCACTGAAGCTTATCTTCAGAGAATATCATTTTCTACCCATAAATCAATCTCATATATTGAACTAGAAGGGAGTGTGACAGGCAGAGCTTTGAATCATAGCTTGAATATGTGACCTTTGGAAGTTAAACTCTCTGAGCTTATTCAACTGTAAAGCATAACCTATTTGCAGTGTTCTTACAAAGCTGATTTCTACAAACTAACAGGCAAGTCATAATTCAGATTTATCGTTATTTAAATATTTTAGTTAAAACTTCTTGAGGAAATTAAAAAAAATTTATTATACTTGACAGCACAGTAACATCTAGGCCAATTCAAATCTTTGTTTGTATATGAAAAGTTAAAAACTTACTTGGAAGTTAACGTCACCAAACATTTCTTGAATATTTACCAAATGCCAGACAGGATTGCAGGTACTGGGATTTTATTGAGCCACAAAGTATGCACAGTCTGGTTGGAGAGGAGATAACTAAGCTGATGCTTAAGTTGGGCGCTATGGTTAACGAGTGGAGGTTGGCCTGGATGAGGATCAGAGAAAGTTTCCCTCAGGAGAAAGTCTGAAGGGATTCTTGAAGGAGAAAGTAAGTACAAATTTGTCAGGCAGAGATTTCGGGAAGACGTTTTCCAGGCAAAGGGAATAGTGCAGAAGAGAGACTTTAAAAACTGGCAGAAACTTGGCAAGAGTAAAATGGGACTTTTTTTTTCTGAGATATAAAAGGCCCCAGATAATGAAAACCCTTATGTGTTATGCTACAATGTTTGGATTTATTTTCATGTTATTTTTGGGAAGCATTGCAAAGGTTTTGTGCCAGCAGATGACCTAATCAAGTATGTAGCTTAGAAAAACTTACTAAAGCAGTTTTCTCTGTTATATTTCATTCTGGTTCCTTCGAGTCATACACTGAATTGATTTCCATATCAGAGGAAACAATTATCTTGTTTAACCTAAGACTGTCATCACATTGATGGTAGGCACTTTTGTATATTTATGATCTTTGTTGAAAGCTATGAAAATTGCCACCCAGATCTTTAAATTTTAGTAGCTCACAGTAGTGAGATACAAAGTTCATCACATCTGACAATCTCATTTCTTAAGCTCTAATAGCATGAGGCCAAGAAAGAAAACTGCTTTTGGGCACTGTCCAATACCCTAAGCCTTGTGGCACAGTGGGCACAAGGGTGTCAGACATTTGTTCTAATGCACCCGTCTCACGCGATAATGATCCTTTGTCGTAAGTATATTGTTCTTGACAGTGAACACTAAGGAACCACTGGTTGATGTCTTTTACATTACACATTACCTAATTTCTTTCTACATCCTGACTGATAGAAGCAAAAGCATTCACTAAATAGAACCTAATGGGAACCTCCTGGTTCCCAGTCCTTCACCCTTCCATTCAAATGGGTAACAGGTGTCTGTCCTAACTGCCTAGTCTCCCACCCATTTCTGGCCCTAGGCAGGAAACGTATTAGGGGTCCCTGCCTCTGAGTTTGAAGGTACATCTTGCCAGTGATTTTCTTCTCTGTGACCTGGATGTTGGCCAGGTTCTAGCCTCAGTTCCTAACCTGTTTAGAAAGCTACCACTGCCTGCTTTCATTTTTCTCCCAGGCCATGGGCATCGCCCGTTTTCTTCTGTGTGAGCCAGCCTCCTGCCCAAGAAGCTGCATCTGTCCTTGTCCTTGCTGGTCCTCGAACCTCTCAAGTCTTCTAAACCCCTGACTCGGACCTTGCTTGGTGCCAGTTTCCCAAAACACAGAGCTAGAAAGGCAACATAAAAACATCACCGAATGGTGTTCTGAACAAATCCAATCCTAGAACAGAATGAACTAAGAGATATGGTGTCATGGGAAAAAAAGAGTGTGGACATGTGTGGCTTGGACTCAAGAAGCTTACCATTCATGAATTTGGATGGACCAGTGTGGACTCTAGTGTGTCAGTCAGCTTAGCAGGGGCTGCATGCGCATGGCCGCCACAACCCGAGCAGGAAGCTTTGCACACGGGCCTGTGAGGGTTTGCAGACATGCCTACGACGTGCAGCGGCTGACGGGAGGTGTTGGGATTCAACTCCACATGCGTCTTTCTGCCTGGGCTCCTTTCACCGCACAGCACTGCTTCTCAATAATGAATCTCTAGATGAAGTGAATGCTTTGTTAAAGAAAGCATTACCCTGGTAGAATGCTTTGAGGTTTATAAAGTGCGTTCACTTTTATCTTATTGATTTACAGAATAACTGTGAGGTAAGTATAACTAACCCTGTTTTATGAAAGAGAAAACTGAGGCTCAGTAGATTAAGTGACTTGCCTAACATGAAACAACTTCTAAATGGCACAGCCAGTATTCATACACTTGAAGTCATGTATTTCACACCAAGAACCCCTTAAGTGGGGTACACTTGTATGGCCCCCTCTACTGATGGTAGGTATTGTGCTCTACCATGTGTGGATGTGGCCAAAGATTTAGTGATAATGCTGATCCCCAAAGGGGAAAGGTGAATGACATTTCTTTCAGTCCACTTCCAAATTACCACTGTGTCAACACTGGTTTCTATGCGCTATCTGTGTAATGTTTCCCTTCCTACCTGATTTACACAGAGTACATGCCACATAGGAATATACCAAATTATAAATTGTATATCTGCCTCACAGGATTATCTCACATCGGGCAACACACAGACACATCTCCCTTTGTATTTACTTTTTTCATATATAAAATTATTCTTGGCTCTAGTCTTTGTTAGGATCTTAAAGCTGGTATGACTCCAATCATGATATTGTATGTGTTTTACTTTGTTTTCAAATACCTTCCCCTAGCCTCTCCTCCCCTTGGTGAACAATTTAAGTGTTTTGTTATTTGAATCTTTATTTAAGATTTATTTAAGATTTAAGGCTTCTTTTTTTTTTCTTCAGGTTTTGTGATGAAGGAACCTGTACAGATAAAGCGAATATTCTATATGCCTGGGCAAGAAATGCTCCCCCTACCAGACTCCCCAAAGGTATATCTGAGGCCTCTTGCATTGTCTTCCCTGAAGCTGTTTAACTTCCGACTCCAAA
This sequence comes from Nasua narica, assembly GCA_028533885.1. Lineage (NCBI taxonomy): Eukaryota > Metazoa > Chordata > Mammalia > Carnivora > Procyonidae > Nasua > Nasua narica. Next base: position 71,084,403 of record CM052809.1, read on the forward strand.
GTACTTTTTATCATATGTCCTTTCCACAGTTGTCAACATTGTTCCATTTTGCAATTCCACACTAAAAAATTACCTGTATTACCTCCGTTATACTGAAAAGGTTTCATTTAGGTAGTTCCTCTTTCTCTGCCTCTCTTCGCTAAGTAACTTGCCCATACAATAGTTTAGATAGAAGTAGAAAATATCCAAGTATACCTCAAGCTACCTTCAGCCTACGGCTCATTGGTTCTTGACAGCAGGAGCGTTTCATGAGCCAAGAGAGCTAGGAATTAAATAAATTGCTGTTTCAGCAAACAGATTTTTTTTAATAGTCTTGGAACCTGGATATTTAATGTAATGCCAAACCTCAGCTGGCTTTCTGACTTCACTTAAGCTGTTCATAACTTCCAATGTGTGAATGAATTACCAGGCTCTCTTTTATTACTGTGATGTTTCTTAATATCAAGGGAACGTGTGGTTCTGTAACAGAATAGGTCCGCCATGGTTCAGGGATGGTGTCTCGTGATACACATGTTCCTCTCTTGCGTCCCCAACTGGGCCAGCTCTAATTGATATCTGTTTTGCTTTGCTTCAAATGAGCTTCTGAATCCTCTCAATAGTTTACCAGGCAGCTGCTACCAAAACAAGTTTGGAAACTAATGGGGGTTGGGGGAAGGCTGATATATATTTAACTGACATTTTTAAGATCCATTAGTTGAGCAGATAGAAAAAGGAAATTTTCTCCGCCTATAAATATTTTCTCTGTTGATTTTTTTAAGCTTCCTAGCAAACTCTAGTAATAGTACAACTCTTAGGAACCCTTCAGATTCCAGGAACATATTGATACACTGGACTTTGTAATCTCACTGATAACTGATCCTTGCAGATACCAGTTTTCATATGCGAATAAAAGCATTTCCCTGAGATGCTCTTAAGTCTGTTTTCTCTGTTAGAAAATAAAAATGAATGTGAATGTGTTCAAAACCAAATGAAGGAATGGGTATATGTATGTCTGTTATATAATCAACTAGGGCAGCATTTTGTTTTGTTCTATTTCTTTTAGAATGAATGAATTCTTAAAGTATATGTGATTACTCCGGTTCTGAAATGGGAAGTATGGACAGGATTCTACCAGAGCTTTGAGAAGGAATGATAGATTACATTAGAAATGTTCAGTGAATGCCTAGTTTATTTTCTTTTTCGTATAACATAATTTCTTGTGTTATATGCTATTTTATTTCCCTCTGGGTTTCATAGATCAGCAACCCAAGATTAGCTCCATTTTAGACTTTGATTTCTAAAATATTAATTCATCTTCTTTGTAAATCTTTAGGTGTTGGATTCAGAGTCGGAGGAGAGACTGGAAGTAAATACTTTGTACTCCAAGTACACTATGGGGATATTAGTGCTTTCAGAGGTAAGTTTTGAAATGTTGGAACTAAGCACAACTTTAAACACTCTAAATATATGAAATATATAAAAAATGTAAAATGTACATACCAGCTATTGGCCACACTTTCTGCCCACTGGGAAACAGCTGCTTTTGTTCCCTTTAATTTGGGACTATTCAAGAAATGATTTTTATTTTGAAAACCGTATCCTCTTACACATCCTACTGTGCGTCTTTCTCTTATGCCGACTTCACAGTTATTTTGCTTTCCAGTGTATTGACTTATCTACCCTCTCCTATTAGGGGATTCCTTCCAAGGACTATTGTCAGCAGAGTAGGGATTTAATAATTTATTTCCACTACTACAGGCAAGCCACTGGAAGAGTCAGCCTGTCTTGCAGTACCAGGAAAGTTCCCCAACACTCAGGTTCATGTCAGTGCTTTCTCTGTGACCTATGCTTGCCACTTGGTGACCTCATCCATCGTCTGCTGCACTGATGCACAGACCCCACCTACGCCTTTGACACCTACTAAACATCCCCCTAGACAACGCATTGGTCTACCCATGATGATGATGCACTTCATTTTTTCTTTATTGAAGTATAATTGACATACAATATCCTATTCATTTCAGGTATACATCATAGTGATTCAGTATTTTTCTACATTATGAAATGATCCCCATGATAAGTATGGTTACCATTTGTCAGCATACAAAGTTATTACAGCATTATTGACTATATTCCCTGTGCTGTACATTAATCCTGACTTTATTTTATAGTGGGAAGTTTGTACTATGCACTCCATTTAAATCCTCCTTTTCTTATTATAGAATCATTAACATGAGGAAGGGGCCCCGTTCCCAAGGCAACGGAGACTGGAACTTGTTCCTTCTGCTGCATTTAGTCAAACTCCCATTGCCTTCCAGGTTCACACTTCAGTGTTCACGGGAGTGTAAATATTAAGCAATCTTCTCCTTGGCTTATCAGCTTTTCCACTATGTCTTGCTGACTTACACATATTGCCCCAAGCTCTCTAATTTAACATTATATTTCTGCTAACTAACCTCGTCCATTTTCGTCTCTAGACGCATCAGCTTCCTCTCCGGCAACTAAGTCTTGAAGTACATGTCCATCTCTGTCTATGAAGTATCCTTGGGGACCTTTGCCGAGAGTACCTCATGTGGTGATAGGTCCCATAGATTCTCAGTATTTAGAACTGGGACAGTAAATACAGTCTTTCTCTGGAAAAAGATATTAGAAAGGATAATTTTATATGATTGAAAAATTATCATTAGCACTGCCGTCAGATATATTATCAGTTAAACAAGCTCTTAGGGACCAGCCCATGAAGCTAACTTCCAAATAAAACTTGTTTTTATATTAAAAATACGCTTTGAGTTATAGTCTGCAAATAGCTTTCCATTTTTGGAACAGAGCCTAAAATCTTAAGTTGTTAACTGTAGTGTTGAGATAGGGTTTTGTTGAAAACAATGGAATAAATGTGTGCTTGAGAAATAAACAGAAATGATCTACTCTAGAAAGTTACCATGTGGATGTCAGTGGAACGGGCAGATTCCAGCATTGCTGACTTCCAAACATTGATCAAGACTGTAATTTTCCCAAGAAGGCAAGGAAGGCTTTCCCTGCCCACCACAACTAAAGTAGCTGGCCACACCCCCACACATTCCCCCAGCCGCACTCTCTGTCCCTTTGTAGAGCCCTGGGCTTCATTTTTCAGTCAGATTCCTCCTAACTTTGTAGTATGTCCTACCAGTTACCCCACTGATACCCTAGGGAAGATGGATGATACAGACTGGTTTTAAAATATATTACTGTCATAATTTAATTTATTAGTGGTGAGGAGTTAATTTTGTTTTGTCATTTATGTTTAATCTAGGGATAAATTAAAAGCTCTGAGATTTGATACGTGAAGGTACAGTTCTTTAAGAGACCGATGAGGAATTTTTATACTAATTTTTCATTTTTCACTTGTTTTCCTCAAAGAAGATGTATATGAGGTATGAGTTGGAAGGATTACTGGTACTATAATTCATGGATCTTATTGTAACATAATAAAAATATAAACAAAAAATTTCACCCATGTAATCTTTTCGGTAGTATTAGATAAGATCTTGTGCCTTAAGCTATACGTGACTTAGAACATAAATAAATGCACGGGAAGGTATCAAATCTCACTAAAACTAGAGAGCATTTTACATTTATTAAATTGGGGGTGAGTGGAGATTGAATTATGGAACTAGGACTGCCAGGGTTTGAACTAATCTGGCATGGTTTGGGAAGCTTTTTAAATTAGTGCGGTCTTGCTCAAGGCTGTATCCTAAAAAAAAACAACCTACCCATGGTTGTTTATGGCCCATTAATTATTAATATGAAAAACTGGAACGTTAACAAAGGTCCCTATTAGGGGACTAGTTAAATAAATGGTATAATAGCAAATCATAAAAATTTATATAGACCATATAATAACAAATCATAAAACTGAGTGTATGCTCGCATGTTTCCAAGTATTATAAAGAACAAGGAAAAGAAAGAAAAGAGTCAATGAGCATGAAAGTCAGAATTGTGTGAGTCTTTTTTTCCTTTAAAATGTTATAACCATTATCTTAATGTTTTTCAATTTCACAAGTGGAAGTACTGTGTTAAGTCTTTCAGTACCTACCAGTTAGTATGCTACATTCCCAAGCATACCCTCCTAACAAAAAACATCAGTATAAATCTCTACGTGCCTGATTTCCTTTAAGGAGTGATTTGTACTGTATAAAGATTCTATATCGTGATGGCACACTAATCTCTAGATGCACTTAGAAGTGAAAAATAATTATATCATCATATCTTTTAGTGATTACAAATTATGTATGTTTTTATTTTATTATGTATGTTTTTATGTATCACTTATTATATTTATATTATATATTTCATATATGTTATATATATGCACACACATATATAATCATATTAGTGTCGGTCAAGATTTGAACTTAATGTTAAAACTGTTGATGATATTTTTAAGTAAAGAAATTAAACATCAGAAGCAGACTGTGTAAGGAAGTTACCACACTACTGAAAAGTAGGAAAATATTTGGCTTAAGGGTGTGAGTATTTATCCTTACGGGGAGTAGATATCCTTACGTGAGAAATCTAGGACTTGTCTTATTAATAAAATGCCAACAGTGAGGGAAAAATCTTTTAAAATTTGTTGGAATGTAATAAAGTATTAGAAGCCAGACTGAGTGTGTCTTGGACCGTCCTCTATTGGTAGGAAAAAAGTTGAGGGTGATTTTAGAGTGAGTTCTGTGGGATTACATGAAATCTGTGTTTCGGTTTGGTCTTTGTTTTGGAAATTGCACAGAACATGAAGCTGTAAAACGCATCATTAAGGAGCAGTCATCTTAATTAAACACCATGTCAGGCACAGTGTCAGACTCTTGCTGGGGCTGGGTATCCTACCCTTCCTGCCCACAGGAGTTGAGGACATGTTAGCAGGAGACACAAGCACAAAATCTGTATATCTAGACAATACTAGAAATGTATACCCGCTCGGGGGGCTGTGGAGAGGCGGAGCGTGCAGGTTTAGTGGGAAGGGAGGGGACGTGTCTGGGAAACGCTTCTTAGCAGGTGGAGACAGAGCAAGGATTTGAATGGTGATCAGGAGCCCCCAGGTAGGCAGGGGCAGAGGGAAGACACGTTCCGGACAAAGGTAAAAGCGTGTGCATATGCACAGGGGAGTGAAAAGCCTCATGTCCACAAGGAACTTTCCGTAATTTGGTACTACTGGAGTGTGAAATGCAAAGAGAGAATTGGCAAGAAATGAGAACATTGGTGAAGGGTGGGGTCAGACTGTACCCAGCTTTGTTAGGACTTTATTTTGCAAAGACTCAGAATGTTTATCAGCCAAGCAGGAACCTCGGCTTCAGTCCTAAATGTGACTGCGTGGGAAAGCTACCACTAGCCTTCTGAAGAAAAGATCGGGACTTTAGCAGGCCAGGGTGACCAAGGACTGAGGCTCCAGAAAGCCAGAACGAGTCTTTTTTTAAATGTACACTTCCTAGCATTTTATAAATTAATATTCCACAGAAAAAATACTGCAATATAATTGGAAATGATTGTCCCAAGGGAGCCTGACCGGCTCGGTTGGTGGAGCATAAAACTGTTGATCTTGGGGTTGTGAGTTCAAGCCCCACTTTGGATGTAGCGATTGCTTACAAATTAAATAAAAAGAAGAAATGAATATCCCATGTAAGCAATAACATTGTGCAGGGGGCAGGTGATCAGACTCTAAGACCAGATGGCTTTGCTAGGTACGTGCTAATTCTGCTGCCGTCACAGTTTCCAGACCTCTCTGGCCTCTTCCTCACCTATAAAATGGGATCATAATGGTTCATATAAAGGTATCTGCTAAGTACTCAGTAAATGTTAACTGGTATCATTATCATCCCTATAAAAGCCTTCAAGGTCACATAAATTGCCCTAAATGCAATCTTTGGGTCATAGTTGCCCATAATAGAAAGAATGCGTTGGTTACTTTTCAAGGGTGTTATAATTCCTTGTTATATTTAGGCACAGAACTGTTCATAGCTGTCACGTTGTGACTAGAAGTTTCCTAGTTATGCTGTTCCCTGTTCTCTACAACAGTTTTTGTTATTCATAGTTTATTTATAGGAAGATAAACTACAAGACTGTCCCTACCCTCAAGGAAATTAGAATAATGGAAACTAGAGATTCCTCCTGGTCCTCTTTTTCTTTTTTTTCACCCAAGTTTTTTCAATAGAGTCTTATTCTAAAGAGAAAATTCTCCTGAGTTTGTTGCAGAAATTTGCCACATTTCTCCTGGGTATTTTGGCCCAGGGGAATCTTAAGAAATGGCCTCTCCTTTGCAGAGTTACTTGATTTAGTTTCCTGGTCTTCAACATTAACTCATTTCTCAAATTGGAAAACCCATTTACTCACTAACTGAAGTCAGAACAGATATCCATAAAATGGAGGAAAGGACCTCTGCCTAAGTGATTAAGCATCTTTGGGTTGGTAGAATTTCCAAGCTGTAAACTACATACTGTCCTTCAGCTCTTGTTCCTTATAGGAAAACTAGCAGGTATTGTCAAGGATACAGACCCTCTCCCCCCATTACATACTCACATACACACACATCCGGGGCTTGCTTCCACCCCTCCATCCCAGCCCTCAAAATACACATACATTTTAGCATGTTTCTTGCAGTTTAGCTAAAAGATTCATTTTCTTCAGAGAGAGTGTTTAATACTTAATTTGAAATCAGATTTCAAATACTTAATTTGAAATCAAATGAAACCTGGGGATCCTGTTTTCAACTCTCCTTTATGTAAGCTCTCAAAAATTTAGTCTCCAGATTTCTGGGATTATAAGCAAAATCAGATCATAAAATACCAGTTAGTAGCCTTAGAGAAGAAATCATTTTTGATAGCCCCCTTTCCCCGAAAGCTAAGGTTTTAACTCTGCAAGTGCTATACCTTCCAAACATTTTGGACAGAAATCTTGTTCAAATATATTACATGTCTTTTGAAATTAAAATAGGTAATAGATGCTAAATGCCTATAGCTGTGCCCAACATAGCTGACAGGCAATAGATGTTAGTTTCCCTCCGGATCCCTATCCCCTTTTCTTCTTAATTTGGGGGTACCATCCTGAATGTCAACTGCTAAACAATGATTTCCCTCAAAGTTTTAGGACTGTATGGAGTTTTTCTGTTACTGGGGTTGTTGCTTTCTTCTATCTGCTTTTCTATATTTTCTGTATGTTCTTCTTTGTCCAACTACCATTTCAACTCATTTTCACTCAAACAGAGCCCTGTGTAGGGGCCAAGATGGGTAAACTCAAAAATCTGCCTTCATGTAGCTCACCTCCCAGTGGTGGCAAATAAAAATAAAACAGGAGCCGTGATCACATGAGTCAGGATAGTCCTTGGGGTTAGAGAGGATTGAGAGGCAGGCAAGACCACACCCAGTTGGGGAAGAGATTAATTTCTTATAGGCATCCTTCTCCCTTGTTCTAAATTGATGTGGAATCCAGGTGGCTCCGTTTCATATAATTGTTTATAAATTTAGAATAAACAGACTCAGAATCGAAGCTCTTATAAAGAACTTTCTGAATAAAATCCAGAGAACACGAGTGTGTGGACTTGGTGACCTTCGGATTTGATTTCTCCTTGCCTTCTTTGTTTAGCCCAGCCTATGATCCATTAGGTGTGGCCTCTGAACAGCTTCGTTCCAGGGAGGTGGGTTTTACTAGACGTAGGGTGTGAGTTCAAGTGTGCACACCCCACACTCGTCCCCATACGCACGGGGGGGGGGGGTCCCTGGCTCACCACCGCTGCAGGAACAGTAGGAAGAGCACGAGAGAGTGGAAACAATGACAGGCAGAAGGGAACACGGAGGGCTCTCGAGGAATTCTAATTCCACTATGACTTCTGCCGCATCTCTGCCTCTTAGCGAGACTGCTGCCAGGAAGCTAGCTATTGCAAAAAGCTTTGAAGTTGTGAGCCTAGGAAAAATCCCTTGCTAATGCATTTTTGAACAAGATGGAGCATAGATCAGTGGCAGGGCTGCACTTAAAATTATTTCATTCCAGTATAAGCAGACGACTCTGACTTTAGTAGAAGCGTGAGAGTGCCCTTGACTTCCTCATACCTGATTTCGGAGACAGGGGAGGTGGGGGGAAACTGCGGGGAAGGTCATGGCCCACCGCTTCCTCTGTTGTTTTCCCGAAACCCCTCCCAGCGGCTTCTCTCCTGCACGCTCTCCAGGAAGATACACCGAGTGTGCTTTTAGTCCTCTGCAACGTGAGGGATATTGTGGGTGGGGGTGTTTAAATCCATGTATTTTCTAGCGTGCTGGATTACTTTCCATATTTAAGAACCTCCTCTGAAATTGCAAATGTGGAGTTACTGCTTCCACACCCTCAGGGAGCTGCCTGCAAGCCATGAGCCTTGGACATGGAGAGGGACCTACATGGACAGGGAGACCTAGATGGCACCCTGAGGTGCACATAGTCCAACAAGCCTAATCCCCTTACAGAATATAGGAGCTTAGGGGTGCCTGGGTGGCTCAGTTGGTTAAGTGTCTGCCTTTTGACTCCTGTCATGATCCCAGGGTCCTGAGATCCAGCCCCAGGTCAGGCTCCCTCCTCAGTGGGGAGTCTGCTTCTCCCTCTCCTTCTGCCCCCCTACCCCGCTCATGCTGTGTTCTCTCTCTCAAATAAATAAAATCTTTAAAAATATAGATAGGAGGTTAGTTCTTACCGTGGTCTTTCATTCCAGGGTTCTCAACACCAGGGACAGCAGTCCTGCTTAAACAGTTTCTCAGCACATGCAGAAATGTGGTTCCAGGAAGGGTACACTTTACCTCAGTTTCCCTCTTTTCTCTCAAGGCTGTGATACCCATGCCACTCAGCAAGTCTCCTTTCTTCCCTCCCCGACTTCCGTTTTTTTATTTCTTTATTATTCCTTGATATAAGGCCACAAACTTTTACTCAAGTGCTTTGGGCCAGATACGGCTTGGAAGTAAGAACTTTAAATCTGATAGAAAGGAATTAGAACGCATAAATCAAGTATTACATTATATCACCTTTGGGAGTCTGGGACACCATCCCTAATCATATATGCTTGTATTCCTGTAGAAAAATGTTCAAATACTTACACTACGAGGGATAAATAAAGACCGTAAATAGCATCACATCCGTTCAGACCAAATTTTGCTGCCAAACACTATTAAAAAAACCTTAGACTTCCAGAGCTTTTCAGATTTCAAAATTGCAAAAACTTCTATTAGAACAAACCTATTCCCTAACACTTGAGTTCTCAGTTAAAATAATAACAAGGATTGGAGGACTCTGGATATATCTGAATATTTTCCTATTAAAATAATCTCTCCCAAACTTTATTTTTCATCTTTTGGAAAATACAGAAAAACCTTAAAAAGAACAGCAAAAAAGTCACTCACAATGCCTTACTCTTCAAAAACCTGTTATACGAGGTGACGGTTGCACATCTCTATGAATGTGCTAAAAACCAAAGACTTAGACACTTTAAAGGGGTAAATTGTATGTTATGTGAATTATACCTCAGTGAAGCTATTGAAGAAAAGCTACATAGATTACATATCTACGATACCCTCTTCATTTCTACCTACCTTTTGTCCCTGGACTCCCACCTCCAGGTAACTATCATTTATATCTGCCTACTTTTCACATGCTTATCCTAACTAACCTTTCTGTATAAATAGAGAAACAATAGATGTATATCTATGCACTTTTTCTTTTTTGGAAAAAAATTAGACCACTCTCCACAGATCTGCGTCTGCTTTTTTTTTTTTTTTAAGATTTTATTTATTTATTTGACAGAGAGAGATCACAAGTAGGCAGAGAGGCAGGCAGAGAGAGAGGGAGAATCAGGCTCCCTGCTGAGCAGAGAGCCCAATGCGGGGCTCAATCCCAGGACCCTAAGGTCATGACCTGAGCCAAAGGCAGAGCCACCCAGGCGCCCCTGCTGTTGTTTTTAATTTAGCAATGTACCCCGGGCATATTTCTAAGGCAGACCATGTAAAGCTCTTACGTTATTTATAATAGCTGCCTAGTATTCTGTTGTGCAGATATACTATAATTTATATATCTTGTTCCCTATTAAAGACATTTAAGTTCTAAGCTTTTTGCTATCACGAGTAATGCTGCAGTGAACTTTAATGTAAGCAGTCTTATAAGTAACAATGTGTTGCTACTGCTGGTTAGATTTCCAGAAATGGGGTTTTTGGGTCGTGTAGTGTTTAAGCCTTAACAGATTCCACCAAATTACCCAACAAAACAGTTTTTCCAATTTACAATCCAAGCGAATGAGCGAGCCTCATATCCTTACCTCCACTAGATGTTTTCACACTTGAAAAATTTTGCCCATTGTTTACTTAAACAAAGGAACTCCTCTTATTACTTCATTAAAAGGATTGGAATGAGCTGAGGGTCTTAATAGAATTACCTCTAAAGTGCATACTCTTTGCTAAATACTGAGAAGTCAGGGTTTCTCAGAATCTAATCTAAGGAATACCTACATCAGAATCTCCTTGGGGTACTTTTTTTTAAATATATTTTTTAAAGATTTTATTTATTCATTTGACAGAGAGAGAGATCTCAAGTTGGCAGAGAGGCAGGCAGGGAGCAGGGAGGAAGCAGGCTCCCCGCTGAGCAGAGAGCTCAAGGAGGGGCTCAATCCCAGGACCCTGAGATCTTGACCTGAGCCGAAGGCAGAGGCTTTAACCCACTGAGCCACCCAGGCGCCCCTCCTTGGGGTGCTTTTTGAAGTGAAAATTCCTGGTTCCAACCAGATACGGAATCAGATGCTCAAAAAGTAGAGGTGAGACGCTGGCGTATTGGAGCTGGCTCATGTTGACTCACAAGACTCAGGTGTTAATTTTCAGATGTTTTTTTGAGTCGTTTACTGATTATAACCATCCCTAAAAATAAAAGCAATAGATACTCAAAAGTTATCATCTCCGAATTATTTTACTACATTTTATTTTATTTTTTTTAAAGATTTTATTTATTTATTTATTTATTTGACAGAGAGAGAGATCACAAGTAGGCAGAGAGGCAGACAGAAGCAGGCTTCCTGCTGAGCAGAGAGCCCAATGTGGGGCTCGATCCTAGGACCCTGAGATCATGACCTGAGCCAAAGGCAGAGGCTTTAACGAGCCACCCAGGTGCTCCAACATTTTATTAATACTGCTCTTGAGGATATGTAAGCTATTATTTCTCTTGTATCCATATAGTGGAAAGACTGTAAAATGGTGTTTAACAGCTCATCTCTTCCCAGCCCAGAGTTCAGCGACATCACATCGATAGCTTGGAATCAACCATGGGTTGTTTAGATTTAAGAAAATGACGCAGGGGTCCCTGAGTGGCGCCGTCCTTTAAGTTTCTGACTCTTGGTTTCAGCTCAACTTGTGATCTCAGGCTTGTGAGAACAAGCCCCAGAACAGGCTCCATACTCAGCATTGAGTCTGCTTCAGATTCTCTCTCCTTTCCCTCTCCCCCTCTCACTTGTGCTTGTTCTCTCTCTATTGCTCTCTCTAAAATAAATAAATCAATCTTTGTAAAAAGAGAGAGAATATGGAAAAAGTATTAGTGAGGCAGATTATTGTGAATAGTCTAAAAATTTGAGGAAGTATTTTTCCAGTATTAAGAACTGTTAACCAGCACAGCAAAGACTTTGCCCACATCATTGACAAGCAAATGCAGCTCCAACATTTATCTTTGTTGTTTCAATAAACGAGAACATTAGCAAACATTCTTGTCTGAATTACTTATCAGTTAAAACCATCCATTGGCTCTGGAAAAGTTCAGAAAAAATTAAGGAAAGAATTCTGTGACATTGAATTGGTAATATGGAATTTACAGTAAAGAATATTATATATTTTGTTATTTATTGTGTGCTACACATCATATATATTAACAGAAACTATAATAAATTCATCTGTACACACACATACGTATTTTTCCCCAGAGACAATATATGTTACTGGTACACCAGTGAGCCCAGAATTCTGAAATTTTAATGAGCTGCCTAGTTGATTTTGATGCAAACTAAAGTTTAAAAACCAAGGCTCAGATTTTTCCTGTAAGAATTGAAATTACTTCCACATTTTTTCCCCTGTACTACAGGTGTGTCAGGGCAATCTCCTGGGGCTTGGGACATGAGCAGAATAATTTGCACTTACCAAAATAAGTATAATTAAATCTCAATTCTCCTAAGAAAGGGGGAGCTTTGAAAGGAGAAAATGCATTTAATTACTGCCTGGTATTCTAGCACTTTCTTGATTTCACTTAGAAATTTGTAGAAGAGTTTATTCTTAACTTTTTCATAAAATCCGGTGTTTGGATTTCAAGGAAGTGTAATAGTAGAAGCCACTTACAATGCATAGATGACTTTCTTGGATATCCCCTTTGCTATATATAGGTATGCAAATGTTCCTTCTTTACACTTAATCTAGACGAACCTATTTAAAGGGTGAGCAAAAATAAGTTATATCCTCCCCGTTTTTTACATTTTTATTTGTAAGTGGAATGTATGGAGTGACAAGGACTAAGCAGAGACTATGAGACTAATTATGAGAGAGAAATGTTTGGCAAGCAGGTAACATTCCAACTGCACAAAATTCTGTAGCCTCTTAGACCTTTGCAGATAAAGAGAAGAGATGGAAATATGGCTGAGAAAACCATAACTTTCTTTTCTTCTGAGAAGAAAAGAGTAAAAACCATAGATCTTATGTGTTGTATGCTAAAGTGTTTTTAAAGTGCTTGGTTTTAATACTTGAGACTGAGTCTCCAGGATGGTGAAGTAAGAACAGTGTGCCGGAAGGGCTTATCTCGCCCAACCCCTCCATTTTACAGAAATGGGGATCAATACTCAGAAAGGTTAAGTGATTTGCCTAAGGTTATATAGCTACTAGTCCGATGCTATTAAAAACCAAAAAAATTTAATTTGCATTGGGTTTCTAGTTTGTATATGAGCTAAAGTTCATGTCCTGACTACATAAAACAAATAATGGACTCAGTGTTTCTAACAGTCCTTTGAACCGCTAGGAACTGGGAGGAAAAAACTCATTCATGCACAACAGAATAAATATGTATAAAGAGGGAGTCGTTTACCTCATCTCATTTATGCCTTTTCATCCTGATGTATGAAGTAATCGACTTCCCTTATCAAGCAGGGATATTTCTAAATCAGGTTCCTTGATAATCCCATTGATTTCAGAAGAATTGTAATCGGATGTTCTTCATGTTCTTGTCTACCCTTCATTATACACAAGCAGCTTGACGTGAGTCATGGGAATGATTTTAGGTCTATTCAATACCTTTCAAATGATCCAAAAGAAGCCTATTATCCTGCAGTATTTTTTTGCTCCTGCCGATCTCTTCACATAAATGTGAGCTCCTTGATTCCCTAGCTTCCTGCATTTCAACTTTGTCATCCTCAGTATGGAAAAGTAATGATCCTTATTCATCTCATTCATTCCATGGGACACCTGTTTATTTTAATACCTAAATATGGCCATTAAGTATCAGGAATTATATTTTCATTCATTTGGTTATGAGAAGACCTATAAAGCACTGCAGTATTCTTTTTTTTTTTTTTAAAGATTTTATTTATTTGTTTGACAGAGAGAGATCACAAGTAGGCAGAGAGAGAGGGGGGGAAAGAAGCTCCCCACTGAGCAGAGAGCCCAATGCGGGGCTTGATCTCAGGACTCTGAGACCATGACCTGAGCGAAAGGCAGAGGCTTTAACCCACTGAGCCACCCAGAAACCCCTATTATTTTTTTAAAGGATATATTCAGAATGGTTTTCATCCCTAAAATGTGTTTTTTTTAAGGCAACTTAACGTTGAACAATATAATATTCCGTTCAAGTGATGTCTTTTTTAAGAAAAAAGAACGTTCCCTAATACCATTTAGTTTGTGGTATTTTGAATTTATTTTCTAGTTGTTTTTCAAGAGAACCTTATACTTCACGTTCATTTATTCGTTTGCAACTCATGCTTTTGTAATCACTCACAATTATTAACTCCTCATTTGAAGTTGGTCACAGCTACATAGTCCCAACTTATTAATTCCCTTTAAATTAATAGCAGATAACACTTCATTTTTTGACCAAAAGAAATTTAGAGGAGGAATAAAGTTATTTCCCCATCAGCTCACATAAAAATTAGAAGATGCAATTAAGTTTCAGTGACATTTAGTTCAGGGCCCTGACACTCTTCAAGGCATTTTTCATACATATTCCAGCTGGTTTCCTACCCTTCACCCTGTCCATCACTGCTCTCCTGCATTGCCTTAGCACTTTTATGTTTGTTAACTGTGTTCTAGGAATTCTGGCAAATGATAGAAGTTTTTAAAGAGGTATGTTAGGATTTGCACCTTCCATTTCCTGTTTACTATTAATTCCCTTGAAAGTTGACTGTCTAACTTGTAAAATGGAAAAGATAACCCTAAATAAATACATGATCGAAAAACCATTTGATAAAAATGATTCAATTATAATACTTAGTGATATTTACAAAATATTGTTAGAAAAATATAATCCAGCCTACCTGGGGCCTGGAAGAGACCCACAGACCTCTGTCTTTCTGCCAACAGAAACATTACTCACCTTTTCATCCAATTTGGAAACCCTTCAGGCTGCTCTCCATTTCTTTTCATTACCTATTAATTCTTATTTTCTCTATCTTTGAAAACTTTCAAGAGTTTCTCTTATTGTAGGAATATTTCTCTTCTCCACACTTTTCTAGCCCCGTTTTTTTTTCAAGTCTTTCTTATTTTTGTTTCCCCAACTTAAGTGTAATGTACCACCTAGAAATAACTGAAAGGAGAATAAAATCTGGTCAGTAACCAGCATCCCTTCTACCCTAACCCTTTATCTTACAGTAAAAAGACTTGCTTAAGGACTGAGAGATAATTAGGGTCACCAAAGGGTTTCAGTGTTTTTTCTTATTATAGAAGTGATACTTAGCACTTATATACCACCTCTTAACTCTAAAGTGCTTTATAAATGTTACTTTATTCACATCACAACATAAACATATTAAATGACTAAAAATTAATGCTAAATCAAATATATGAGCTTAAATGTTCTAAGTGTATTGCCTAATTAATACCACGGATTACTTGCACGCCTAATTATATGTAAATTAGATACTTTAGATTAATTTTTTCATTGAAGAACCAAGAACAATACACAATAGTATTTTAAGTTGATGAAGACAATTGGGTGGAAAATGTAACCACTGATTTTAGATTGAGCTGATACAGCTTTTATATTTATATATATATAATGATAATGATAATCTAAATTTTCTTCTGCATTCTCCTAATTATTGTCCGTTCTCCCCACTGAGGAGGTACCTGCAAAAGTTATATATATATATATATATATATATATCATATATATCATATATATATCATATATATCATATATATATATATGCAAAGGCATATACTGAAGTTAAATTACTGCTTTTGCAGAATATAAACAAAGTAGGATAATGTTGCCTCTTTTTGTTTATCATTCATGAGCAGTTAGAGTTTTAAGTTTAATAAAAGGGGGAGAATATGTTACACAAAGGAATTGAGAATTCCAAAGGGAGTGAAAGGTTAACTTTTTATATACATAAAAAAATACTCTCAATATGATTCAAAAATTCATAATAGAGCATTTTATATGAGAAACAATATTAGCTTTATGTTTCAGATTGATTTTTTTTTTTTTTTTTGACAGAGAGAGATCATAAGCAGGCAGAGAGAGAGAGGGGTTAGCAGGCTCCCTGCTGAGCAGAGAGCCCGATGCAGGGCTCCATCCCAGGACCCTGAGATCATGACCTGAGCCGAAGGCAGAGGCTTTAACTCCTGAGCCACCCAGGTGCCCCTGAATTTAAAATAGTATCTTTGAGACACCTGGTCCATTAACTGTCTGCTTTGGCCTCAGGTCATGGTCCCAGGCTCCTGGGCTCTAGCCTTGCATCAAGCTCCCTACTCAGTGGGGAGTCTGCTTTTCTCTCTCCTGCTGCGCCAACCCCCACCCCTGTTAATGCTGTCTGTCTCTCTCTTGCTCTCTCTCTCAAATAAATAAAATAATTTTAAAAAGTAAAAAAAAAAATAATAAAACCGCATCTTTGAATAAAAATCTTAAAGTCCATTTTCATTCCATTACTTATTTTATCTAATACTCTCTGTGTGGCTCCTTAACTTTTGCAGGTACCTCCTCAGTGGGGAGAACGGACAATAATTAGGAGAATGCAGAAGAAAATTTAGATTATCATTTTTAAAATGAATATATATTAAAAACAGATATAGTAAAAAAGCTGAAGGACTTTCCATGAGAGAAAGGGGAAAAAATATTTCTTAGTAATCAGGTGTGATATTTAAAATAGTCCAACCAAAGCCCATGAAGCTCATGGACAACTAGTTAAATGTGGCTGGTTTTAGCTAAAAGACAACTCCAGAAAGACAAATAAATGTTTGCATATAGCATATCTATAACATAGAGATTTAAAACTTAATTCCTCAAGAATGGGACACAAATGGAGGGTTTTGCCTCTTGATCTGGGTGTTGTTTACAAAGGTTTATTACTTTTTTGAATTCCTAAAGCTGTGCCTTTTGATTTGTGCATTTTTCCATATATTATAGTTCGGGAGAAGGTTCAGGAACTAATCCATAATTTAAAAACTCACTGCCACTAAAAAGAAGAATACTGTACTTACCTAGGATTGGTGGGTTTTGTCTTTTAATTTTCCTTCCTTTGAAGTAGGATTCTGGGGCCGATTCATAATTCTCACAGAATTGTATGAGTCCTAAGCTTTAGCATAGATTTTTTTTTTCTTTCATCAGAGATGGAAACAGGATGGTGCTCTGACATTAGTTATGCCATAACATCCTCCACACACAGAGTGATTATAAAAGCACATTGGTGAGCCTGCCTGCCTGCCTTCCATTTGATCTCTTTTGGGAACAGAACAGGCCATCATTTGTGAAAGTCGTCTTCTTGCAAGATGGATAAATGCATTTCTCTTCCTTGCCACAGGACAAATGGAAGCTAGTAATTTCTAGTCCCATAGCAGAGAATACGAAATCAAAAGAGGCTAACTCGCTGCAGTGACAGCTTCAAAAGGAATTCTTTTTTGAAGATTTTTTTTTTTGTAGTGCTGGTTTATTTAGCACTGAAGCTCGTCTGTTAAGCCAGCTTTCAATAGCCTCCAGGAAAACCTCTGTGCAGGTTGCATCTGTATTAGCAGTGCCCCTATTTCACTGATATTTGCTAAGCAGATACATGTTTGTCGTGACTGCTGAAAGCGTTAGTGCTTTTTGAGTGGAGATTATTTTATATCAATGTATCTGTAACTGGAGAGTCCTGATATTCTGAGATTTAGATTTCAAGGAACCATTAATTCTCTAAGGGGCATTTCATGACTTAAATTTTGTTTTGAAGAAACTCGAATATAGAATTCCAGATATATATTTTTCTGGTTAATTTTGAGGATCATCTTTTTACTGAGTACTGTCAAGTGACTTGAAGACCTGCATTTATAGTACAGGTGGTACCAAAACAAAACAAAACAAAACAAAAAAAACCCAAAACAAAAAGACAACAATAAAGGAGCCGTGTAATTAGCTTTGTTAAAACCAAAGCGAACACAAGACCCCAGTCTCCTGTTCCCTCTATTCTTTCCTATTTGCCTCCTGTGCTTGTGTCCGGCTCATTTGCTGCAACATTTCAAATGTACAGAAATAACCTTTTTTATATAACTATACGGTCCAACTGTGTAGAAATAACTTTTTTTTTTAACAAAAAAAAAAAACCAATGGCCCAACTGACAAAACTGACAGCAGTCTGTTCCAATGTGCAGGAAACTGGCTGGGTTGAATCTGTTAAGAGACTGAGCTCTCCACTCTCCTAAGGGATTTTCCAAGTAATTTTGATTACATGAAAAGTTCCCTAACTTCAGAAATAAATCCCCAAGTAATCACCCATTCTTGGTCACCTTGGGAGTCATGACGTAATCTCAGCAAAACCTCATCTGGCCCCTTAACTTAATATTGTTTAGAACAAAAAACTATAAGGTGTAGATCAAGCCATCTTCATAGGCAAATAGTTATTACACTATCTATATGTACATACGTTATTGCGAAATTATTGGTGTGTACCCTGATCTCCTTGATTCATTTTTGTTTGTTCAAGACAATGAGAAAGTTGAGAAGGTGGCCTTTAACTTACGTTCAGAACACTCTGAGAGAGTGGAAGGGTATGATACAGTTGACTGCTTGCTTACAATTTTCATGAAATATGTTTTTATCGTATTGAACGTGCTATTTCTTTGCTTTTCATAAGACTTGGCAATGGTTCCAGACATGCTTTGTCAGTACTTCCATAAGGAAGGGATCCATTATCCAAAACTGTGGTTGGAGTAGTAGATAATGTGTATGCTTTATCCTTTACTTTCCTAGAAGAGTACAGTGAATTGAAATCCACTTTCCGACTGTCTTTCTGAAGGACTTTTCCAATTAGTGGGGTATAGTTTATAACAATACATTGGTTCCCCCAGGATCGATGGTTAACCTAATTTTTTTTTTATTGAGGCAGGAAACAACCAGGACAAGATGAGCTCATGAAGTATAGAAGTCTATCTCTAGAGGGAAAGATTAGGAGAGACCAACAGTCTTCTAAGGACCCACAATCTAATAGGTTATTATCATGCATTATTCCACATAGTTACTTTACTACTTTCCCGTGTATCCAAGCAGGAACAACAAGCTATTATTAGAAAAGCAAGCTAAATAGTTTGGAATGGATATCCTCATATCCCATGCATTCACTTCCCATTAAGAGAAATGAACTTCTTGCTTAAGTGGATGTCCTTAAGTACCACTGGTTACTTATTCATTCTTGCTTAATTCCTTCATCTTAGCTTTAGGATATTTCATAGATAAAATGCCTTGAAAATGTTTAAGAAATCGAACTCTTTTTCTTTAAAGTGAGTCATGTTTACTAAATATTAACATAGGAGAATGAGTTTTGATACCCAGGTGTGTCCCAGTTAGCTGAATTACTTTAGCCAACACTCTTAATCCTGGTAGCCTCTTTTCCCCTATCTATAAATTGTAAGAATTGAACTCTCTCATCTTCTGCGTCCCTTTCAATTCTAAAATTCTGAGTCTATATATTTGATAAAATACCTTGCCGTGGTTATATGTCTCTGCCTCAGCAGAGGAGAGCAATATCTCAAAAAACGCAAGCTTGAGATCCTTGTGGAGTGGTCGTCCAGTTTTCATCTGGATCAAGATTAGATTCTGATTGAATGCTATTTTCAAGTCTCATCCAGTATCTGGAAATACTTGTTTCCTGCATTATCAGACTATTTCTAGAAGTCTTGCCACTCAGCTTCTGGTACTACATTATGGTCCTGTTCTTCTAAGACATTATTAGACTTTCTTACTTTATATTTATTTTTAAAAATAAATAATTTTTTTAACTTTTCCACTGTTAATGTCTTTACCATTACAAAAGCTTCTAGTACATACACGTGACATTATAATGCAATATAATGGCATATAATGAAATTAGTCCCAGTGTCACCTGATGCCCACCTAGTGAATGAAGTTTCATCTTCATATCTTGAAATCCATTAGGGTATAATTATCTGTTACTAAAAGGGACCAGCAGTCATGAAAGATCTCTTTATCAGGGATGTCTTGGGTTCAATCCTCAGTAAGTACAGGACATTAATAGCAAGGGTCAGGTGTTCACCATTGTACCGTAGAGAAAGAGTGAATATATAGCCCAATCCAATAAGAAGAGAATGATTTACTTTGGAATAAGAAAACTAAAATAAGATAAAATGAAGCTGGCTGGAAGGAAGAGCTGTCAGGATTTTTGCACGAAGATAGTTGTTCTCTCTTTTCTACAAATGTAGGATCCCGTTGAACTAACCTTTAGTCCAGACCTCAGAAAGAAGCAAATTGTCTTGGGTCTGGTCAGAGAGAACTTTATTCCTAAAAGTTGTGGAGTGACCTCAAAACAATATGTTATCAACTCTTTCATGGCCCTGTGGTACCCAATCCAAACATTTCATTTTAGCCAGACCATGCTACTTACATCTTACTAATACTTCTGTATTTCACTCAAGCCAGTGCACACCCTTCTGAATCAGCATTTCTTTCTATTCCCACTTTGAGAGTATTCCTATTTTGTATGGTATCTTTAAAATACTATTTTTCTTTTTTCTTTTTTTTTTAATTCACTTTTGTTCCTAATTTATTTTTTTACTTAGATCAAACTTCTTTACAATATAAAGTGTTTCTTTGGTTTTTTTTTTACTGGAGAAAACAGATCTTTTTTCTTTTTCTTTTTTTTTTTTTTTTTGGTGTTTAGAGATTCATTAGTTAAGTATAACACCCAGTCCTTATCACAGCACATGCCCTCCTCAATACCCATCACCCTGTTACCTCCTCCACTCCTCTCCTCCCCTCTGAATCCCTCAGATTGTTTCCCGGGGTCCATAGTCTCTTTCAATTCTAATTTTTTTTTATCATCTCTTTACTCATTTAATATTCCCATGTTCCTTCCCTCTTTTCTTCTATCCCTGTGGTATTAGCTGAAGAAATTCTGAGTTCCAGTTTCTTCAGTTAAAGAAATATCATACCTATGACTATGAAAATATGTTTCTTAAAAGAAAATTTTCATGAGTTGCAGATTCTTGGAATCTAACAATAAAAAGAATAATGATAATAACAACTAATAGGTATTGGATTTTTACTGTGCTCCATTTAGAGTGCTACATTCTTTACATAGATTATCTCGTTTATAGACTACGGTTTCTTAGCAGTATCAGTATTGATCACAAGTACTAATCTACCAAGTATTAAAATTGATAACCTTCCAGATCCTATTTATTTTAAGCAAAGGAACTCAGTGAGCACGTGGCTGAAACTGATGATGCTCTTATTAATTCACTATGGTCAACTAACTGTGTGATTAAAATACACAGATTAATTTCAAACTTTCGACCCAGCAAATCTTACATTGGATATGTACAAATGTACAGTATTTATGTGGAAATATAAATTGGGGAAAGAGTCCACTTCCTGTTCTACCTTTCTTTCAGACAAATTCAATCCTATAATTTCAGACCATTTTAGTTATTTGACTCATTACCATTCCCATCTATTTTTAAGCTGTGGAATTCCATTTGTCCGGTCTTCTGCCCTATGTTAACCTTTCCATCTATTTCCTTTCCTCTCCTCTCTCCTGTTTACTTTAATTCTAGTCACAGAATCAGCCTTTCTGACCGATTTTTTCAGCTAGCTTATGATTTGGGTATTCTCAGTTCATTTTCTATACATTTCTTAACTATCTCAGTCCTGATTTCATTTTTTTTGTTTGTTTTATGTGGTAAAACGTGAGCAGAGGCATTGATGTCTATTTTGAATGATAATAAACCTTCTAAGTTGTCATCCATTTTTATGACGATGTTGGTTAGAGACAGATTTCATATAGAGCCTAGTGAATTGAAATGAATCCGTTCTTGCAAGGCTTCATATCTTGTGGCCGAAGCACCGTGTTACAGTAGAAGGGCAGACAAAGTCAGAGCACACTGAAAATCATCAGTAAAATATGCAGAACTAGCAGAAGTTTCTGAGTTCACATGAAGTAAGATCATAATAGAGGTTATGGAAATAATAATGCATCACTGTGGCAAGGATCACACTGGGAGTTAGCAGGTCATAATCTTCGTACCAGACACTAGGCTAAAACGGGCTTCTCTACAAAGCTGCCACAAGCTGTGAGAATATCAGCAGATCCGGGAGCACTCCAGGCCCGCAGACCACCTTGTTTGAGGGAGTTCAAGTTGCTCCCCCTGGGGCTTCTCACTGTGTATATATAGGTACATGGGCTCTTCAGGTCAAACTGTGAAAAGTACTAGAAGAGATCACTATCATTTACAGTAATAAAATTTGACTTTGAAATAATATATGTGGAACAATGACTCTAATAAGGTCTAAAGTGCATATATATGCTTTATAAGTATTGTCTTTCCTTGGCAATAACTTCTAGAATTGTATTCAACTTAAAATATAATTGTTAAAATGTGTATTTATCCATTACTAACAGGACTTCTTAAGTCACATAGAACTATCCCACGATTACATAGTGGTGGTAATCTGAAGTGTTACTCATAATTTAAAGCATAATATCTACATGCTTACACACATACCCGTGCACTCACACAGCATAATTTTTAGAAATGCCTCATTTCTTGCTGATTCAGTGGATCAAATTAACCAGATAAATTTGATGTAAACAAATGCCTTCAGCAGCGATGCAGAAATTCTATCTAGTGTGATTTTTAAGTGATCTTGTAACTAATATCCATTCTATATATTTTTTATTTCTTGAGCTTTTTACAAAACAGGCATGATTTTTGCTTTGGATTCTTGTATGTATATTCACCAACCCTCTACCCATATAAGATTAACATTATATAAGACATAACTTTAGAGTGTCTGAAATTCATTCTTTCTTAAAGTCATTATAATACGTAACTCAGAAGTTCAGTATATTTTCTCCCAGAATGTGTTGGTCATCTCATAAAAACTCAAAATGAGTTGTTAGTGGCTTTGCTATTATTGTGTGGTATTCTTGACTTTTTTATAGGATATAGCATGTAGTAGATAAACATGGGAACAAAAGAAAACCTGGACTGTGTCTTTGCAGTGGAGCGAGTGGTGAGACTGTGACTCACTTTTTAAAACTCTAGGGGCGGGGGGTGCCTGGGTGGCTCAGTGGGTTAAAGCCTCTGCCTTCAGCTCAGGTCATGATCTCAGGGTCTTGGGATCGAGCCCCACATCGGGCTCTCTGCTCAGCGGGGAGCCTGCTTCCCCCTCTGCCTGCCTCTCTGCTGACTTGTGATCTCTCTCTCTATCTCTCTGTCAAATATATAAATAAAATATTTTTTAAAAAATTTAAAAAAAACTCTAGAGGGAAGCAAATATACAATAATTACATAGCAATGGCTGTTATTTAATTTGGAGAAAACTTTGCTAAGTGTGGTTATTAAAAAAAAGTCTTCAAATTAAAATTGGACATATATACTAGCATACATAAGTTTCTGACCTATTTTTGAGCTTTAGTCTGAGTAGAAAGCCACTCACTCAATTGAGACCATTGTAATCAAGAATATTATCCGATAGGAAGATGCACTGTCACTGGCAATAGCTGGCATGTTACTCTTAGTAACGTTCCTGCTGCTCTTCATTTGGTGACATTTCATCTTTTATGATAAATTTCTTTAGTAGTTTCTGAAATGTGTTAATTTATTAATTGTTCCCATTTAATTTTTCTAAAGTCACGGTTAAGAATATTAGCCAAAATGAGTGTCAAAGTGTGATTCACTTGGTTCTTTCAATGCAAAGATGTATTGGAAAACCAAGAGGCAGTTCTCATTGCACATTGGCCCTTTCGCTTGAACAGACATTGTATAAGGGAGAAACTCTCTCCTGGTTTACTGTGAATTAAAATAAAAGATTCCAAAGCCTAACATCCAGTAATTAGTAATCTGTAAGTGCCAGGTACTGTGCTGGGTAAATACCTTATATAATCCTGTCACTTAGTTTAAAATCTTCCAGTGGCTCCTTTCAGACAGAATAAAACCCAAACTCTTACCACACTCTGTGTGGCATGCAGTCTCCAGCCTCATGGCCACTCCATCCTTCTGGCACCACATTCGATAAAATGTCTACCCACTGTCACATCATCCTGCCGAATTTACCGTGTGACATTATCTTGTTTATGTATTCAGCATTTTTTTTCCATATCTCTCCTACCTCATTTCTCCTCCCATAAGAACAAGAGACTTGAATATATTGTTTTTCCCTCTATCTCCAGTTTATAGAATAGTGTCTGAATATAGCAATTGGTTAATAAATACGAACCGAATGAATGCATGATTACCATGTCTCAAAATAACCTTATAAGATAGGTAGGATTTTTTTATACACATGAGAAATGTTTCCTAAAACCAGTGAAGCTAAATAAGTGAGTCTCTGCAGTTTAGAATTCATTTGGCATGAATGGATGGTATACGTTCAACCATTCTCTTTTGGTCAGTGGAGGTATTTACATAATTCATTGGCTAATCATTTCGAAAGTAGTACAAACTAGGCATACTTACTAAGTCTCATGCAGTACACCTAGGAAACCTCATTTTTAAATATAATTTTTTTGGGACTCCTGGGTGGCTCCGTTGGTTAAGCATCTGTCTTCAGCTCAGGTCATGATCTCAGGGTCCTGGGATGGAATCCTAATTGGGCCTCCTTGCTCAGCAGGGTGCCTGCTTCTCCCTCTGTCTGCTACCCCCCCTTCTTGGGCTCTCTCTCTCTCTGAAAAATAAATAAATAAAATCCTTAAATATTTTTTAATAAATTAAGAAATAGTCAATCATCCTTTCTATATTTAAAAAGCATAGACAAAAGAAACCTGTGTTGCTGTTATTGTTGTTATTTTCTCATCTCTTTAAAACTCTCG
Source organism: Nasua narica (assembly GCA_028533885.1). Classification (NCBI taxonomy): domain Eukaryota; kingdom Metazoa; phylum Chordata; class Mammalia; order Carnivora; family Procyonidae; genus Nasua; species Nasua narica. The sequence continues at coordinate 71,108,884 of CM052809.1, forward strand.
AGATTTTATTTTATTTAAAGATTTATGTATTTATCTGTGAGAGAGAGAGAGAGAGAGTGTACACACAAGCAGGAGAGGCAAAGGGAGAGAGAATCTCAATCAGACTCCATATCCACGCTGACTGCCCAGCACTGAAGGTGGAGTCAGAGGTGGGGCTCGATCTCATGACTCTGAGATCATGACCTTGAAATGACGACCCTGAGATCACGAACTGAGCCAAAACCAAGAGTCAGACATTTAACCAACTGTGCCACACAGGTGCCCCAACTCACTTGAAAATATGAAAAAAGCACCACATTGGAATTTGACTTAGGAGATTGGATAGAGATCCCTTTGTAAAATGACAAAAAACAACCTGATTATGTATAAAATGTTTATCATTCCATTTATTTCTCTACTATCATTGTTAAAAATCAAGCTTAATACTAAATTGAGAAATTTCCTTTGTGTTTTATTGCCAAAGTACTAAATGTGATTTGTTATACTTTCTAAATTTTATCTCTGATAAATCAAAATCAGTATCTTGTTAGTTAGGTTACCTGTTATTGTATATTACCGTATGAAGCTCCCTTTGTTTTTCTTGTAAGAATTACAGCTGAAACAGAAAAATTTCCTTAAAACTATTCTATCTGCTGTTATTTATTAGCATAGTTCACTTTTCAATTTCAAGTATACATCTGTTCATCTTACACACACACACTATTTATATTAAAATAAACTCTCAAAATTGAGATATAATGTTTTATAAATACTTAGAATAAAGTGTGAAGTAGAAAGAATTTAGCATATACAGAAATAGAAGGAATGAGTAAGTACGAGTTGCTATTCATGGTCTCTGTGGTGAAAGATCAGCAAATTCAACAAGATAAAAATTTGGATGGGTAATTTAAATTTCTACCTTCTTTCTACTTGGGGAAGGCAAAGGAATAAGGGAGAGGATTTATAAAAGATCTCTCAAGTGTCCTTGGCAGAAATAGGGAGATACTCAGAAGCTTTCCACTAAAGTTGGGGTGAAAATTGCCATCAGGTTTCTCTTAAAGGGTGGGAATAGGCAAGGCTTAGAAACTGAACAAGGTGAATCCTGCCCATATATCAAAGACATTACAGATGCCAAACATGGTCCTATCTAGAAAGTTCAAATTATGAACTACTTCTGTTTTTGAAAAGTAGAGAAGCTAGTTGTTCGGAGCCAGTGTGGAATAAACCATTCAGTTAATCAGCTTTTCTGGATGTTTCAACAGTGTAGATCATTCATACCAAGTAGCAACAACTCTCTTCTGTGAGCTGTGACTAGTATCTAGTTTGGCTGTAGGAAAGCAGATAACTCGTCAGTTTGATGAATCCAGAAAAAACCACAGACTGCTTGAAATGATAATTTTGTTGTTGCTGTCATGTTGTATTAGAGATTAAATATATTCATAAATATGAAAATACTCTGTAAACTATAAAGCACCATACAAACAAAAACATAGTTTTTGGTTTTTTGTTTTTTGGGTTTTTTTTTGGTATTGAGTCACAATCATTTAAAATTTAGTAGTTTGAAATCCGCTTTTCACATTTTCATATTTAAGATGTGTATTTTGTCTGCGTGTGTTTTCAGATAATCACAAAGACTGTTCCGGTGTGTCCTTACACCTCACACGCCTGCCGTAAGTACTTCCAGTTACCCTAGCTAAGTGACAGCTTTAAGATCTTTGAGAACTTAAAAGTGGGAAATCCATTGTATTGTCTATTGTTATATAACAAATTACCCTAAACTTAGTGGCTTAGAACAAAAAATATTGTGGGCACAAGCTTAGCTGGGGACTGTGGTTGGTCTCACACGAAGGCTGCCATCAAAGGCTCAGCCAGGGTTTCAGAAACATCTGGGGGCTCCGCTGGGGTAGAGCCACTTCCAGGATCTATGCTATGGACAGGATTTAGTTCCTTGTTGGCTGTTGGCTGGAGGACTCCCTCATTTCTTGCCTTGCGGACTCTAAACAGGGCAGCTCACAATATGGAAGCCACAGCCTTGTAGCCTGATGTCAGAAGTTAGTGAATAATATAGAAATCTGATAGGTGAAGGAAAGAGTGGCCGCAAATCTTCATTTGACTGACTCCTATGGGGGCATAAAAAGTGAAATTGCTTTTGCCTTATTCCTTTGGTTAGAAATAACCAATGCCTAGGTCCAGTTACTATGCCCAGCCCATGCCCAAGGGAGGAGGATTAGACAAGGGCATGAATGTCAGAGCTAGGAATTACTGAGAGCTGTATTAGCCAGAATTCTCCAGAGAAACTGAGCCAATAGAATGTGCCCACACGTGCAAGCACAGAGACACACACAAAGAGAAAAAAAGAGAGAGAGATTTACTTCAAGGAATGGGCTTACACGATTGTGGGGGCTGGCAAGTCTGCGATCTGTAAGGTAGGCTGGAAATTCTGGCAAGAGTCAGTGTGGAGTCTCGAATCCAGCGCAGTCTGGAGGCAGAATTCCTTCCTCTTCCTGGGACCTCAGGCTTTTCTTTTAGGAGACCCACCAACACTGTGAATGGCAATCTGCTTTAGTCCAAGTCAATAATTTAAATGTTGGTCACATCTACAAAATACCTTCACAGCAACATCTAGACCACTGTTTGACCAAACTACTGGGCTCTTTCCCCTCGCTAAACTGACATAGACAATTAACCACCACAGGAGCCATTTAGAGACCATCTTCCACGTTGTTTATGGCAATAAATGTTTTTAGCTAGTCACCCAAGAAAATAAGTTATTTTAAGAAAAAATAAATATATTCTACTTCTTTTTCCATATCGTTTTCATTTTCATATGAACCATATTTATAGATCAGTGTATTGAAGTGTATTTTATTTTTCTAAGGCCATAATCTTGATGTTTCAAATAGTTGAGATAAATGTTACTGTTTCCTGCAGACAGCCTTTAATTGCTGGCATGTACCTTATGATGTCTGTGGACACTGTTATTCCACCGGGAGAGAAAGGTAATTATCTTTTAGTATTTACCATTATCTCTTTACTTAATCTATATGAGTGGATTTACAGTATTTTTTAATAAAATTTTGAAATGATCTATATCCCTGAAAACTAAGCCAATTCTTTATTACCCTTAGATTTTAAATAGATTTCTCTATTATCCCAAGGCAGTAGTTTATTATCATCCATTCTTTTATTGAGATACTAAGAATTGAGGCCCAGGGGTCGGTAGTCAGTTATGTAAATAAAAGAAAAAATCTTGACTATTTTACAGATCAGTTATCCATCCTTTAGATGCCAAAGACAAATCCCATAACGTACTGTGACTACTACTACAGAGAATATCAGAGAATATGAGGTTCAAAATCAAGAGGCTAGCAAACCCAAGACCAACTCAGTCTTTGAACTTAGATATGCTGGGCTTGATTCCCTATTTGTAAAATGGAGACAATAATAGCTGATTCTCCTAAACTGACCAAAAGCTATTAGAATAAGTATAATACCATTTAGCAATGTATCTTATCAATCTGATGAAAATGCTATGTTAAATATTACTCCTTTGTTTTTACTGGGAATCTTGTAAAGTTATTGACTAGTATGGTCTTATTGTTACTGTTCACTTATTATCAAAGACATATTTATTGAATAGCTGCAGTGTTTTCAACTGAAAGAGAAGTAAGTAAATCAAGTGTTTCCTTCTCAACAGGAATTGTCAGTGTAGTTATGTTAGGTGTTTGCAGCCAGTTGTTAAGTTTCAACTGCATAAATTTTCATGATAAAAATAGCAAATGGTGCCTATGTTTTCACTGACAGGGTATCTTATTTTGGCACTAGGCATTTTGTTTATGAAAGAAATTAAATGTGAGGACCAGAGGTTATTAACTCATCTTAGTAAACTGGCTGGCACATAATAGGGCTGAACGCCTGCTGAATACCTGAGTGCATGTTTACTTTATAGGAAAACCCCCCTGCCTAGCCTCTTGTGAATAACCTATACGTATTTTTAGATAAGAATAATGTTATTTTCCAGTTGGATAATGACCCTTTTTTCTGTGTTTTCATTTCTAACAGTGGTGAATTCTGACATTTCATGCCATTACAAAAAGTATCCAATGCATGTCTTTGCCTATAGAGTTCACACTCACCATTTAGGTAAGAGCTTTAAACTACAGGTTAAATTATAAATATTCACCTTGGTGCTTGCTAATAACACTGTAAATGTAAAATGTAAATTATATTTGACTTTAAATCTGTTTCAATAAAAGATTTTCATGTAATACCTTAAAATTGTATGTTTTTTCATCATATTGTTTTCATTAAAATACCTAGCATTTTGGGTCCTGACAATATTTAAATTTTATTTTGAAAAAGGAAAACAAATGATCCCTTTTGTTTTTCTAATACTTTATGACCTTATATGATTATAATTCATGTTCATTACAGGTAAGGTAGTCAGTGGATACAGAGTAAGAAATGGACAGTGGGCACTGATTGGACGCCAGAGCCCCCAGCTGCCACAGGTGTGTAGAAACTGGTTTAATTTTTTTTTTTTTTTTAGTAACATATAATGTGTTATTTGCTTCAGGGGTACAGGTCTGTGAATCATCAGGCTTACACAATTCACAGCACTCACCATAGCACATACCCTCCCCAGTGTCCATCACCCAGCCACCCATCCCTTTCACCCTCTCCTCCTCCAGCAATTAATCTGGTTTAATTTTGAGACAAAAAAAAAATATCAACAGTTAAGTAATCTTAGAAACCCTCATAGAATCCTTGTGAATTTCTCTAGAATACTAACATCTCTAAGTCTACCTTTATTATTTATCTAAGCTGTGTATAACCTTCTACTTTACAACTTCCAACTTGATGGTTTCTCTTAACATTTGTAAACATGCTGGTGAATTTTGTCTCTGTATGTTCGTGTCTTCATTGTCTCTACCCTAGGGTGTGCCAAGCCTCACATTATTAAGGCACATAGTTCTGGGTTTTTATTGGCAATTTTAATGAATCATTGTGTTTATCCTCTTGGTAGGCTTTCTACCCTGTGGAGCACCCAGTAGATGTGAGTTTTGGTGACATATTGGCAGCAAGATGTGTGTTCACTGGTGAAGGAAGGACAGAATTCACGCACATTGGGTATGGTTTTGCAAATTCCACTATTTAAAAATATTTTATTGGGGCAAGGTGTGATTATGGGTGATAGTTATCTTTGTGAATGAATTGCACAGTTTTTTACTATCATGAATAATTATAACAAACTGTATATCACATTTTCTCATTTTCGAGCTGAGAAATAGGATATAAACTCCAGAACATGTGCTTATTTTTTTTTCTTTCCTTTCCTCCTTTTTATTCAAAACCTTCAGTATCACACCTCTATATATTATAGATAACACAAGAGTATATATTACTTCCTTAGGCTCATTTAATAAAGAAAAATATAATTGATTATGAATTTTTTTTCTCAAGTGTCCTTTTATCCTATGTTCAAATTTAGGCAAATATATAGCTTCCACATTTGGTGGTGTCCATTAATTACTCAGAACTGTGATTTTTTTCTGCCTCTTAAAACTTCTGTGTATTCATTGTTTTCCAGTTGTTTAGGCTACCAGGTGGGAATGATAATATTCAGCACTTTTTTGAAAGAGAACATTGGACCTTAAATAATTTTCAAAATATTGAGCCTCCTTGAAATACGTGTATTTTATAATCCTAAGTAAAAATTTCAAGGAACTATGAACTCTTTCCAAAAAAAGTTTGCCTAAATTAAAAATGAAAGATAAAGTATCTTATCTTTTTTTTTTCTTTTTTTGGTCAGAAAAGAACGAAGGAGCCTTCTTTCCATGTTAAATTAGGTTATAAAATATTTACTAATGCCACCTGGAAGCTGGAGCTTTAAACCATTTATCTTTGATCAAAGAGAAGTTACAGAAAGTAGGCATCTGAAAATAGGCATTAGATGTACTAAGGATGATTCTTATGATGACAACGCTAGCTGTTGGTTGTCAGGGGAAAGAGAAAAGATGCTGAAGCAAGTAAAAGAAAAAAGGCATTTGAGACAGTGGAATAGGATTTTTTATGTCACTCTCAAGGGTGGTTATATTAATAAACATCGATATTAAGGCTAAAGATAGGACAGTAAGAAATAAATTATCAAGTTATATTACACAAGAAACCTCCAAGAGTTTTGCTTTTGAATAAATTTTGTAAGTTCGGGAGAGATGAGAAAAACAATAAAATTATGGTGTTGCATGAATGCTAACTCTAAGAAAAAGCTTGACAAAGTAGACAAAATTAGATATGAAAGAGTCAGACATTCACTTCTTACTAGCCTTTATTATTATTATTATTGTTATTATTTTAAAGATTTTAAAGTGATCTCTGTACCCAGCATGGGTCTCAAACCCACAGCCCCGAGATCAAGAGTTGCATGCTCCACTGACTGAGCCAGCCAGGTGCCCTCTTACCAGCCTTTAAATATATGAGTCACAGACTGTTGATCAGCTGTTTTCCATTCTATGTTAGTGTTGATCCTTCACAACTTTACTTAAGTGCCATTGATTATTTTAATAGCCTTTGAAATAGGTAAACTAAGTAGGAAAAATATCCCTTTCAACACATTCTTTGTATTAGTGTACGAGTTCAGGTGTGGAATAAGTAGAATTTTTGGCTTAAACAATTTTGGAGGGCTTGTAACTTTGGCCAAATGGTATCCTTTGAGTATCCTCCATGAGACAGTATCTAACATAGAAATTCGTGGCTTGTTACATATGCCAAAATGAAAGGCCAAAGTCATATGAGGAAGTCTCTTTCATCAGGAATCCAGAGTAATTCAATTTTTTAACAAATGTGCATCTTGCTTTAAAATAATACCTTAAAATGACTGTACCAGTCTATCTTTTTGTAAATCTCATGTGGTCTAAAGGGAATGCCATTTTGAAATACAATTGAAATAGAAAGAAATCACAGGAAGTTAAGTTACTGGATGAGTCCATATCCTGAGTGTTTAATTTATACTAGGGTAGCATTTTTTTCCCAGTAGAATGATAAACTAATAAGACAGGTTTGAATAAAATTTAAATATGAATAAAAATTCTCATACTAATGCATAGTATTCCTGTATCACTTAATATGCGTTTTAGTTTTAGAAAAGTAATAGCATCAATGCATCTGTTTTATAAAATACAGGATGCTACTTCCACAGGGAACTATAGAATTATGGTGGAAAATGTAACCAGTTAAAAAAAAGAAAACCAAAAAAAAAAAGAAAACCAGTTTTCTGAGTCTGTTGAATGATACCCTGCAAATCTCCTCTCCCTTTTCTCCCTTCCTGCCTAATCCCCAACATAAACATACATGAACATGCACTTTCCCCCGCCTCGGGTTGCCCCAGGCACAGGTTTGAACCATGAGCATGAAGACTCTTCAGATACATGGCCACTTACTGCAGGTCATATGGGCCAGCAGATAGCCCTCCATGCCCTGGAAGGACTACCAGCGTCATGATTTTAACTTTCTTAATTCTGCAGATACCTGGAACCTGGGTTTTACAGGAAAATTCTATCAGTGGCCTACCAAGAAGATGTTTATCTGAGTAATTCTTCCACCCAATCCGAGCTTAACTCTATATTGAGCTAAAAATCTTAGGACTGGAGAAAATTTTGCTTGAGTGGAACAATCATAGTTAACTAATAAAAAGCCCTTTTAAACATAGGGACTGATTTTTTTTCCCAGCAGGGATGCATCGCAAAATACAGCCATTAAAAAGTAGATGGATTTAAGACAAGACATTTTAAGAAATTTACCAAATGGTAATATTTTTTTATCAGGATATATTAGATTTCTTTCTAAATGGTAAATATGAATACTTAGACGAAATTGCACCAATGTATGTACCGACAACAGTACTAACTAATCAATATAGAAGCAGTATTTTGTGCCTGACTGCATTACATATTTTATATTCAATATGACACTTCTCTGAATTCATTTCAAATGTTTAGTCAAGTTTAAACAAACAACAAAAAAAAGAATTTTATTAAGTCAGCCAATTAAGCTAATTAAGTCAGCTAATTTGCTAATATTTTAAATTGACGCTTGAGAATTGGTAGATAATATTTACATATTTGGTCAATTTTGTCGGTCATATTTTTCCTTTGGAACCAGTTATATCATGTATATAGGAGAATGTCTAATGACTATTCATAGATACCAAATACAGTACTTTAATCAACATTTAAAGTATATTATATGCAAAGATAAAGTTATATGGACAAAAACTCCTTAATGTATAAGTTTAAAAGCATCATGAAACCTCTGAAGAAACAAGTCAAAGTTTTGAAAAATAACTTCTTTAAAGTGTTCGTAGTTCTTTCCAAAATTAATATTTCCCATCATTGTTTTTTATTTTGCTTTGATTTTTTAAAAATATTTTCTATTTATTTATTTGACAGAGAGAGAGGGATCCCAAGTAGGCAGAGAGACAGGCAGAGAGAGAGGGGGAAGCAGGCTTCCCACCGAGCAGAGAGCCCGATGCGGGGCTCGATCCCACGACCCTGAGATCATGACCCAAGCTGAAGGCAGAGGCTTTAACCCACTGAGCCACCCAGGCACCCCTGTTTTGCTTTGTTTTTTAAGCCCAGGATCTGTTGGATGTAAGGGGCCTAGGGATGAGGGAATCATCAAAGCAGGGGGAGTGTCACTGTCTGAAACACAGTCATTATGTACAAGATTGGGGTTTTTAAAGGTTCAATTCAGAGTATTTGGTACTTTCTTAAATCTCTATTACATATCTTTATAATATGAAATAATATATTTTATTAAAACCCTCCTAGAACATAGATGATAAATAGGTAGATAGATAGACAGATAGATACAGATATTCTTCTGGAATACCATAGACCGAGTTCATAAAATTGACCTGACTCAGCAATATGATCTATTAGGGGCTAACAAGTTATACCATAACAAGTTGTAAACATTTATTAAGATAGATTATTCACTCTTCCTTCCTTCAACAAATATTTATTGAGGGCCCTAACTATTTTCAAGCTCATCACAGCTTGTCAGATTTAGAGCGAGCTGATATAAAAAAGTAGTTATCACATAAGCACTTTATTTTGCATGAAGATGAAAGAAATGCACCACTGTGATTTTGGAATATAAGTGATGTTAGCAGGCATCATTTAGGGAATCACGTTGGAGTTAGGAAATGCTGAAAGGGCCATTCAGGTGAGCCAGGGCAGACGTTTGAACACAGCCTCCCTCCATACTTTCTCATATTGATAATCATTGGATTGACAGAGTTGAATTGCATGTGTTGTCCTCTATAGAAAATAAGGGTAGATGTGTCAACGTTCTCCCTTAGGAATACAGAAAGCAGTTTGATTTAGAGTCAGATTTTTTTTTTTTTTTTTGAATGAAGGGAAGTTGGATGTGGAATAAAATAGGCAAACCGGTTTGCTGATACTAAGGAAGATTTGAGTCCTGACACATTTAAGATGTGATTGCTTCTGTGTCAGGTAGGAACTTAGAGCTACCTTAACAACAAGTTCAATTATAAGTAGAAAGGCATAAAGTCTGACTCTTCTCTTTTTCTTCAGCTCTTTAATGAATTTTTCTTTGTGATAGCAAAGATTCTAAAGTTATTTGATCAGCTCAATTTTGTATCATAGAATCAGTACCTTAAATGAATATTGGTGAGCTGATTATGCTGTCTCACAAAGTCATGTGTTTAGAGATGAACATGGGCATGAGGTAAACCAGGTAAAATGTGGAAAGATCTGTCCACGGATTGGTTGCAAGTTTCGTTTATTATTATAGAAATTGACTGATTTTTTTTTTTTTTTTTTTACTTTCACTGATTGGAAAAATTTACATGGTTGTTTTGCTTTTCCTTTCTGCAGTATGGATTCAAGGTCTTCTCAACTAGAACCACATCTTAAATTCCTTTTCCCTCATCTCTATCTCTTGATCTACACATTTATTTTTCATCTTGAATGGGGGAAGGGTAGACAATATGGTGAGAGGTTCTGGCCTATTACCTGGCTTATTACACCAGCCATTTCTTTTCCAGCACACAGCTTTCTGGTCAACTCCAGTGATGCTACAATGAAATTCTTAGGAATGGTGTTTTGACACATGAAGACATGTGTAGTGAGCAGGTGTTTGTTTGGGATGGCACCTCACTGTTTGCTTGCATTTCAGAGGAGAGGCAATTACACTGACAGGTATCAGATTCAGAGAGTGAAAGGCCACATGAGTTTTAAAGCATGAACAGAGCTTCCTGTGGCGGGGATTCATTGCTGTGGTCTCTCAGGGACTCTACTTTTTCCGAGCTTACAGAAACCACATCTCTGTTTGGAAAATATTTTTTGTTCCTTCCCTTGCTCACGTCATTACCGTTGCTATGGAGAGGAAGTGAGTGCCACATGGCATTGCTGGAAAAATCAACACTGACGTATTTTTGTACAGCAAATAAGCCATTTCATAGCTCGTTTTTTATTAGCAGAAGCTCACTAAAAATTGTCAGCACGCCAGAAAGGAAACATTCATTTGCTCAAACTACCTTGGAAATGAAAGTCTTGTGAAGGTTTATCAAGGTAATTCCCTCCTAATGATAGCGAAGAGGGTTAAATACATGATAGCCCATGTGAACTGAGGAAGAACAAAACGTGTGAAGCTATTAGGCATTACCTTGTATTATTTGGAACTTGTATCTTAGACATGTCCGTCCCACTGTTTTAAAATGTCTTAAACAATTGAATCTTTTAGCTGCGTGGCACTGCCGCATTGAGGTCTGAGCCTATAGAGGAGGTTAGGACTGATGTCCTTCTGTCCTATTTTTTTGTATCTCTCTTTACTTCCCTGCTGTAGAAGCCAAGGTGCCAAGTCAGATATCAGGGACCCATTTATGATGTCTTAGTATCAATACAGGATTCTCGGTTCATCTGAGGCTGGAGGCACTTACCAAAAACAAGATCCTAGACTCTCAGGGTTAAATGGAAAAAGCCATTTTTAAAGACTTGTAAATAATATATGATATTTCTGTTAAAGTGTTCTGAGTTTTATCATTATTAAGTAAATAATTAAGATTTTTCCATAAGGTAAGTACTTTGCCCAATCTGCGAGTTTTAGCAAATGGAAGAAGGGCTAAAGCATAAAAGGATTTAGAAGAGGAGAGAAAAGTATGTCACTGCTACTTAAATGCCATTTCCATCTGTGGTATTTGGTGGTATCTATGGAGTGACTGCAAATAGATACTCCATTATGAAGTGGAAATGTGCCTTTGACAATGTGCTTTAGATGCTGAAAACTGTGATGAGTTTTAATGAAAGCTATAAAATAAATGCACAATATTTCCACCTCTGAACCTATTGCTGGCAGATTTACTGGTTGTATTTTTCTTGCATTAAGAATGTGCTTTATGTGAGTAGCTGATTTGTTATGTCTTTTTTTTTCTTTTTTCTTTTTTTTGCTTGCAGTGGCACATCTAGTGATGAAATGTGCAACCTATACATTATGTATTACATGGAAGCCAAGCACGCCGTTTCTTTCATGACCTGTACACAGAATGTGGCTCCAGAACTGTTCAGAACCATACCACCAGAGGCCAATGTTCCAATTCCTGTGAAGTCTGATATGGTTATGATGCATGGACATCACAAAGGTAAAGCTCGTGCTCATTTAAAGTAAAATATGATTTTGTAGTTTCTATTTTCTTGTGTGTCTCACTTGACTATATAATTGATATTTAAATCATCCACCTTCGGGGCGCCTGGGTGGCTCAGTGGGTTAAAGCCTCTGCCTTCATCTCAAGTCATGATCTCAGGGTCCTGGGATTGAGCCCCGCATCGGGCTCTCTGCTCAGCAGGGAGCCTGCTTCCCCCTCTCTCTCTGCCTGCCTCTCTGCCTACTTGTGATCTCTCTCTTTGTCAAATAAATAAATAAAATCTTTAAAAAAATGATCTTCTATCATCACATATACACATAATCCAATTCCCACTTTTCCCTTTTTTATAACCTATCTACCTTCCTGACATGCCCCATCAAAATAGTGAAAGTGAAGAATCTAGTGGTGAAAGAGACCAGTTTGGGGACCAGTCCAATAAATGTAGTTCTTTCTTCATTTAATTCATGTTTTCTCGCTTCCTCATTTGATTCTTCCATAGTCAGTAATGACTTATGCAATCTGTGAATTTATATGCCGGCTTCTAAAGAGTGCTTCAGTTTGCCAATGAAAATGGTTATCGTCTCCAACCATACTCTAAATTATCTATTTTAATGGGCCTCCTTAAGCAGAGAAGAGTTCTTGATTTATGAGGCATTACTAATCTTGGCCTTTTTGGTCTCATTCTCAGAATTGTTGATGAACTTATTCTTCACCTGAAAAATGTTCATACTGATTGTCGTTTCATTAGTTTAAAATTGCCAAACCCACACCCTGTTGTACTGGATGAAGTATGCCGAGACTTTCCTGGGTTTTACAGATCCCATCGTAAAATGCCAGAGCAGCTTCTTATGTCTTTCTCTTGGAAATTTTATGAAACAAGTTTAATTAGCAATTAGGTCACTTATTAAGATCTTAACATACTTACAGAATTTGCCCTAAAATATTCTTAAAGTATCCTTAAAATGTCACTACATTTACTGAAAGAATAGTTGGTCTCGTTATTAAGTCAAGTCTGGTAAGTGGTGGTTACACTGGAGGTTTTGTGTGTGTGTGATTTAGAGTATTTCTACCATATAAATTCTTAATACTGTTGTTTTTATGAAACATAAGATCCTGAAAATATTTTATTGTTGGTATATTACAGTAAACTATTCAGCGTATACGATATGTCCCACAAATTTATGCTCAGCTTTTTTAATCCTTTACAGAAACAGAGAACAAAGATAAGACTTCTTTACTACAGCAGCCAAAAGGAGAAGAAGAAGTATTAGAACAGGGTATGTACGCATAGTTTTATAACTAGGCCTGAAAAAGTATTCATGTTCCAATTGGGCAACCAACTTTTAAGTTACTGAGATATTTTAGGTCTCTTTATCTGCTTCCATCCCTGTGTACATCTGTTTTTATATATACTACATAATTCATGAGAAAATGGTCACTTGGTGTACTTTTGCTTTGAAAGTAGAATTCCTTGATGTAATTTAAACCCATTCGATTTTTCCATTTTTGTTTTAGTTTTTTTAATATGGTAACTTTTATATGTAGTGCAAATATAATCATTAGAAACAATCGGTGGGATGCTTTTGAAATCTAAAGGACTTTACCATTTAAAATCTTGTGTACTTTGGGTGATGTGCTCATTGACTATATTTGAAAGAAATTAAGACTTAACCTTCATCTTGCCTCTCTTAAGTCATTCTTCTCTGCCTTCAGTAAAATAGGAGGGATTATTAACATAAGCATTTGTAGTTTTGAGTGAAGTTGCCATCATGAGTTAAGAAAGCATCATTCTTCCTCTGATCTATTTCTTTGAAGTAATAATACTTTATCCTTGTGTGTGATATACTGCAAGTATTGGCACAGAAAAATTATTCTTTTCTATCTTGTTTTCCTACCAGTTGTTTCAAAGATGATACTTTGTGTTAGGCATTGGAGTATGTTATCAAGTCATTTTTGCTCTAGATAGGATATATTTTAAAGCATTATTTTAATGTTCATGCAAGCATGCGTCTTACGACAACATAAAGTGTACAGGAAATAGGATTTTTCTTTTGGCAACAGAGAGCAATTTCTCACTCTTTGGATATTGTAAACCACTATTGGAATTCTTCAAAACGTATTCTATTAGGTCTAGGTCAAAGACAATATTCTTGCATTAAGAGTATTTACAAAGGTGAAGAATCCAGACTTTTTGAAGGAAGACATAACATTCTGAAAGGGAATTAGGGGAAACTATAATATAAAAGTTTCTAAATTATATAGAGTATGTTCCATAACATTTAATTATAACAAAGTGGCCTCTGGAAAAAGAATACAACTTTAGCTCAAAATTGTTTCTACTTTCCTATTAAGTCAAAAAAAGGGAGATGATTTTATACTATATAGTCTATATACTAAATGGCTCATACTAAACTATTGAGTATAATTTAAAATAGTTAAATTTATCAATCTGTGTATATAATTGTAAGGAAGTTGGTAATAATAACATAAAGTAGTAACACTGTTTGCTACAACTGTACTGAAATTTGTTCTGATTTGAAATGAATTATTTTGAGATTGAATGCACTATTTGAAATACATGCCTTTGAAATAATTTGAGTCATCTTAGAATACATTTTGAAATACTACCATATGTGATAAAGTATAGAATGAGACCACCACTTAGAGGATGCGTCTTATAAAATGGTAAGTTTCTATGGAAACTGAGGCTGATCTGCTTTCATTTTTAAGTTATTTGAGTTGATCAAGGGAGACATTGAAACTTCTGAATGATTAGAAACCCAGAGATTTCATTTGCAGAAAAGCCTTAAATGTTACGTTTAATCTGTTCTTTCCAAATAAGATTTAAGAGGTGTCCTGTATACCTAAAAACCAGATCCTCTAAAACGCTTTCATATTTTGCCATTCGTTAACCCTTTCATGTTTGATCATTTATGTATATAATATTAAGAAGTTTAAATATACCCAAAGCCTTACTGGTTCCACAAAAGAATTCTGTGGACACAGAAGAAATTATTTTCTTAGAGTTAGTGTTTTATTCTACTTATGAATAAAAATGCTATAAAGTGATTTAACTTGGGAAAAATGTTCTTCTGACTGAATTTTCATACTGCAGAAAATAGGCTATGTCATTCATATGTTGAAATTAGTGGGTCCATCAAAATGTCACCTGCTAGGTTATGTGAAGGCAGATAACTAACCAAAAGCTATTTCAATGTCCAGTGTAGCCCATATATTATTCTGTAGGTCTTTGGGCACCACCAGCCTAGAATTTAAAGAGACTAGAGAAATATACCAAGTGCATATTTGTACACATAATCTTATTTGATTTGTTGATGAGATCAATATATCTCCTTGCAGTACATAGGCCAGATCTACTCATTACTGAGAGAGTATCCCATTCTCCTCAGAGTTGTTTGCACAAAATGTGCATTTGTATTAATTCCCGGGGAGATAAATTAGCCAGGTAGCTAATAAGAGGGCTCTAATTATTCAAATAAATTATGCCACATCTGCTGATTTCTAAGTAAGCCCTCCAGCTCAGCCTTTTGCCTTATTTTGGTGCTCTGGCCAATGCAATTTATGTTCAAGTACTCGGCCAGCTTGTATTGATTCTTTAAATATTTTAAATCCCCAGTAAATAAAAGCTGTGAATCATTTCAGTTGTGCTAGCCACAAGTTAACAGACGGCATCTATGTTGGTCACACAGAGGATGTCAAACCCCCATTGGAAATAGAACAGTGGTGGAGCAGGAAGGAAAAGAGCCCAAACGTCAGAGGACATGTATTCAAAGGCAAGTTCTGTACGCATCGGTGGCTAAATAACATAGTTGTGCCTGGATAGCACAAACAATGTGGTTTTTACTTCCTATCTTAATACACTGGAAAGCATATAGGAAGATAAAGGTCAGGATATGTAATAAATGCTCTGTTAGAGGAAAGGATGACTTTTACTAAGGTAGTAAAAAAGACAGAAATATTCATATGCTATAGGCTGAAAAAAATGTGGCTGTGTCACATTATTTATCTAATACTCTGTTTCTCAGGAGGAATAGAAGTTTGGGTTTATTTTTCTCCCGATTACAAAAATAACTATTAATTTTTGTCAGAATATTAATCTTGATGGGAGATTTTACTAGTTTAAAAGGAACAGTTGAGTTACGCGAATCTAGGTAGTGTTGCCCAGCCCGCGCTTACAAACCCTCTCACTTTCTGCAGTATCCTTATCTGTATTTGCTTCCTGAAGAATGAAATTTGCTGTAAGTCTCCAGTATCTCAGACCTATCTCAAAAGATGTAATTATGGAGATACCAGAAGAGCCTCATTACGTGACAACTTTCTGTCAGGTTGTCCTGGATCATGCAACAATGGGACATATTTTAATGAGGCTTTAATTAAGTCTGTGGGGGGTTATTTATTTATTTATTCTTTAGATTTTATTTATTTATTTAACAGAGAGAGACACAGCGAGAGAGGGAACACAAGCAGGGTGCATAGGAGAGGGAGAAGCAGGCTCCCCGCTAAGCAGGGAGCCTGAGATCAGGGCCCAAGCCAAAGGCAGATGCTTAAGGACTGAGCCACCCAGGTGCCCCAACTGTGTATATGGGGGGGGGGGTTAAAACATAATGCTTATTTGACTGATTTGCTAAATATTATTCATTTAAAAAGATATAGAATTTACAGAAACAACTTAAGAAGCAAATGAAAATCATCCATCGTCCCTAGAAATATGGGTATATATGTACATCTCAGTGTGAAATATATATTATAGATAAATTTTTTAAAGATTTTATTTATTTGACAGACACAGAGAGATCACGAGTAGGCAGAGAGGCATGGGGGGAGGAGGGGAAGCAGGCTCCCTACTCAGCAGAGAGCCCGATGTGGGGCTGGATCCCAGGACCTTGAGATCATGACGTGAGCTGAAGGCAGAAGCTTTAACCCACTGAGCCACCCAGGCACCCCAAGATACATTATTTTAATAACATTCAGATCATGTGTGCATAGTTTTGTATCCTGTTTTTTAAATAGTATATATTAAACATTTCCCCCAGCTTTAAAAAATCATTGGCAAGCGTGATTTTTATTGCCTGCATATTATGTGTATGTTCCTGCCATACTGCTTTGAGACTAGCCTATTTGTCTATAGGTGAGCTAATCTGTGATGGAGTTGATTATGCCTGCCTCCAAGCAGAGAAACACTAATAGATATTCACAATGAACTGAAACATTACTGTCCTTTGAAACCATTGTAAGTGAAGAATTGCCTATGTCTGTAATAAGTACAATAAGCTAAACAATAAAACTCAATTAGACATTGATTCTAAGGGGAGGAAATGAATCCTGGGAGACTATAGAATAAGAAGGGTGGTATTGAGGTCTTCCAGAGCAGACCCAGGAACATATCCTTTACTTATAGCTGGCCCTTTTAGGCAAGTCAAGTGTGTTTTGTAAGTTGTCTTTATTTCTTAGGCATCATGATGTCATATATATGTTCACTCTACCAGCGGAACAACCTGAGCTTTCTAAAGCATTGTTTGGATAAGGAATAGGGGTTGAAACCAAGAGTTTTACCAGCTTCAAGCAAGAATCTATGCAACTACTATTAGGAGTTCTGTTTCAAATGTTGCTCTTCCTTATAATTCAAAGTAAAGGTGCAATATTAAAATTTATGTTAGTCGTATTGAGAAGATTTGATGTCTTAAAAAAAAAAACAAACCTCATGGCAGAGCTGAAAGCCAAAACCTACAATACCAGTTGTCCTTGTTATTGTATATTATACGCTAGACAGCATTTCTTTCGCTGCAGAAAGGGCCTTTACCATGTTTTATTCAGTGTGCTCCAAACTCTTCTCATTGTAGTCTTTGTGCCCTCATACAATCAATCTTTCTACTCAAAGGTCAGCATGAGCGACTATATTCCCAAGGCAGAGAGAATATGACAAAAATACAATTTGTAGAGGGAAAACACTCCATGACCCCAGATAGTTAAAGGTCTTCAGACACCTTCTGTGAAACAGAATAATTTCACAGTGGTTTTATGCTAACAAAAATGAATTACCATTGGCATTTTTTATCAAATAAGCAGAATCAAGGGAACACGGTTGCAAGTTGAAAAGACCACAGTCTACCGTAAATGCTTGTTAAAGTAATAGTTGGAGTGATGCAGGAGGAGGAGTGATTTCCGAGAGGAGTGATGCAAAGCCTGGACTTAATAACTAAAATTTACATTTCTTTGCTTTGTTCAAAATAGAATACTCCCTTCATTCCCTACTAAAGTACAAATGATTTTAGTAGCATCTTCTCAGCTAATTCCAAGCACCCACAATGCCACTTTGCTGTTTGAAAGAGGATACAGTTCTTGTTTGTATTCCCATTCGCCAAACATTTATCAGTTCATTATGATTTATGAGCAGCTCACAAGTCTTTATATATTGAACTCATCTATCAAGCACAATTCTAAATACCCCCCAAGGCGCTGGGAAGCAGAGGGGATGCTGTTTTGAATTGGCTTCCTAATAGCAGAATAGGCAGATGAGAACCATCATTTATCACACAGTTGTGCTTTCTGATACACATCTGTGTGCATGGTAGTTGCAAAACCCATCATCTGCTAACTTCTCCTTTTTTATATTTGTCTCCTTTGTTCAACTCAGCAAAAGAAAAAAATAATAAAGTTTTGCCTCATTTGCGATCCTTGAGCTGGTCGTCATGATCGTGTTTTAATTCATGAAGGCAAGTAGGATCAATGTTAGTGATAAGTCAACATGAATCAACTGACCAGAAGGGAAAATCAAGTAGGACTGAGTGATAAACCAAAATATTGAAATCTGGAAAGAAACGCTTATATATTTTCATTCTTCATCTCTCTCTCATTTGTCAGTTACTAAGTTCCATGTTGCTGTCTCATTAGCTCGGATACTTGGCATACTTTGTCAGTGGCTAAACTGCTGATGAACATCCTGTTCACTTTCCAGTTACCACAGAAATCACAGAGCAATAACAAAAGTTGTTTGTTTTAGGTAATAAAGTCCTAGTGACACGTGTAGGAAATGGGACTTCATATTCTGAAGATTACCAAAATGTTCCTGATCAATTTTTTAAATGCCTCCACAATTAAGATTTTTACACTGTCGAAAAGTAGAGATACTTATTTTTTATTCAGTAATTTTAAAACATTTTTCTTAAAAAAAAAAAAGAAGAAGCAAAAACTCATGGGGCAATTTTTCAACATGCGTTTCTCTTTCAGTTTATCTCACCATAATCCGGAAAGTAAACCAGAGACATTTTCATGTTGATGGCAGGGAATAGTGAATGGTCCCTACTAACTAGAAAAATGCCCATTGAGTCATGAAGTAGTTAATGCAAGCACACAACTTAACGAATTGGGAGTTGAATTGGGAGTCAGATTTTCTCCCACTGTGCTGTGTTCTTTTTCCTGGCACGTTAGCTGCTACCACAGTCATGTTTTCCAAATCCAGACCCACACAGCCAAATTACTTAAAAGAACTAGAATATTTCTGCATTTTACAAGATAAGAATCAAAGTTTGAGTGAGAAAAAGAAGGAAATGAACTCACTGCAGCCGAAAATCATCAAAGAGATATTTTTATTGCTATTGAGAGCAGAAGCAAAGGGTGACATTTTAAACAAATTATTATTCATTGCAGATCAATTTACTGAGTACCTACTGTGATAGGAATAGTAGTAATCACTGAAAATATGACAGTAAGAAAGAGGACACCCCAGTACCTGGGCTCAGAAGACAGTTAATTTAAATAGAAAAAAAAATTAAATATATTAAGATTGTCAGGTCCAAGGTAAATTCACAGGAGTTTATTGGCCATTATGGGGTGGGGGGGGGGGGGAACCTGGATCCAGTAAAGTGATCAGTTAGAAGGTGGCCCCCTCATTCAGGTTACTCCTTCAAATCCCTGTTCATCTTCCTCCTAGATGTGCAGGTTAGTCCTTTACCATTAATTACCTTGTCTAAAATGAGAACAAGGAGTATTTTGTAGATATTAAATGTGTTCAATTGTATAAAGCAACTCAGCAAAGTAACTGGGTAATGCTAAGCTCACAGACAATATTAGCTATTACTATTATTATCATGTGTAGTTTATAAAGTGCTAGTTTTCTGTTACCTCTGTCAACAAAAGGTATGGTAACTGTATATCCCAGTTCTTTCAGGATTATCCTAGTTTATCCCTAGTATAAATATTAAACAACACCCTTTTTCTTCTCAAAAATATCTCAGATTGGGAAATAAATTACATGGTTATCTTAGCAGTGGGAGCCAGAATTAAACTAGAGAATAGCACTATGAAATACATAGGTTGAAAGAGCTGAGAAATGGGTAGGGTATAACCAAGGAGTGTCCAGGGGTTGTGGACTGCCATTGCAAGTCAGTTCCTCAGAGGTAGAGCTGCTTTATACCATTACAGATAGATGTTGACATTGAAGGCAGGGATGAAAATTGGTTCTGAGGAAGGAAGAGAAAAGACCTTCAGCATGCCAATCAGATGATAAGAATCCCAAATGAGTCCTCGTGGTAGGGAGTGAAAAAATGACCTTGACATATCAGCATTGACGAATCAGTTGACTTTGTGATTCACTGGTGACAGAGGGTCGAATCCAGCTTTCTGGATGGATTGACCCAAAACACATTTCATCATCAAGAGAGATACCATAAAAAAGATGAAGTATGGGGAGGAGATTAAGAGCTCAGTTTTAGACATGTTGAGTTCAAAATTCCTATGAAACAGACATCCAAGTGGAAATTTCTAGAGGTGGTTTTATCTATCAGTTTGGTAGGAGGAGAGCTCCAGATATGAGAGTCATTTGTTTGGAGGCAGCAGCTGAAGCCTGATGAATGGCTGATATTTCTTAACAGGAAGAGGCCTTTACCAGGGGGAAGAAATGATGCCTGATAGACCTCAGAAAACACCAGCATTTTTATATGTTGGGCAGAAGACTAAGAGAAAGCAAAGATGACGGGTCAAGAAGATCTAGAAAGAACAACATTATAAGAAGAGAGTTTCCGAAGGGACCAGTGGGTCAAGATGAAGGGTCTCTTGGCTTTGGCAACTAGGAGCTCTTGAGCAGCTCGTGAAGAAGTCATACGGGGTGAAAGAAGATGTAGAAGCAGATGCCTTTGGCCTCAGATATGAGGACGTGTGAATGGCCTTGCAGTGTCCAATATGGCAGACACTAGCCACATGTGGCTATTTAGAATTGGATATAAATTGATTGAATGCAAGTAAAATTAAAAATTAAATTCCTCAGTCACACTAGCCACATTACAAGTTCTCCAGAGCCCCGTGTGTCTAGTGGCTTTCATGTTGGGCAGCACAAGTATAAGGACATTCCTACGATCGCAGAAAGCACTATTAGACAGCTGGGATTGTTAAAGGAAAGGGAAGGCAGAAAAGTTTCAAAGATGTAGTGCGTCAGAGGAAGGTCTCTCTTGCCTCCATGTTTGCTCAAGGTAAATGCAGAGTGAGTATGCTTTTAACCTGAGTCAAGCCTTTGGCAAAGAAGCTGTATTGGAAAAGAAAGGAAAGCATTTGGGAAAGGCTCCGGGGGTACTGAGAGGGCTGGCATCCAGAATACTGGAGTAGGGATAGTTCTTTCTCCAAAAACAGGCAGACACAAAGAAAGAAAGAGAGAGAGAGAGAGATTGAGAGACAATGCAAGTACCACTTTCTTTGGTAAAGCTAGGAAGCAAATCACTACAAAGCCATAGTGACTTGGTGAGAAAATATGACTATAAATTTAAAGGGGCTTTTTTTTCCATTATGAAAATCCCAATACTTGAATATGACATAAGAACTGATTTTTTTCAAATTTTAGATGAACAAATTGAAACAGATGTATGTGCATGCTGCAACTAGAGATTATGTCTCTTTTGATGGTGATTATAATAGCTACACTTTGGTGATGATACCTACTTTAGGATATACACTAGATTGGGCCTTTTACTTCTCGAAATGCACAAAACAATTCTGAAAGGTTGTAGTAATTCATTGTCTTTATAACATTAAGTAACTTGCTTAAAGGCACTGAATAGCCACTAAGTGTCAGGGTTGGATTCAAACAGGGGTGTGAAATACACACTAGACATTGAGCAGTAACAATCCAGAAGGACCTGAATGCTGCAGGGACACAGATTCCGACGATCAAGGAAGGCTTCTTGGACATAAGCGACACCAAAGTAAGATCTGAAGGCTTAGGAGCTAGTTGGTCACAGGGGAGCGAGTGTCCCAGGAAGAAGAAACAACATCTTAGAGTTGATGTTCCCCAAGGAAGGGGAAGCCATATGTCTGTACCGTAAACTGAGAAGAAAGAAGGGAATGTTGAGAAATGAACCTGGGGCAGAGACCACACAATTTCCTCTGTTTATTTTCTCCTCCACCCATTGCACTCAAGGTTAGATATATATGGCTCAGAAAAATACTTAACATTTCAGGATTCCATCTACCTAGTACCGCAGAAGAGAAACACTCTCTGGTTTGCGCCTAAGGATGTAGGAGATAGCCATCTAGTGGTCTCTCTCTCTCTCTCTCTGTTACATGTAATCTCTATAAATGAGATGCAGCCCTGCAGCTCTGTTTTCATAAGGCCAGTGCAGTCTCTGTGCAGCCAAACCCATTACACCACTGAAGTTTTATTTTCCTAACCCAGTGATCATTGTGAATGACAGTTTCAAAGGGACCGGAGCACTGTGCATTTTCTATTTCATCACGACTCTTATTTTACTGACACACCTGAGTAACTATGCAGAGTGGCGACTCTGCGTTCCTCCATCAATATTAGCCTAACGAAGTGGATTCAAGTTTTCAGGTGCTGATTTTCATCTGTCCCTGACATAATCTTGCATTTTTTTTTCTGTATACATGTTTCACTGCACAACAGCACATTAAACTATGTTCAGTGTGTGGAGCAGGAGAATTTAGCAGCAATGGATTAATTTCTTTCCCATGAGGCCAAATGCCACCGCGGCCTGACAGATCTGGTTGAGGTGTAATTTGCTTTGTTCATTTTACTGAGATTGGCCCTATTACTTGGTAATTATTTTTTGACTGAAGGTTTCACCTGGGATAAGCTGCTTTCATGGGCAAGAATTGAAAACCTACTTGAATCATTAAACCAAGACTGTTTGTAAACATGACAGGATCTCTTAGCATCATTTTGGAAAGACTTCATATCCCCTCGCGCCAATTTTTAAATAATACATTCTTCAGTGAAATGTATCATAGCTAAACCAGTTATCATTTTCATTTCCTACTGGTCATAAAAATAAGATTTTATAAATGTTAACTGATGATGCTATAAATGTAATTAAAACGTAAGCAATAGGACCCCACAGTCATAACAGATTTCATTAGCAGCACTTAGAATAGGGTGAGGAAAAAGTAGAAATGAATGTTTGTTACCTTTGGGTTTGGTTTTAAAAAGCAGATTCATGTTTCTATTGAGAACATAAACATGCTTCCCATTCACATAGTTGATGTAAATGGATTTAAAGCCATAGATGTAAATGATGAGGGTTAAAATGCTTCACGAAACTTCTATGGTCATATTTTATATCTGTCATAATGCTTTATAAATCATTGTTGTCATGGAATTGGGTTATCATATCCGAGTTTACTTTTTAGTATAGAAAGACATGAAATACGTTTTAGTGATGAATCATTCCAGTGATATTAGTCTATTAAAATCTTCTCTTTTGCTTGAAAGTGATTTAAAGTATTCTTGCAAAATTATTTTTCAGGAATTTGTTCATTTCTGGTTTGACTTGAACCACGGGAGCTACTTACAGGAGCACTGCCAACAAAATAATAATAATAATACTTTGGTTTTCCACTTTCCAAAGAGATGCGTATCTTTTAGAGTTCTTGTGTTTTATAGCATATGCTGAAAAATACACATTTAATTTCTTGTACATTTTCCTCTAGTAGGCTTGGAAAGACAACTTCAAAGGGTTTTCCTTGAAGATAGCCGCTTTCTGATGTAGCTGTTGATAATATTTTTAGAAATCTGATGAACCCTAACTTCCAAATCATTCCATCTCTACTGTGAGAATCATTTATTGAAAGATGCCATGCAATCACATATGCATTGTTTTGTTTCCACTAATATGCAAATAGAGGTTATCTGGTGTTATTGACTCCAAGATAACAGAAGGAAATAGGTGTATAAAATGAAATGTGAAGCATATTTTTTTTCATTGTTCTTGGAAAATCATCATTTTTCCCCTCCTGCTTGAACATCTGAGAGCAGCCTTCTCTCTTACTTATTATGACGAATCAAGAGATGGTATTCTTAAGGCACAAAGTTTTGTAAATTTTGCAATCCTACCAACCCTCCACCCCTTATCTCTTCTCTTTTTTCCGCAGGTGATTTCTATTCACTACTTTCCAAGCTGCTAGGAGAAAGGGAAGATGTTGTTCATGTGCATAAATATAATCCTGCAGAAAAGGCAGACTCAGACTCAGAATCAGACCTGGTAGCTGAGATTGCAAACGTAGTCCAAAAGAAGGATCTTGATCGATCTGATGCCAGAGAGAGTGCAGAGCATGAGGAGAGGGGCAATGCTATTCTTGTCAGAGACAGAATTCACAAATTCCACAGACTAGAGTCTACTTTGAGGCCAGCAGAAAGCAGAGTTTTGTCATTACAGCAGCCTGTACCTGGTGAAGGCACCTGGGAATCAGAACATACAGGAGGTGCGTTTAGGGCTTCTTTTAAAGAATAAATTGTGAAATGCTACAATCCACATTAGCAAAATCTGAAGGGAATAAAAATGAATTGGTGAAAAAACATGCCATCAAAAGAACTTATCAGGAAAAGAAAAAAAAAACATTACTCCGATCTGAGTTATCAGATATTACCTTTGTTTGAGTTTTTTTTTATTGTTTTGGTCTGATACTACATAAATTCGGTGTCCATTCAATCTATGAGCCAGAATTACCAGGATCAAAAATATCTATATGATGTTGGGGAGGGTGGCACATGAAATTCAGGGTAACAAATTCTTAACCAAATCTGTATTCTCCATTTTGCTCAATGGAAAGAAACAGAAAATTCAGCACCTGATATGTAAAGTCTCAGTGTATGAAATGCTTATATGTGACCTCCTTTTAAGGTGATTAAGTTCCTTGCAAAGGAATCTTATACTTCCAACATTCTCTTCCAATTGACTTGTAAAATATAACCATTTTTATGACTTTGATTTCTTAAGTTACATTATCAGTTACTATCTTAATTGGAAAATTGAGTAGTTATTTCTGAGGGGACCTCCAGCAAGTCAGAAACTTTCAGATTTATCGCTATTTCTAACCAGGACTGGCTTCTGTAATTAGAGGACAATAATGTTATTCCCTTCGGATTTCTTTCTGTACCGGCAAGCTGTGGATGCCTCACCTTTGTCTTTAACTGTGTTGTGGCCTCTGTCGTATTGATTGTGTTTCATGTTCATTTGCTAATGTGGAAAGCCAGATAATACGGCATGTGGAGATAATCTCTGAAAAAGTGACGGGTATGGGTTCATGGCAGCTGTCCATGCGTGGGCTGGAATGGCGCAGGCGGCCAGCTTGGTGTTTTCAAATACAGCTTTGCAAGAAGCCATAAATTATTTAACACCCAGCTGATTTTTATTTATAATTGAAAAAAATTAAGCATGAGGTGCCTTTTGCTCACACAGACGTTTCAAGCCCTGTCCATCGGGACGGATCTAATCGTTTCTACGGGATGTTAACTGGGACCCAGATTTTTACGTCTTCATATTTAAATAGGATCAGCCCTGCTCTGACTTCTTCTAAATTTATCTAATGAAAGTGTGTTTCTCAAGAGGGGGTCCCCGAACTGCATTGCATCAGAATCACATAGAGTGCTTATGAAAAATCTAGACTCCTGACTCCTATCAGAGAACAACCAAACTGACATGTCTGAGTGTGGTGCCTAGAAAATCTGCAGTTTTTCGTGCCTCTGTCCATTTCATAGACAAGCTTCAGTGTCTTTGTGAGCCCCGTATGAAAGACAGTAAATGGTAACCCATACAACATGAAAATATAAAAGGCAGAAGGGCCTCGTTGGTGAGAATACAATTCTATTCAAGTGTGAAATGTTAGAGTTGCAGCCTACTTCATTCCATGACTTCTCTCTGTCAATCCTGAATTTGAAAAAATATGGTAGTTATTGATAGGTATCCTAAGTGTCCATTTAAAATCATAGTTTGACTTAAAGCACTGTATTTAAAAACCTATTTGCTTTTCTAAGGAAGAAATATTTAAAATACCCCAAGTACATTTACTTGCTAGATGTCATAACTTATAGGGTGGTCAAAATGGCAGTGCCCAGGGAGAAAATGTTTCTGCATGATCTGGGTTAGGAAATTTCCTTTGACTTTAAATATGTGGGTAAATGTGACTGAATTAAATAAAACGATGAGTCATAGAAACATACAGCATGAATCCTAATTATAGAAAGGAAATGTGCATGTATTTCCTTTCTGAAATGATTTATTTTAGTGTTACATCACCACCCCGATTCAAAACTTTTTAAACATTAAATTCAAAATAGCAAAACTTATTTTTAGGTAAGTCTTTTTCTTTTCAATTTTCTTTCACTATTTACCATAACACAGTGCATTAGCTAACCTCAACTGAAAACGTTTCATTCCTTTGTGTAAGCCAGAGAAAGACCTATCCTCAGGAAGCTTCCATTTGCAAAGAAGAAAGTAGGAAGTTACTAGCATACAATACCCAAATAAAATATATTAGTAGTCTAATTCATGTGTATTTCCCAGGGTATAAATAAGGGAATAAATTTGATGGATAATTTTCCATTGTTTTTCTCATATCCTTTCTTTACTTCAGACAAAAGTGAGAATGGGATTCTAATTGGCTGGAAGAATTAACTGTCTCCCTAAAATGCCCAGTGCGCTGTAAGGAATTATACTAGCTTCAAAGAAGAAGGTGGTCTCTCATATGAGATTATTACTGAAACAAAAGTGTAAAGCTATCATGTTGCTCAATATTATAGCTTATACTCATTTCCTATATCTTTGAGACCTATTTTAATTTTCAGAAGATACTGAAGCCTAGAGAATTTAACCCATTTCAATGAGGTCACAGAGTCTGAATTTAAAACTCAGACTTTATGACTGAACTTAAAAGTAGAATGTGCACCGTCTGGTTCTTTACACTTCATTACAGTTGTGCTCAAAATACAGGCTTAATTGGTTTGCCCAGTTCAGATACACCTCCCCGGAGCTCTGGACCATCACTGCTTAGAGGCTGGAGAGTTCTACTCGGGACCCTGTTCTGATGTCCGTAGTTCATGGCATCAGTGCCACCCAATACAGGGGCATTTTATGCTGCAGCACTTGAGATTCCATGGACTGGATCATATTTTGGAACTGTAATACAGTAATGGATTCCATCCAGCTGATTCGCATGGTCAGAGGTGAAATATTGATCAGCTCAAAAATCTGGATGTGACTGTGTGTGGCAGGGCAGGCCTAGGACCACCTGAGGGCCTACCTGTGTTCTCTAGAACACAGAAAGTACCTAATAAATGTTGTAATACATTAACAATAATTATGGTTATAATTGCCACCATTAATTAAGGTTGGATTAAGATTTCAAAATTTTAAACACCACAGTGATAGAACTAAATATTAATTACTTTAACTTAAGCAGCATCCATGAGAGAATTTTCTTGGAATGTGTAAGAAAGCTGTAAAATTTGGTACTCCACTTTGATAAATTCAAAAAATGACTTGGCAGTGTTCTACCGTAATGGAAGTTTGTGGTTCTTGAAATCTCTGATCACTTATATCGATCTGCCTTGTTGGTTGCTTGTGATATAGGATATACAGTTGTGAAAATATTCAGCTAGGTAAACTGAGAAGCAAATACAATCCTTTTTACACTTAACGTCATTTGGTTTCTACCATTAGTTTGATTTTGATATCTGTATGAAACAATATTAGTAGGATAGGTATAAAATCTTAGTCTTTATTCTAGTTGCCTTCTGGAAACCAACCACATTGAAAAATAAGTTTAAAACTACAGATTGCTATTTTTAGTGGCAGATTTGATTGAACTGCTATTTGCTGGCATATGGAAGTCTGATTCAACATATATTGCATACCTCTGGACATCAAAAAATAATATCTGCATTTGTGTGATGCTTCTTATCAGTGAAAAGAACTCACAGCCTCTTTAAATATTCTTATGAATATTTGGACATCAAAAAATAATATCTGCATTTGTGTGATGCTTCTTATCAGTGAAAAGAACTCACAGCCTCTTTAAATATTCTTATGAATATTTGGATTTTACTTAATTTCTGTGAACAACTTTTAACTCACTCAGAGTCCACACTTTCTAACATATTTCAGTCATACGCTTACCTCTAGGTTCACATCTTATAGGACCCCCAAGGTAAAATAAAGCATTCAGTTGATGAGATTTCTCTCTGGAGGGAATAATAAAATAATAAAAACACATACAGCCCTCCCTGTGAGCCAGGCTAGGTGTTTTAGATGCATTAACTTATTTAATCCCCATAACGACCTTACTTATCAACGCATTTAGAGGGGAAGAAACTGAGGCAGAGAAAGATTAAGTCACATAGCTCAAGTGCGATACCTCATGGAACCACAATTCAAAGCCAGTCAGGCTTGGTCCAAGTTTTGTTTTTTAACCACTTTGTTATTCTGCCTCTCACAATAGCATAAAATAGATAGATACGTATATACATACATACATACATACATACATAATAGTTGGGAAGGCCAGAGGGAAGCATGATGGCTGGTTTCTGTCCAATCATTCCATCATCTCATCTACAATTATAATAACACTAGGTGTAGATTACTTTAAGATTTTATTTATTTTATTTGAGAGTGAGCATGAGTGGGGAGAGGGGCAGAGGGAGAAACAGACTCCCCACTGAGCAGGGAGCCTGATGTGGGGCTCAGTCCTGGGACCCTGAGATCATGACCTGAGCCAAAGGCAGACACTTAACTGATTGAGCCACTCAGGTGCCCCAAGATGGAGATTACTTTCGATCCTACTTTCTCAATTAGTATCCAAACATTTTGACCAAGTTGAAGATCTCATTTGCAATTAAATTTTAAAAAGAAAAGAAATTCTGCTAGTGCTTTTGAGCCCTAGTTATGTCTTCTCTTCCTCACTT
Source organism: Nasua narica (assembly GCA_028533885.1). Taxonomy (NCBI): domain Eukaryota; kingdom Metazoa; phylum Chordata; class Mammalia; order Carnivora; family Procyonidae; genus Nasua; species Nasua narica. The sequence goes on from CM052809.1 coordinate 71,137,734, forward strand.
CATCCCCATTAAATGAAACATAATTTAGGTCTTGTTTTCTTTCTGACTTGGGTATAAATATTTCTCCTGTAGTTTCAGTTAATTATAGTTACTGCTGGCACTGCTGATGAATAACAGTCTCTGACCAAAGTAAGGCATCTTTTCCTCACTAGATGATAATTCGCAAGTATAGAAAAAGCCACCACTACCTTCTGTTCTTGTTGAAGCTGTCTAGTGATTTCATCAGGGTCTTTTACTTAAAATTAAATCTGAAGAGTCCCATTTCACTGAAGTGAAGTCACAGCTCTGGGTTTGAAATTATATTTTTTCTCAACTTTATTTAATTCTGTTCATTCTTCTGTAACACAGATGAATGAATGCCCTTTTAAATGCTTATTAATAATTTCATATGAAAGCAGCATTGATCACTAACATTAATCTCTCTCTGAGAGAGGTGTAATTCATTAATTCTTAGTGATTTATTGATAACAATTTTAATAGTAATGTTTAATTTTTTCTGAAAGTAGTAACTTTTTTCCTAAATATACAGCCGGAATACGGCTACACATCTACCTTTATAATGCATGTAAGAATTCTTCTGAAATAATTCTATTGTTTGACATCTGAATTTAGAGGAATTGACACTTAGATTTGGGAAAGGTTTGCCCGAGGTCATGTATAAGAAATTTGTATTAATTTTCAAATTAAAACTGGAAGGCTACAACATTAATCACAGACTAAATCACTTCATAAATGAAGCTGAGAGAAATCTGAACTCTAATTTTTAACTTCTCCATGATTGAAAATGTTATGTTTAAGTTAGAACACAAATATATTTTATCATATAATTTCCTTAATAAGGATTTGGAATATTCCTTAATTGGGGATTAGAAAATAATGATCCTTGATACTGGTGACTGAAGGTTAGCCTAAGCCTACACTTCCTTTCCTGTGAAATGAGAAAATGACCCAGGAGGGGCCAGTGCTCTACTGGCATTCTGTGATTCTCATGTAACGATGGGCAGAGATAGGAAAAACCTCGGGATTAATTCCATATCCATGTGCCACCGGTCCTAAATGATTGCCTGGATTCTTGACCATTTAATCTTGAAAGGCACAGCCTTTAACCATCTAATGACAAAAAATATGGTGGCACTGGAAGCAAAAACAATAATTAGCCAAGCTAAAATTCACAGAGGAGAACATGAACTCAGTTTTCCTTTAACCATTTTAGAATTTCTAGTTAACATAAGGACCTAGATCCTGAGAATTTTGAGATCTTAGGTAATCTTAAGAAATGTTATATGATATTTGAAAATAAACTTTAAAATAATATGTAATATTATATATAAATAATATATAAAGAAATAACATATAAAGAAAATATAATCTCTCCAAAAATTTTGCCATGCACAATGTAGTTTTCCTTGGCATTGACTCAGTACTGAAAGAGCCAGGTTGGTCGCAGTGTTACTATTCTTACTTCCTTACATATTATCTTTACTATTCTGAAAATTCACCAGAAGTATAGATTTTAATAAGTACGTTCCAGATATTTACACTGCTTTTCCTTCTTGAAAATTTCTACCCTAAAGGGACTCTCATATCTAACAAAATAGGCTGTTAACAACTTAATCAGTCACTGCTTTTTGCAGACTTTTGAGCACTTACCAATCTGAGGTCAGTGATCATTGGGATCATTCATAGCCAGATTAAAGTTTATTACACAGCATTTCCAGTATTTGATGAAATTCACATTTGTCCTCAGACAATATAGTTCTTTTGGACCCTGTGTGTCTTTCTTATCAGAATTAGTATCTCTGGACCTTCACGAGTACCTAGCTTCCAGTGCTTGCTGGTGAACCCCTGAACAGAAATGTTCCAGGAAACACATTTGTTTCTTTTCTTTAATGAAAATAATTAGCCAGTTATCATTTTTATTGAGTCTCTTAACAGTGTCTTTAGCATAGTGCTGGGGGTAAAAAGAGATAGTACAAGTGAATTACAAGATGCTAAGGGTGTTTAAATGCTACTTGACAACATAGGCAGACAGAGATTGGATCAGAGAGTTCTGTTTAGTGCATTTCTTAGGCCATTACAGTGGGCCAGGCCCTGCATAAGAGCTGGTGAAAATAGTAAATACGACATGATCCCTGCCCTCAAGAAATTCCATCTGGTTGCAGTGGCTCTGGGCTCTGAGAACCTGATGAAGGCAATTCAGGATCTCTCTTGTCACAAGGTTCGACGTTCCCTGCAAGCCCACCCAAACTCTTCAAGAGCTGGTCAGTGAGCACAGAGTGATGACCACCAAATGGATAGGCTGTAACTGAGATGAAAAGGAATGACAGATAACCTGAGATTCAAGCAACTTTAAAATAATTTAAAACATACTCTTTGGGGAATGATTTATCCATCTGTGGATCTGTCTGGACACATCTAATTGTCAGGCTTATACCACCATTTTCAGAGTTCACTTTCAAAAACACAGTTTTAATCATGTCGCCCCATGCCTAAAAACCTTCAGGGGCTCCCAGTTGCCTGGAGCAACAATTTGCGTCCTTTTTTCCTATTATGACAAGTGTGATAGATGATGAATGCTGTTCATTTGAGCAGCCCCGTTCACCTCCACTGCCGTGCCCAGAACTGTTTGCAAATGTCAGCATGTCTGCTGTAACTCTGTCCCCCTTCTCTTCAACTCAAGAAGGCGTATCGGAACACGTGAGTGAGAATGACATTTTCATGTGCTCCAATATATTTCAAAAGTAAATTATTCCCAAACTCTGTGCTTTACTGCTACTAATAACGTACTTGCAGCATGCCTCAAAATGACTCATTGTAGAGATCAAGACACCACAGCTCAGACTCAACGTTAGTTCATTGTTAAATCCATATTCCTTCGTGTGGTGTAAGGTACGTTTTCCAGTCCAAACTAACTCTCCAGGTCTGTTAATCTTGCCTGCCACTCCCATAACCCCACCTGGACATACACAGGTAACTTTCCAGATTACTTAAAGATCTTGACACACATTCCGTGATTGTAAACATCCTCATTTTAGATCTTTCTGACAAAAATACTCTCTGCCCCCTTCCGCACTCAGTGAACCCCCACTTACCTTTAAGTGCAAACACAAGTGTTTATTTCTCTGGGAAACCTCCCAGGTGTGACCTTCACCCTGCCCTCTCCCAGCCAAGCCCCAGGAAAGATTACAGGCCCTCTCCTGGGTCCCAGCACCGTATCCTGTTAGAAGTATTTGGTTTCCGTTTTTTTCTTATTTTATTCTACACTTTCTTCAAGGCGAAAAACCATATTTTATTTCTTTGTTTCCCAGAGTCTAGCATAATGCCTTATATAGACAGTATACTTAGGGAATACTTGTCGAAGATGCTTCAGCAAAAGTTGTAGGCAGAACTGATCTAGGCATTCACTTGTGCTGTCTCATTAATTTTTGCTAAAGAAAAATTAAATGTGCAAAGGTAAAGAGACTTTGAATGAAGTGGTACTATTTCCTTAAGTACAGTTGAGAAAATTACTTCGAAGTGTTCATTCTTGAACCAGCATCCTCTCAAGCTCGCAGAAGCTGATTATCCAGGTTCTGGGTTTCCCTTCCTTCCTCCAGTCTGTAACGCCTGTCTGTAAGGATTTCACTGCATGTTGCCACATTCTACAGTAGATGGGAAGAAGAAAGGAGACTCGAACTGCTGCTTTTTGACTTCTCAGCATCTCTGTTGAAGCATTCAAGATGGAAAAAAATATTGACACTGATACAGTAGATTTCACTGTGTCTTCCTAACTTTACATTCTCAGTATAGCAAATCCATACGGCATGCCTCTTTATTCACAAGCATGTTTATAAAAGGAATTAACACAAATAAGCCCAGGTATTCTCTAAGTACAAATGTATTCTGATCAGAAATGAAAATAACTTGGAAATCATCCAGTCACAAAGTTTCTGTTATGTTCCCCTTCTCTTATGGTAGGAAACAGTGCAATACAAGCAATGAAAGAATGTCTCTCCATTCCCATTGTTACAGGAACACTCACGATCACAGGAGTGAGATTGGTATCTCAGATAGGTTGCTTGTGTGAGAGATAATTAGTCGTGGTTTATTATAGGGTCTCATGTATATCGAGCATCCAGGCTTTAAACAGGAGTTAGAGCACTCACTCGTGCGTGTGCACGCGCACACACACACACACAAACACGCAGGCTTCTTGCCCATGCTTGCTATTTATTCACGTGTAAAAACTCTGAATTAAAATTTTGCCATCCACGTTGCCATGTTCCCCCAAAATACAAATTTTAAAGAAGACTCTTGTCCAGGAGAAAGCAGTCTCAGATTTGCTCTTTCATGACCTAAGGGTAAGCTGTTTTTACAGGCATGTTATCGACAGGAAAAGCAGTCATACAGTCCCAAAACCAGTTCACAGGCACTTCCTTTATCTCGCAGCTCAGGAAGCTGGCCGGCATGTGCATGCGGTATATTGATCTAGAGCACGGCTTGATTTTGTTTTCCTTGCATCTAGTGCCAGTACTGCATGAGTTTCTTATAACCACGGTGAATCTTCTTGAGGTTATACTAGCTTTCCTTCTTATACCAAATGTATGGATTTATCTTTTTAGATTTCCATGTCGAAGAAGCCCTGGGCTGGCCTGGAGTGTACCTGTTACCAGGCCAGGTTTCTGGGGTGGCTCTGGACCTTAAGAATAACCTGGTGATTTTCCACAGAGGGGACCATGTCTGGGATGGAAAGTAAGTACTATTTTTCCTTCGAGGAGTAAATGAAAACAAACTGAGCACAGGTCACTTTTTGTTAAACTAAGAATAACAGTAAGAGAACTGCCAAGGTTATTTTTGAACTTGATTTTTGTGAGCAAACCACATTTATTCTTTTAATGCATGACCGTGAAAAGAAGTCTCGTGCATTTTCAAGCAAATTAAAATAGTTTTGCAATCGAGTTTATGGAAAGAAGGCAATAACAATCTGTGATCCTACCTGCTTACCGATTTCCTCCTTCCTCCTTGAAGCTACCTTCGCATTCCTAAGGAGAATAATATTAAAGGCAGTTAGGACAGTACATTGCTGAGGCATTTCAAGACTTCCGAGAAGCTGCATCTTGAGAAATGATCAACCAAGTAAAGTTATTAGTTGACTACAGGGAAGCACTTTGTTATTTCTGTGTATATGCTGCATAAAGAACCATTCTAAGGCAATTGAACTCTCCTTTTCCATTAGACTGCTCCATGGCAGTGATCACAATTAGCCTTCTGGAGATTATAGTTGAACCAATTTGGCTACCAAGTGTGTAGAAAAAGTACCTTGGCCTTCACATTTTCATAGAGATTAATTTTATTACTCAAATTTTCTCTTTATAGGAGTATCAAAGACTTAAGGACTAATTCCCCTGCTTTTCCCCCTGGGTTTCTCTTTCCAACCTTTTATTCTATGTTCCACAATTGTCTTGGAAGGATTTTTGGTAAAAGTGTCTGTCTAACATTTATTGTTTACTGTGGGCCTATCTCTGTTCTAAATATTTACATAAATCACCTCATGCAGTTGGGCACTGTTACTATTGCCACCATTCACATTTTCCAGATAAAGAAACCAAGAGAAGGTCAGTGTTTTGCCCACATGTCAGAGTTAGCAAATGGCAAGGCCAGGCTTCATTTCCTTTCTGTCTGACTCTAGGGTTGGCCCAGGTACCCACTTTGTGTTACTGCCTTTTATGGGATTGGGAGTACATTCATAGGATGATATTTTTAAAAGCTTGGTCCAGAATTTAGCAGGTTATGTTAATTCTCCGAAGTAATGACTATCCATTTATTTGTTTGTTTTTATCACAAAGTTACACATGAAGTTAAATCTTAAGATATCAATTAAGTGTCATGAATCTTCTCCATTCAAGCGTATAGCTGGAGGGTCTCATTTGGAAAATTGAGGACCTACATAGATAGTTCAGTTGTATTTTTCTTCCATTCTCAGAGGTACTGACTAAGCTCTTACTAACACTAAGCCTGCCCAGTCACTACACATGGATGGGGTTTTCTTTGTGCAGGTGAAGAGGGAATTCAGGCAGCATTTCAAAACAGATTGCTAGCTTTGTTATTGTTTAATTGTCCTTTCCAGTTGTCACACTTGAAAATGGAATCTGAGAACAAAATCACTTTAGAGTTCAAAGCAATCGAACTCAATATTCCTATTCATACATCTCTGTTACATCGTCTTAGTCATTATTGAACATCTAATGGTATTTTAACAAGTGCTTTTAAAAGCAAACTATTTCTATTCTTTGTAGCATATTCTTCTTTTTAATGAATATTGCTACATTTTCTGCATGGATTTCTAGCCACATTTTACCAGAGGAGAAAATTACAGCGTCATTTTCTCCTATTGATACTGTTTCAGCTGGCTAAAGCTAAATTGGATAAAGTCCAATTCTCCATTTTAATGTGATACTCACTCCAAGCGAACAGCAGAGGCTAGAACCAATTAATAGGAGAAGGGATCAGTAAAGGCCAGCTTGGGGTAGAAGAGGAGAACACAAGACTAGGAAGTAAGGGCCACAGAAGAACATTTTCTGTGACTTCTATGTTAGTCCTAGCTAAAGAGCTGCTTTTTCCTGGCATCAAGCTTTCATCTAGATAACCAGTATCATGGGCAAATAGATTCCAGTTTCATTGCCAAAGCCCTGGTGTGTTTTTCCTGATAAATGGCACGAAGATTGGGTGTTGTTAAAAATGCAAGGCTTCTTCAGAGCAGATACACTGATTTAACTCATTAAGTCTCTGTTTCTTCTTTCTTTCTTTTTTTTTTTTAAGATTTTAATTATTTATTTGACAGAGAGAGAGATCACAAGTAGGCAGAGAGACAGGCAGAGAGAGTGGGGGAAGCAGGCTGCCCGTGGAGCAGAGAGCCCGATGCAGGGCTCGATTGCGGGACCCTGAGATCATGACCTGAATGGAAGGCAGAGGCTTAACCCACTGAGCCACCCAACCGCCCCTCTGTTTCTCCTTTCTTTTCTTTCTTTCTTTCTTTCTTTCTTTCTTTCTTTCTTTCTTTCTTTCTTTCTTTCTTAAATATTTATTTATTTGACAGAGAGAGATCACAAGTAGCAAGAGAGGCAGGCAGAGAGAGAGGGGGGGGAATCAGGCTCCCTGCTGAGCAGGGATCCTAGGACCCTGAGTTCATGACCTGAGCCAAAGGCAGAGGCTTTAACCTACTGAGCCACCCAGGCGCCCCTGTTTCTTCTTTCTTATTCATCTTTATCTTTCAGATGTAAGAATTTTGTTCTTTCGCTTTCCTTGTGTCTCTCCTGTATTGTCCATTGGCCTCTAGCAGCCATTTTAATCCATACTTGCCGGGAAATTCTCTTCTGGAACTCACTTCTCTGCTTTTAACCACTGTCTGCTTTATTATTCTATGAAGAGAATTAGAAATGGATTACTCTGTTATTTTTTAGAAAAATAGATTTGGATTTGTGGATTCCATTCCTTGAACCATCATGCATGGCCTTCCTCCATACATAAGTCCCATTATATAAAATAGACAAAATACATAGTTTTTGTTCTCCCTCATTAAATATGAAAGGATTGTAAAAAAGAAAAAAAAAAAAAAACACCTGCCTGAAGAATTTATGACGTCCTGGTGAGAGACAATGGACATTAACGTTTGGGTTGAAATTGCATTCTTGTTGCTCCTACTATTTGAAGAGAGTAGTGAGAAATCCTGTATTCATCTTACTTGGGAATTTTTCCCTTCCTGACATTTCCCATGTTCACAAAATTATAGTTTCCGTAAGGCACCAGAACTTGCTCTAAATCAAATCTAAGCACTTTATATGCCCTAATTTTTATTTTTTTAAGAGATTTTATTTATTTACTTGATGGAGAGAGAGACACAGTGAGAGAGGGAACAGAAGCAGTGGGAGTGGGGAGCCCCTGAGCCCACTGAGCCTGCTGAGCAGGGAGCCCTATGCAGGACTCGATCCTAGGACCCTGGGATCATGACCTGAGTCAAAGGCAGAAGCTTAACGACTTACCCACCCAGGCGCGCCTTCCCTAACTTTTAGAATGTGATCATTCTTTACCTATCAGGCAGCGCTTGGCATTAATAACCCCTAATTAATACTTAGTACCCAGTACTCTTTGATACCATCATATCAACTATTTTTGTAAGTACTGTTACTCCTCATCTCTACCTGATTTCCCTGATTGCCCCTTACTCTTCTATGTAACCATGCTAATTAACCATGGCATCCAAACAAATAATAGTAATAATAATAATAATAATAATAATAAAAACCATTCAACCTCCTGAAAGGCAACTGCCACTCCCTTTCTCTGTTTGATTTCCATTTTCTTCCCAGTCTGTCCCTTACTTCAATATGGCTGCTTTAAGAAGCTTCTAGCTGAAAGAAGAAATGGCTGTTACCAGCAGGGGGTAATAAAACTTTTAAGAGCCTCTCCTCTGTCCTGGTGTTAGGGCAGCATGACAGCTGGAGCTCTTTCAAGTTTAAATGCCTCCCAGCAGGAGCTGGGTAGCTCCTGCCTCAGAACAGCTGTTTCTGGGTCTCTGTCTTAAAATCACGACTACTGTCAAGTCTTCCTTCTTGACCTTTCTTTTATTTCTCTCAGCGAGGGTTGTGTTTCCACTAGGCAGGACTCACATCACATACCCACTTAACCAAACCATAGGTTTTACCCCTAATTTTTAGGTGTTAAAAGTTGTTTCCTTTATATCATTATTTGTTCACATGAAGTTGGAAGGGATCTTGGAAGTTCTATCACTTGGAAACCTTTCAATAAGAGAGAAAACCACACAGACCAGCTTAGGAAAAGAGGAAAATTTTCAGTTTGTATAAGTGAAAACTTCAAGGGTATGGTCACTCAAACAACATCACCCAGATCCATTTTTTAACACATTATCCCTGGTTGGCCCCATTCCAGGGTCCTGTGTGATCCCTGTCCCTGTTTTCAGCTTCAGGATCAAATTATCACACACTAGTCTCACAGAAGAGATTGATAGTCTATGCCCCTGGCAGGTCAACAGAAAATCCTTGAATGGAGTCTTTTAGCCTATTTTTTGGTCGGACCTAGGTCACATCTCCTCCATCTGCAAACCAGTCATTGTGGCAGAAGAATGAAATCCACTCTTTGGCTTAGCCTAAGGGTTTTTTTCTGTCCCTGGAATTTGGGAGTAGAGTTGACATCATCGGAAGCAAATGGGCTAAGAGTGAGGCTCAGAATGTTGGGTCGACCAAACAAACATGGAGGTTTCATTAGCACAACATGGGGCAGTACATGCTGGGCACCCAGAACAGTAAATGTGCATCAGAGAGCTCACCTCCCATTTCCTGCCTAATACTGACCCCTCTTTACAAGATCTTTCACAGTCATCCACTGCTTGAACTCTCAAGAATTTCTCAGAAAGTTCCCTATGATATGAGACATACTTTCCAATTATGGGACTCTTCTGAGTGTTACAAAGTTCTTCATTATGTTAAACTTAAATCTGAGTCTTCTAACTCCACCTTCATGACAACCTAAGGCAGGATGAACTTACTCCCATTGATCCATGTCAGTTATTTACTTATTTGAGGGAAGTCTTATCTTCTCCAGACTCAAAATCTCCAGGCCCTCAACCAGTCTTTATGCTGACATGATACTGTCATCTGAAGACACTGATTTCTCATCCTTCTAAGGTGTTTGGTTGGGAAGTGGCCACAATGTCTCATGTGTTATTGGATCAGCAGAGCAGTTACTGCCCTTCATGTGTATTTTAGGTATCTGTGAGTGTAAAAGGATTGTATTCACTTCTCTTCAGCAGTCATCTCACCCTGTTGTCATGTGTTGAATCTGCTAGGATCTTCACATATATTTCATAAAATTGTGCTCAAGTTTTTTACTGGAAATTTACACTTTGTGGTGTTTTTAAAATATTGAATTCAGGACTTTATTCCAGTTACATTTCACCATGTTAGATTTAACAATTTACGGGTATTATTTTATTCTTAATTAGCCGGGAAACGAGCTGTCCCTCCCAGCCTTGTATTGGGTCTGTTTGATGAGCACGCCTTTCATATCTTCCTAAATGTTGTTGGTAAGATTTGACTAGTTGAAAGACTGACTTAGCAAGTTTTGTTCTTTGAGATGTGGTCTTCTGGGAATCTTCTCCCATTTGCCCTCCACCTCCGCCCCCAAACAGCTCCTGAAACATCTCTTCATCAGTGCTTCATGGAATCATGCTGAGGTCTGTTGTTTTGGAAATCTCTCTGCATCCTAACTTTCAGAAAAATCAGTTCAAGATTTGCCTCACTAGTTTTTTAGAGTCTCAGTTAAGTTATCTGGTTGGGGTTCTGCTTTTACATCTGCATATTCTTTCATACCTTAAGAATTTAGTGAGCCTAGAAAACAGAACTCAAAGTGACAGAATGATACCTTAGTACCTTCACATCTGAGAGAAAATCATAAGGAATTCTGCGGAAAGAATGTCTCCATATTCTAGCATTTTCTCTCACATTGGCATTTGCCATTTACTGAAGCCATTTCCTTGCCAGTGTTATGTCACTTTCTCTAGTTCTTCATTATGTGACTCTTCTTCCATCTCTTCCACGTATGCACGTTAAATTTGGTAACTGGCAGGGAGATTCTCCGTTCCAGTGAGGTCAGTCCTAGTAAGAGAAAACCACTTTTTCTTTTCTTTTTTCTTTTGAAGATGGGAGACCTGGGTTTGAATCTTGGTTACCATTTCCTAGCCCTGAGACATGCATGAAGACGTTTGCACTCCCTTACACTCAGTTCCCTAGTCCAAAAAATGAGGGCCCTATTAAGTGCCTCATTCTGTTGCGTAACAAAAAGCGCTTTGTTAAGCACCTGGTCCTCAGTGGCTTTACTGACCCAACCAAGTCCAGTGCCATAATACCTGGTTCTTTTCTTTTCATCCCTATTTGTGATGTCTCAGGGCACTACAGTAATACTGCTTTCTCTGTCTGTCTACTCTTTTCTCCTCACAGGGATTTTTTTTGCAATGTGTTTATTTTCAGAAGTAAATGTTTTTAACATAATATTTAAGTATATTCCATTTAAAAATCTCTGGTCTCTATATGGTATATCTTTGATTCACTAATTTTGGGGGGGGACTTTTCCACTTATTTTTTCACTTGAAAATTTATGGTTCTAAGGTTAGAGGGGGTGGGTGGTGGGGGGATGGGTGAAATAGGTGAAGGGGCTTAAGAGCACACTTATCGTGATGAGCACTGAGGAAACTTCTGAAGTTGAATCGCTTTATTTGTACCACTTCAATGAATATCATGCTAAGTGGTAACCACCCTGGAATTAAAATAAAAAAATAAAGAAAAAGCAAAATAAAAGCTATGGTTCTTTATCCAGCTTCTTAATTCACATAATTACATTATATTATACTTTTCCTCGGTTGCCGTTATTTATTTTGCATTCCCATAATTTTGATTGAATGCACAGAAGTTTATTTTCTCCTTACTCTCATTTCTTTTCTGCGTGAATATAGGAAACCATTTCTTCTCAGCCTTATCTAAACTGTTTGATTAGCTGCTAATGTGCAAAATCATTAATGGAGAATTCAAACTGCTAAAATAAAGAACTGATGAATTCGGGCCCATAGGCTGCAGCTCAGTCTCTTTGGCCAAGTGCTTTTTCAGAGAAGCAAACAAAAATCAGCAGTGCTGCAGGCACCGTGTGAAATTTGCAGGGTTATTATTGTATCCTGCAGAAAGTTAAATGTGGTTGAAATAAAGGCCTCTCTGCAGCATACCATGCGATGGGGGGTAGCGGGTTGAGAACACTAAAGAAGCAGCTTTCCATAGCAACAGTGTATCCAGCTCCGTAATCTGACATCCAGTTATGAACCGTTCAAGGGTTACCTTTCTTTGAATTTCAGGAGTTTATAAACTACTTTATTTGGCAGATTTAGTGCGTGTGTGTTTGTGATTTTCCCATTTAAGAAAAAAATATCAGTTTCTTTTATTACTTGCCCTGTGTCACTACCAAGGGCTAGTAGCCAGTTGCACGAAGCGCCCCCCCCCCCCCCCCCGCTATCCCAAATGAAAAGGATTAGGACTGGTCAGCCCATTAACTGAGTGACTGTCTCCTGATGTGGAGCTGGGCATGCTGAGGTCTGGCCTGCTCCAGTTTCATCAGGATATACAGTGGGTACTGTCGCCACTGTGCAATGCCACTGTTTCTAGCTGTCAGCAGTGGGTCACAACACTAGCAATATATCGAGTGTACAGCACGTGGTAAGAGTTAGGAGGACTTGGTAACTGTCCATATTACTAACTTCCAAGTGGAGGTGAAGTAGAGAAGTAATATACTAATATGTTCCATGTCCAAGCAAATAAACTGCTAGAATAAATGAAAATTCTAGGAAATACAGAAGGGAAAAGGAAATGCAAATATGATAGTGGATTTTTAGCAATTTCAATAAATACCCAGGTTATGATGTCGTACTATAGTTGCGCAAAATGCTACCTTTGAGAAACTTCTCTCTGTATTATTTCTTGTAACTGCATGTGAATCCACAATTATCTCAAAATTTCAGTTCAAAGAGAGAGGAAACACATTTTTAACTCCTTAGAGGGAAAGCCTAACTCACATTATCTAGATTGCCATGTGCCATTATAAAGCACTGCAGTGTTCTTAGAAAATGAGGAATATAATATAAGCCTTAAAAGAGAAAATAAATGAGACTATTACACATGAATGTGAATCTTATAGCAAGCATCCTATGAGTCTTAGACATGCAGAACTTACGTTATCCATTATCACAGATGTGTTAGCAAAAAAGCGAACATTGATGGTTGAATCCAGGTTTGTTGTTTTCTAGAATAGTTCTGATGTTTTTTAGTACAGAAATTCACCTTGAAAATAGTGTTTCAGATATAGGATGAACTCTTTCAGTTTTTATAAATAGTTATTCGCCCTTTATCAGTCTCCCATGATTTAATAATACCTTGTATATTCTTACATTGGTTCTAATAAAATTTCACATTTCCATTTAATAATGATCCCATGATTATCTTATGAAATCTGCTTTGTTAGTGATGTTACTTCTGTCTCATAAACTCAGGTAGTTTTTTTTTTTTTTTCCTAGGGATTGCTGTGTGGTTTTAACTACACATAATAGAGTATGTAAACAGTATTACTTAAGTTTTAGGTTGACAAACCTGAATCAATATTTTGTTTTCAATTGAATGCATCATTAATAAGAACTACTTCAGGGACTTATTGTTATCTTTCATGAAAAATGTTCCCAAAAGACTGTAACAGTCAAGAAGCTCAAATGATTGTGTGCTGTGTATTTTTAATGGCAAGAGAATGTAATTTTGAAATTTTTATTCTTCTCCTGAGATTTTGCATAAGTTCCACAAAAATCGCAACCAACCAATCAATGGGTATGTAACAGATTTGATCATTCTTTTGCCTTTCCAAACTGCAAATATATCTCCATAAATATTTAATACTATTCAGAGTCTTCTTTTGGTTATGCAATTGAACTACAAAATAGTAATAGCTTTTTTTTCACAGCGTTGTCTGATTCTATAAAGGAAATGTTACACAAATATTCACTGATCATCTATTGACTTTGGCAAAATATAAATATATTATGTATATTTTTATATAGACACACACATGCATATGACTCAACTATGCACTGATCCAGTTCTTTGTTTTTTAAAATATAAATCGGTCTCTTGGTGTTTTGCATGTTTATCTCTATTATATAAGATTAGATTACAAGATTTTATCTTTGTCACTTATCCCTAATACTTTCCCAAACAGGAATCAAAATAAGTATAGTATATTGATAATTGTTAATTTAGAGAAATATATTACTAGCAATTCATATATAAATATAAATGAAAAAATATATAATAAATATATATGTTCATAATATTGTATAACCTGGGAGATACAGTTAAAAAGCAGAAATTGTCTTTTTTTTAGTTTTTATGTTATTATATAGTTTCCATTTTGTACTTATAGAATAGCTGTTTTATGGAAGTTTTATGTTTCTAAGCATATTTTTGTTTCAAGAATGGTTTATATTTTTTAAATATTTTGAGCATTATATCCTGTATCTTTATAATATGCATTTGCCCGTTATGCCTATGGCAAATACAATAGTGAACATATTTTTGATCACTACCCTTCCTGCTATCAATTACACTTTCCTTATTACAGTGTAAGTTAAAATTAGTTATGCTTTCTTTTGTAGTGTGAAGGAAAATAGCTATTGAATTAAAATATCTTGAGGAGCTTTGAAAAAAAATAGTTAAGAGTTCTTGGTAGTATTTCTTAAACTCGCACGTGAATATGAATCACTTGTAAATCTTGTGAAAGTACAGATTTCAGATTTGGTGGGTGCGAGACCTTACGTCTCCAGGCAGTTTGCATGTGGTTGACTACTCTGAGTAGCTGGTTCTATAGGACAATGGTATATTTGTAACTACCATTATATATACTGGTATATATATGTGTGTGTGTGTGTGTGTGTGTGTGTGTACATATATGTATATATACATATATGGAATCAAAGATAGAGAAATGTGAAGGACAACAAAGTTTAAGTTCTTCTCTTCATTCTGTATTTTGAATCTCAAGTGAATGGTCTGCATTTCTCAAGTTCATTGCCATTTCTTGTTGGCTTATTTTCCATTCTAATGCCTTTTTTTTTTTTTTTTTTAGCTCTTTTGATAGCATGTTTGTTTACCAGCAAAGAGGACTCGGGCCAATTGAAGAAGACACTATTCTTGTCATAGATCCAAATAATGCTGCTGTACTCCAGTCCAGTGGAAAAAATCTGTGAGTGCAATTACTTCTGTTGTTATTAAGGCTTGTACATGTATTTTGTTGAAGCGTGGCTCTGGGTCTGGTCTTGGAAAGGCTTTATCGTGCGGTGCTGGTGAAAGAGCGCAGCTTATGAAAGCCAGAGACTAATTGGGCCATCCCATCTTCCATTTTCTAAGTAGGTGGTTCCAAACCCTGACTGAAATTAGAATCACCCAGGAAGCTTCAAAAAACCAGATTGAGATTTAGTCTGGGATGGGGCCCAGGCATCAAAAGCTACTTTTAAAGCTCCCAGGTGATTCTAAAAGATACTCAAACTTCATAGCACCATTGATACACGTGGCTAATGAAGTGAGTTGTGGTTAGCTTAGATCTGAAGATTAAAAAAAAAATTTTTTTTTCACCATAAAGTCACATAACCAAAATCAGTGTGTAATCAACATTAAGAAAAAAGGCTTCTTTCTTCCCATCTCAAAGTGAAAACTAAACAAATGTCATTTTTAGCTTTTCTTAGCATGCATAGGTAATTTGGCTTTGAAAGACTTATTATTTGGTCTTATTCCTAGATAACATTTGGCAACCAAAAAAAAAAAAATTGGCTGATATTCATGGTCATTGAAGGGAAGGGGCACCTGCTTAGAGAGTATCCTCAACATTTTAACCTGGCAGCTTCAGGAGCTATACCCTGCCCCATCTGCTGAGGCACAGGAAAAGCCAGGGAGCCATCCATTCTGAGCGCAGCTGCTTATGAGGATGGGAATAATTAGATTTTTTTATAGGATTCTAAGATGGTGAGTCAGGGGCCAAATCCTAATAGTGGCTCTACCACTTAGTGGGTTTGAGCCTGTCTCCTTGGTGCTGTACCCATGAATCAGAAGCGTTCTCTTTCCAGAAAGGAATCAGAGGAAGCCGGAGCAAGGGCTGCCAAATGAACCTAGCCAGCAGTGGGGTGTCTGTGTTGAAAGCAAATCATAACCCCCACATCCAGTCACCAAAACACAGATCTAGTTCAGTTCATCAGTCAAGCTCAAGGTGTTACATTCTTGGCTTGTGAAAAAAAAAATCTGTGGTGTCCCCACCATGGTTAAGGCTGGAAGATGGCAAACAGCTTGTGGCTTGTCAGATGTCATTTGACCACAACCACGTTAAGATATTGCCCATGTGTTTGTTAATTCTAAGTTCCTTAAGCCTGTGAGCCTCTGCCTACATTAGCTTACGGTTAGTTCTCTTACCCAGATCATCCCAGTTGGTTTGTAAACTTCTCTATTGATTATCCGGCTCAGCACTTCACTTGGCTTAGATGAGCATTTCTGTTGGAAGGTGTTTTCTTTGGGTTTTACTGTCTTCAGGAGGCACTCTTAAAGCTTTGGAGCCCTATATTTAATATTTTCTATTAACACAGCTTACATGACCTTGAAGTGTATTTAATCTACTCGAATTGTATAAATCCATTTATGTTTTTCTAGACACTTTGCTTTATACAATTTCTGAAATGTTAATATTTATGATCTTTGAACTCATTCTTAAATTGATGTTATTTGTGTTGTTTAATATGCCATACTTTGTGATACATATTTGTAACTGATTTAGGCTTCATTTATAGATTTTTCAAAGATTAAATAAGTATCACTTAATATATGTCGAAAGGAGGGTGGGGGGGATGGGGTAATGGGTGATGGGGATTAGGGAGGACCCGTGATGTGATGAGCCCTGGGTGTTACACGCAACTGATGCATTGCTAAACTCTCCATCTGAAACTGATGATATGCTGTATGTTGGCTAATTGAATTTAAATAAAAAAATGTGCTTTAAAAAAAGACACGTCAAAAGGAGGTTTCTATTAAAACAGATATTTTCACTTAACTTATGTTGGGCTTTAGTAATGCAGATACGCATTTATCAACTCATAAATTTATATTACCTTTACAGATGAATTAGCAAAAAAAAAAAACATCTTACGTATGCTTGGTAGTAATTATATAATCAAGACCATTGTTTTTATTTTGCAGATTTTACTTGCCCCATGGCTTGAGTGTAGATAAAGATGGAAATTACTGGGTCACAGATGTGGCTCTGCATCAGGTAACCTTCCATTTGGCAGTGGTTCAAATAGAACTTGATGGAGTTATGCTTTTGAAAGGCTCTAGAGCTGTCTGGTCTTTTTCTGTCACCTAGTAAGTTGGTAATAAGAAAATGGACCTGCCACATCTGAAATTTTTCTTTTAGAACGCAGGAAAAGCTAATATGTAAATAATTCAATCACCCTCCTATGTTGGGCCACCAGGAAGCTGAGGGCCAGATGCTAGTCTTCACTGTAACAATCGTGTGGGCCTTCCCACCCTCCTCGGCTCTCCACATTTGCTTTGCTTTTCTGTGTTCCCAGGTCTTAGTTCTGGTTTATCACTTGTGTTTTTATCATGTTGTTGTTGTTGTTGTTGTTGTTGTTGTTGTTTTTCCTGAAACCACTTTAATCTTTTATAAATCCAGGCAAGATCTTCAGGTACATCCATGTTTATATATAAAACATTACATTTTTGTTGTTTTTAAGAGAAATTCTGTTTCCATCACAGAATAGCCACCAGGTCTTCCTCTCAAACGGTGAGCTTTAATATCCATTTTATGAATAGGTGGCAAAGAAGTGTGAAAACTAGGGGGGAAAAACCCTGGAACTCAGAAAACATAACTGTAAGAGTCTTCAAATATCATCTCAGTCAACATTTATTGCTTGTGGATTACATGAAGAGCATTGTCCTGTTAGCCAAGGAGAGACAAAACAGTGTGCCGTGGGTGGAACGGGACATCTATTCACCACTAATTACCTGGATGACCTTGAGCAGATCACTTAATCTCTAAGGGCCTCACTTAAGGAATGGGGGAATCAGATCAGATGATTTTAGAGTCCCATCCAGTTCTACAAAGTATCTTCTTATAAATAAGTCTCTGGGAGCTTACACTTGAAGTGCCTGTGAAAGTGGCCTGAGTCAGGCAGGGGTGTCCCCATAATAACCATGCAAAGCGGGTAAGACTTTTGTTCCTTGTTTAAAAAGGTGTTCAAACTGGATCCAAACAGTAAAGGCAGCCCACTGTTGGTCCTGGGAAGGAGCATGCAACCAGGCAGTGACCAGAATCATTTTTGTCAACCTACCGATGTGGCTGTAGACCCAGACACTGGAACCATCTATGTATCAGACGGTTACTGCAACAGTCGGATTGTGCAGTTTTCACCAACTGGAGAGTTCATCACACAGTGGGGAGAAGGTACTCAGTCCGACTCAATCTCTAATTGTTATCCTTAGCCAGTAACACTAGGAACTGGGGACTGGCCACCCCTCACCTTCTTTTGGATGGAATCATCCCCTGCAGCGGGAAAAGCAGGGCTCCTGTGTGCATCCAGTTGGCAGTTTTCTTACACACACACACACACACACACACACAGAGTCTTGTGGGAGGAAGAAAGAATGCTGTAGCCCAAAAATTTTGTCCAAGTAGGGAGAAAATCCGTAACGTGTCTGTGGGTAAGAGATATTATAGAATAAACTTATAAACTGCGTTGCCTTATTTTTCCCCGGGTCCCGGATATTTCATGGTTTACTACCATGGATTTGGAAAATGAGAAAACTTTAAAGTCAGACTTTGGGTGATTTTACAAATTGTGTGTCTGAGGTTTTTCTTTGTTCTGTAGCGTCTTCCAAGAACAATCCAAAACCAGGCCAGTTCAGTGTTCCTCACAGCTTGGCTCTTGTGCCTCATCTGGGCCAATTATGCGTGGCAGACAGGGAAAATGGTCGAATCCAGTGCTTTAAAACTGACACCAAAGAATTCGTGCGAGAGATTAAGCATGCATCATTTGGAAGAAATGTATTTGCAATTTCGTACATACCAGGTACTTCATCTTTACTTTTATGTTTGTCATGCTATACTCTACCCTTAAAAATTATTTATCTTATCTTAATATGCTCTTCTTATGAATTTTTTTTCTTATTAAGGGATTGAAGATGCTTTGAAGATCAGATCTTAAACTATTTTAAAACTGTTAGTGCCTTGCAGATCATTTTCAACTCATGTGACCCTGTTCTTTTTACAGAAGTAAGAAAGCACCTGTAATAGATTCAGAAATTGTTCCCAAATATTGATTTTCATTTTTCCTTAATTTGGATCATTTGCTCTATTTATTAAATGATTAATATTATGTCTTCACACATTATCAACAGATGGTGTGTGATAAAAATCAGTACAGTATTCAAAATACTTCTGCTTCACATTTTTTAAAAAACCAGTGGCCAAGTTTTTTTTTTTAAAGGTAACTATGTAAAGTAAGTGAGGCTTACATTTAAATGCCAAGAGAAATGACCGATAGAATCCAGATTTTTTTTCCTCCTTTTCAAAATAGATTTTCTTAACTTGGAGAAAATCAGAAAAATAATATAAATTTATAAAATAAGCTCCAGTTGATTCATATTACAAAATAACTTGCATAAGATTTCTTTAAGTCGTGAGTACCGAAAAACTAAAACTGTATTTCTAAAATGTACATATAATTTTTATAATATATTTCATAAATATATGTGTGCCTCTGTTAAAGTAGCATTGACTTGGTGGTCAAGTTGGTAGTCCTCCCTATTATATTTACATTTCTTACATTATTAAAGTTGCATGTGTCTGCTCTCTTCCCAAGGAGGCCCCGGTGTATTTAGGAAATGCAATAAAGAGACTCAGGTGACCAGATAAGTAGCAAGTTTGGCTTCCACAAGGAACCAGTACTAAAATAATAAAAGACTCTCATTAATGTTAGTGAAAAAGAAATTCTCATGTTGGTTTCTACTTCATATATAAAGAATAAGTTTGGCAAGACCATAAAGAGGGTAATCAAATTCATAGTGAATAAAAATAAATCAAGTTTGAGGAGAAAAACATTAAGAGAGGATATGAGAGAAAATCTGGTTAAAATCAGAATCTAAGCAAAGACACTGTGTATTATAATTGGAATTCCCTCTACAATATTGTACTCCGTAGTAATTAATGCTGATAGTGTTGATTTTTTTTCTTAGTATGACATGTTAAAGAACCTTTTCCTAAAATCCTTTAAAACCAGATAAATAAAAAGATCTTTGACGGCCCTTTAGTGCAATGTATATTTTATTGTGTTTTAATTCTTTAAAACACAGTATTCAGTCATCTGAAGTGTTTATTTAACCCAAAAATCACAGTTTCTATTATTTTGTATAAACATTACTATATTAGGAAATATAATTTTACTACAAAAAGTATTCATGGAATGCTCACTTTGGCAGCACATATATTAAAAAGTATTCATGGAATTAATATTAAAAAGATGATCTAAGTTTTTTAATTGAAAAAAAGTCAGTCTTTGATACCCTGAAATATACACCTCACATTTTCAAATTTCAGTTGTTTAAAATCAGATTATTCAATTTCTATGGTAACCTCACTTGCTGCCTTTGTGTATTTTCCTCTGATTCTCTTTGTAATGATAGCATATTGTACTTATTTTTTAGAAGATCTGATATCTCACCATGACTGACTTAAAGGTTATCACTAGGATGCCTGTGATATCTATATGTCTTTGTATCTGTATCACTATCTGTGTATTCCTGATTTCTACTGGCTTCCTAAGTGGAAAAGGCCTTGCAGTTCTTGTTTTTCCTATTATAAGGAGGTTAGTGCCTTAACAAACCTGTTTGCCCCTGTTCTTTATTATTCAAGATAAATTTCCTTAGTATTCTATTTTCTACTTTTGTTTTCAATTATAGGGACGAGGCTGACCCCTTGAAGTTAATTGTTTGTGTCATGTACATGCATGTATTTGAAGGCCAATCTTCTCCATATTTTAAAGAAAGGTTAACTGGATGTGTTGCCACAGGTCTGCTCTTTGCGGTGAATGGGAAGCCTTTCTTTGGGGACCAAGAACCTGTCCAGGGATTTGTGATGAACTTTTCCAGTGGGGAAATTATAGATGTCTTCAAGCCAGTGCGCAAGGTATTCACATACACTGCCCAGGTGTCACTCGTCATGAGAATAGACCGAAATAGGAATGTAGGCATTCAGTTGTACTTGAACGATTTTTAAAAACTTTAAGGAGATGTGATAACTTTCTTAGCTACGTTTTTAGGAGTTTCCTATTCCTATATTTTATTTAGAATAAATGTCCTTGTCTGTTCTTAGATCAGTTTCTTCAGATGCAAAGTAACACTGTATGCATTTCTAAGGTTCTTAGTAGACTTTGCACACTAGAGCAGGTTGAAATTCACTGTAGTTAGAATACCAAAAAAATAAGCCTTTTCCAGCTTTCATCCAAGTAAAGGATACCACAGTGTGTTAAATTGTACTTTTGTAGCTCTCTTAGATCCAACCGAAATCTTGTTTGCTTTTTGTATGCTCTTACCGCGTTGAGCAACAAGACTTGAAAACAGCAGTTTCTGGAATTGAATATTTAAGCCCTGAAGGCTTTGTTTAGGACAGAGACTAAAAGCTGTTTTGACCTCACAAATGCTTTACTGCTGCTTATTCTAATAGTGCTTTTTGCAAACACTCTGGTTCGCTGTGCCCATCGCCCTTCTGTCTCTTTAGTGTATTTTCTCTGCCACATGACTGCCAGAATGGTCAGAATGTTCACATACACTGCCTACATGCACTTGTGGCAGATCATTTTAGAAAATCCAGCCTGCTACAATGCTGCAAATAAGAGTTATTTTCAAAACATGTAAAGATGTATTGACTTTACTTGGATCAAAGCGCAACTATCATGAAGCACTAGACAAAACTCTATGTCCATACTAATGACTCTGACAATATTCTTTAAAATGCCAGATTTGCTAAGTTAGAAAAAAAAACCTTTAAAATGGCTTAATATTTGAGAAATTTGTCCGTTAGACAACTGACAGCTAGGCTGGGATTGATCTACCCCATGTCAGGCACCGTGCTAGATACGAAGGATATGAGGGTGAACAGAATAGGATAGAGCCTACACAGCCTCTCCCTCAAATGGAGTTTTAGTAGAAGTTAGAGGATCCAAACTGAACCAAACTGAATCTAATTAAGATCGCAGTACAAATTCCCCCTTTATTTGTAAGTTTCTATTCATACACAATAAATAGGACTTTTCACATTATTTCACCTGAAAAACAGTGAGGAAAGAAATTCATTACATTGATAATACCTATTTTACTTCAGTAGTGTTTCAGATCCTTACCGATTATTCGATCTCCATTGTTTTGCTCCTTTGAGTTATCCTCGTATCTATTGACACAGCGAGAGATTTAACTTTCTTTCATGTCTTCGCTTTGTATTAGTGTGGTGTTTGCCTTGATTTTTCTTTTAATGATTATATATTGTGTCAACCAGGGCATTAACTTTTAATTCAAATATGCATCGAGAAAGCAATATGGTGTGCAAGTAAGAAGCTAACCTCTAAATGAGCCTTATTCTCATAAAAACCTTACTCTCGTATTCTCATATGAACAGCCATGAATGAAAACCTCATTATAGCATAAAGCATACAGCATAAAGCATTATACCTAAACATAAGCATTCACCATTCAACAATGAATAAGTCACAATATGTAAATCAGAACAGCAAACTTAAAAAGAGAGCCTAACTCCAAAGTGGAATTTGCTTTTCCTTTCAATAAACAAGACTTGATAGTCCACCAAAATATAGAAATTTGTTCTGTGTTGACTCAGTAAATGAAAATCAGTTTATGAATCTCTTAGAATTGCCATTTAATTACATTACCATCACAAAGATTAAATTGGGGTAAAGGAAATCATATGGTGTATTGACTCCTATGTAAGAAGAGATTCTTCCTTCAAATCAAAAGTCAAGTTTTACATAATATGTCTGCACTCTGTGTGTGCCTGCCCACCACTTATTTCTTTGGGTACTTCAGTGCTCCCTCTTCTCTTACATTCTTCAGAAAAGTTTGTGCCTGAATGTATGAGCTCCATTTTTATGTCTATGCAGGGAGGCTAAGACAGTAGGTCAATAAAGAGGATGGTTCTCGTTCTCTCAAATGGTATCAAAAAGATATGAGGGCAAAAGATACATAGTTACCTCCCACTTTCTTCTCCCCATAATCACAAGAAAAGCTGTGGTCCCTAACAACTGCTTACATACACATCCTTCAGGCTGGCCCTTTTTTTCTTCTTCCTTCTCTTGCAAGGCAGCTCATATGGAAGGGAAAGATCCCTGCCACTCCATCCCAAAAAGAAAAGAAAAAACAGTAAGCCCAGATTTATGTTGTTTCTCCAACCTTAACAATAGAGATTAAAATTTATAATATTTGACAGTATTCAAGGTCAAAGTTTCACATAAGTGAAATTATTTATCCAAAGCTGAAGAGTAAGAGCCCACCTGGATTTTATATGCAAGTCTTTAGACCCTAAAATGTGTGTAACCTTTTAATCCCAAGGTGCACGCTGGTATACCAAGGGATACATTAAACTACGACATAACTTGGTGCATCTTCTTAGAGAACTATGTGACTTAATGTAAAATTAAAGCATTATTTGGTGTTAAAGCAACGTAATTATGATACGAAGAACACAAATCCCCTATGAATTTTTTTATTTTTAAATTTTTTTCCCAAATACATTTATTTTATTTTTTCAGTGTTAGAAGATTCATTGTTCATGTACCACACCCAGTGCTCCATGCAATATGTGCCTTCCTTATTCACCACCAGGCTCACCCAACTCCCCACGTCCTCCCCTCCAAAACCCTCAGTTTGTTGCTCAGAGTCCACAGTCTCTCATGGCTCATCTCCCCCTCTGATTTTCCCCCATTCACCCTTTATTTCCTTCTCACAATGTCCTTCATCTTTTTCCTTATGCTCCACACGTTAGTGAGACCATACGATAATTGATTCTCTCTGCTTGACTTATTTCACTCCGCATAATCTCTTCCAGGCCTGTCCATATTGATACAAAAGTTGGGTATTCATCCTTTCTGATGGAGGCATAATATTCCATTGTGTATATGGACCATATCTTCTTTATCCATTCATCTGTTGAAGGGCATCTTGGCCCCTATGAATTTTTAAGATGAAGTATAAGATTTTGAGAGCAAGTTGCCCTGGGCTGTCACCAGATGCCCCAGGAGGATGCAGTCATTTTTATCTTGTCAGTTTGACTTTGAACCTCAACAGAAGAGAGAAGAAACCTTAGAAGAGTACACCCTAGATTGGAAGATCTTTAAATTCATTCAACTCTGAGATCCTTAAGCTTAATCCTAAAGCTTACAGTGTGATTTTCTGTTTCAAATGACACAAAAGAGTAGAAAAGTTCATTAAAAAGATGACAGTTGAATGCTTCTAATTGAATCGCAGTAGGAATATAGGTCCCAAAGTCCTATCCACTATTCTCCTCCTGAGCCCCCTAATAACCACAGAGTATTTCCAGCAGAACCCTTGGCTCCCTGGATCCATTTGAGAACCACTGGTAGAGGTTTATTGTTATTGTACCCTTGCTTTGATGACATATTGTGATTTATTTAAAGCAAAATCTTTAGCCAACAAATAATTCACACATCTCCCCTCCCACCTTTGTTCCATTATATTATTTTTCCTATCAGAAAATATGAAGCACTTTACAAGCATATGTTTTGCAAAGTGGTTTCTAAGAACGTATTTTGGTATGGAAGAGGAACTGCCTGTAATTTGCAAGCCTGTTGCCACCTATTAACTGAACCCAAAATAAAGATAAACATTTAATGACTGGCTTGTGAGATCAACAAGGCAACATTTTGATTTCTGGCTTTCTGTTCTTCTCATGCACATTTGTCACAGCTCATTTGGTAGTATGAAGGATTGAGCCTCCTCAGCAGGGCTGTCTCATTTTTCTTTTCAATGTGACGAACAGTTGATGACTTTCAAAGAATAGTATCTCCACAGCGGGTATTGTGCCCCGCCTAAAGGGAGCTATGAACAGTACTTTGCCTCATTAGTGCCCTTTGTACTCAGCACACCGGAGTGGGCAGATGCTACCTGACAAGACCAGAGTCAGGGCGTGCGCCTCTTCATACACACTGGTCACATTTTTGAGAACTGTATACTCAGACAGGCCAACTGGCCTCAACTGTGAAAAAACTCATCCATGTCCTGCCAACGGGTGGCCACGTGGCACCTTTGAGAGCTTCATGTGCCAGACAGAAATGGCAGCAGCACAACATTTTAAGGCTGCTCTTCCAAGAACTAGTTTGGTGGCCTCGAGAAAGTCACAGAAAGTGCTCCCCTATCTCTTGTGTCCTAATGACCGAGACAGTGCTGATTTGAAATGGAAATATGTCATGAAGAAAGATACATTGAAACACTGAATACCTAAAGTAGATTTAAAAAAAAAAAAGCCCAGGACACACTTGGCCCTAACACTCAATTTGTTTCCTTTTGCTGACTGAAACTATTGCAAGCACTGGGTGTCAGAGAAAAGAATCCCTACGCTGCTGCATATCCCCTGGCATGCACTTCAGAAATAGTCTGAGTGCCCTGAATCTTTGAAGTGACTCTTCTCATCAGAAACATATAAATAGTTTTTCAGGAGGCATATGATAGCTTGATGGGACTAATAACAAAAATTAATACTCTGTCTTTTTTTTACTTGTGTAGATTAAAACAGGCAACTGTGACAATGACTAAAAGAAAAAAGAAACATGAAGGCAAAAATACAAATAAATGGTTAGCTAATGGAACACCGAGTAAACAAAACTAGAAAACAATAATCTCATAAACATTCTCTTTTAAAAGACTTGAAAGTCAGTGCTGAGGGTCCCTTTGCATTTTCCAATGGACAGAATTACGTTCCGTGGAGTCGGTGCCCAGGGAGTGAGTGAATGCTTCTTCTTGGCCTAGAGGGGCTTGGATGGAATTATAGTTTGTTTGGCTTGATTAATAGGCTTATTGTTTTATTGTGTGCTTTGCTTTGTTTTCCCACCTTTTCCCGAAGAATTCAAGGAGAGGCTCACCCCCCTCGTATGTGCTTCTTCTTTCGGCAGCACTTTGACATGCCTCACGATATTGCTGCATCTGGAGACGGGACCGTGTATGTTGGAGATGCCCACACGAACACCGTCTGGAAGTTCACGTTGACTGAAAGTATGGTGTTGACAGTATTCCTGTCCGTATCTCCCCTCAGCTTTATTACCTCCAAGCATGTGAAAAAAATATTTGCATTCCCTTCTCTTTTTACTGATAAGAGTGGGAAATCAAAATATAATTGGCAGTTGGCTAAAAGACCTGTTCGGTTTCATTTCAGGGATTAAATTAATTTTTAAAAAATAGAGAGAAACAGCTTTTTTTTTTTTTTCCTGGCAGTTATCCCCTTGTTTCCACAGACACTCCACAGGAAATTCTTGATGCCTGGAGTAATGTCTGTTACATTGAAAGCCAGTGTTAATTCCAGCTTAGTTCCAGAGGGAGATGATGGCTTTGGCAAAGCAGAAGGGCTGACTGGCTTCCACACTGCTATCACTTCCCGTGTGGCTCTTCAGCTCTCAGAAGCTGCTGAGCATCGAGGAGTGCCAGCCTCGGTGTCAGACACAGATTACCCCAAGCAGGAAGCACTCTGCGTTTTCCCTTTAGACTGCCGCTTGTTCAAAATACCGTTATTTCATGTAACTCAAAAGTATGTCTGGGGACAGAAGAGCTTCTCTCTTGGGACCAAGCCAGCTAGTTTGGGGATTTTCTAATTGCAATTTGGACATTATTTTTAATTCTTGCAAAGTATACTAACCTAACCTCCGATATCATACTAAAAAACATAAGCTTTCTAGATTCAACCATAATAAATGCTTAATGAGCCACAAAAGCCAAAGTCCAGAGATGCTTTTAAAATATGGCAGAGTTAAACCATAGGAGAAAATGGAGTTAAGGAAAGGAATGGTAAATCTGAGGTATCGGGAGCTGCAACGGGCAATTTTAGATAGAGAAATTATAAGGACACTTGGAATTGATGAAGGTAAATACTAATTAGAACAAGGGAAAGTAAAAATTACAGCAAAGAAAAAAATGTAAGTTATAACAAAGAAAAGTAAAATCAGGAGTCCAAAAACTTTAATCAGATACCATACAAATCTTAGAGCCCAAGTAAATTTGGTAACTGCGATCTTCAGAATTGTCCTTTGAGTAGCTTTTGCCATTTTGTAATAAGGACCCAGTTAAGATCAAGTGCACAGAAGTGTGCTGGCCTATTCCACTCCAGCAGTAGCTTCCCGTTCCCCTTGCAAGTGTAGTCTTCCACCACCTACCTCCTCAAAGAGGAACCAGAGGGTGTAGGCAGACAGGAAAGCAAAGAGAGAGATGGCTAATTCCCAATCCCAAGACTAAACCGAGGCTTTTAAGAATTAAAAAAAAATGAAAAAAATAGCTTTCAAGCTAGAAAAGATTTCAGAAATCTAGACCGTACTTTCATTTGATAGGTGGCAATATGATACTTAAACTCATTAAAATTCTGCTCTAAGGCTCTTGAGACCACCCTAGTGATCTGTACTCAACAGAGATGCATATACAAGTCCCCTGGGGAGGGCTCTTATAACACACGTGGCCAGACCCCACTCAAGATCCATAGAGAGAAGAGGGGTGATAATATGTGTATTTGGGAAAGGCTTCCCATGCTGAGAAGCGCTGCAGTATAGCGTTCAGCTTTGAAAGAGAAGAACCCTCTGTGTAGTTCAAAATGCACCTGAATAATAGATCTGAAAAATTGTACTTCTGAAACAGTAAGACTGCCATCAGAGTCTACACAAATGTCTCGTGTATTTGCATTCTAGTATTTAACTAGTTAAATCTATTTATGTGAGCTAGAAGACTGGTGATCAAACATGACAGGATTAGTAACCAGTCTGGATGTCCACATGAAAACAGAACCACTTGATATTTCAGAAATAATACAATATCGTGAACTCCACAAGGAAAATCTCACTTTAAATGTGAAGAGTTTAGAAATATTCCATTTTTTGCTAGGAGATTTTATCCAGGATTCATGGGCCTGGCCCCTAATCAGTGGTTTGTCTTAAACTCTTTTGTAATACGATAATGCATTTGATGAATTAAGGAAATATTTTCCACTGAGTAAAATTAATGTCAAAATTAAGTTTTCAAGGTTTTTTTTGGAGATTCTGATTTTCTTTTTCCTCTGCTGTTCTGCTACAGAAATGGAACATCGATCAGTTAAAAAGGCTGGCATCGAGGTCCAGGAAACCAAAGGTTGGTCTCTTATGACTCTGAAACCCAAGCTCTTTGTGCTGAGTTCTTTTATGGCTCTCGTTGCACTTAAAAAATAACCAGACTAAAAATATAATATAACCTGGTAAATTTTCCATAACTTCCACTGTGTGCTGAGCCTTTAAACCTGCAGGTTGCCACTGTTTTCTCTAATAAATGAAGTGGTGATAATGAGCTCAGATTCACTGATTTCAGGTGATAGAAAGTGACTCTGTAACACGTGGACCAGAGACATTCAGGGAGAAAAAAAAGTCAGTCAGTCACTTTCAGAAGTACATTAACCTCAGGCAAGCAGAAAGATACCATCCAGTATACCAGAAAAGGCCTTCCCTAAGGGGCTCTAGTCTAAATGAGTGAGTTACTGTGATAGGGGCTTGAAAAGATGAGCTGCTCCCTAAGCTCCAGTCTAAGTACCATTTGCCCCCAACGTTTACTGAGGGCCATCTAAGTATACGGCACTATAATGGGCTTAAGGGAAATGAAACTGGGCCTGACTTCAAGAGACTTATAGCCTATAAGGAGTGTCTATAAAGAGTGTGTGTGTGTGTGTGTGTGTGTGTGTTTGTGTGTGTGTACATACATACATATGCATATATAGAAACAAGTATAGCTTTAATACATACTATCAGGAATAGGAAATGAAAATTAGCTGCTGGTAAGCATCTATGGGTTTCCCAGTCGAACTGTTTTCTCCCTTTTCTAGGATCATTTTATATTTGTACATGTTCTCCTATCTGTAGGGTTTTGACCTGGTTGTGTGAAATTAAGAACTCACTAAAGGTGTTCCTAATGTTTAAGTAGCAAAGTGATTCCATTATTAGTTGCTTTACAGGTGATTCACCTACATATTCAGACCTAACCCTAGGCTTACTTGTCTTCCTTTCTTGTGAAAGCAGGTGGAAAGAGATGCAGAGAAGCAAGAACCAAGAGGGAGTTTAGGGATTTTATGTAGGCAGATAAGAGAATATAGCCGGCTCAAGGTTGAAAGGGGTAAGATACTATTATAAAATAAGTAAATAGCAATTGTTTGGCATTTGTAGAGATTCAACCCAGGTGACTAGTGGCATTCCTACCACACCCATATTGAAAAGTTCCTGATCCTTTATTTTTCTGATTGTTACATATAGAATTATTGGTGAGTTGTTTACTCTAGAATCAAGATATTATTAGTAGTAACTGCTATCACTTATGGAGCACAAACAATGAGCTATACAAAAATTACTAAATTAACTCTTTACACCAACCATGTGATAATTGCTGTTATCCCCATTTTACATATGAGGAAATTGAAGACCAGAATTACTACTAAGATAGTAAGTGGCAGAGCTGATTTTAAATCAGTTTTTTGGCACCAAAGCCTATGCTCTTAACCACTGTTGTTATGCTACTGAGGAAAAATGAATACCACCAATTCATTTACCATAAATTCTTCCAAGAGCTACAGGTTGGGGATGGTTGAAGTTTACTCTGAAATCTCTGGGATTTCAAAGTGGCCTCAAACCATTTCTGTATAAATAAATCCCACCAAGAAAAGAATCCTAGATTATACTGATTATACTGCTTGACTTGTTGAGAACATCTCAACCACACTGATCTCTTCTTGCCTGGCCAGTGAAGGATGAACAAGGCTCTCCCCAGGCCGTTTCCTCTTTCCTCAGTGCACATCAGTGACTGCGTTTGGTCAGAAAACCTCCCAGCCTTGTGGCAGAACGCAGAAGTTCAAATAGTAAATGTTCTTAAAGTATCTCGTCATGACAGTTCCATTTTAATAACTGGGAATACCCAGATGCAAATGGTTTGTTCTAGTGCTCTTTGAACCCATATGACTCTCATTAAGTCTTTCTTTTTTTAAGATTATTTTCTTATTACAGAAAGGAATAAAAATCATGCTGAATCCCCAAAAGTTTGTGTTTTATCAAAATCTAGAAGCTTCATTTAAACCACTTCTTACAAAAGAGAGGGAGAAACATCCCAGATCTAACAGCCTTATCAATTTCCAACTTTGAGTAACCTCTGTTGACAGTTGCCCCCACTGTGAATGATCACATAACTGATGAATAGTAAGTGTTTCGGAACCAGTGCTATGTCACAGGGAGTTGCAGGGATAAGAGAATTTGTGATGATCAAAAACCTAGGAAAGGGATTTTCAGATAAAGTTGCAAGGGACAAAACAGATATGCCAATGCCCCACCAAAATCAGAGCCTTCACTTCTTCCTCCCCAAAATAAAAGATGATGATGGTGAATCATTCTCAATAAAATAAAAAGAAACTCTTCAGTGCGGTTAGTATCTTGGGCCTTATAAAGAACAGCACATTAAAGGGGAAGCACATTGCATTAAAGAAAAAAAAAGGAAGGAGGGAAGGAAGGAAGAAGGAAGGAAGGAAAGAAGGAAGAAGAGAGGGAGGGAGGAAGGAAGGAGGAGAGCATAATCTCATTAGTGCTATATGCGCTTTCCCTGTTACTTGCTAGTAGGCTATCTAAAACCTCCAGCCTTCAGTTCTGTCTGTATGAACTGCATGTATTAATTGCTGGGTTCTTGTATTAAGAATGTCTTTCCTTTACTGCCTGAGTTATTCCAATTCCAGTTGGTCTCTGGACTTCTCCCCCTCTCTCCAGGGGAAAGAAACAGGCACATGCTTCTATGTGTGCACTCACACAAGAATGCACCTAGCTTCCCTGTCTAAACTCAGTGCTTAAAGAAGGGAAAAAACTTCCTATACATCAGTTTTTCAAAATTGTATTTATTTCCAAGTATCTATAAGGATACCAGAAAATCTTGTTTGAAGACATTTTTGTTTTTAATGGAATACAGCCGGCATCTATGATAGAAAACGTCATAAGAGGCACCCCTTACCTTCCAGAAGCCCTGGCTTCTAGCCAGTGTTCGAGCTTCTTCACTGTTCCTTCATCAGGGATGCTCCAAATTAAAGAATTTAATTTTTAATTAAAAATTTTTTAATTAAAGAATTTAGGATAAGAGTAAAAGTGGAAAACTTTGAATTATTAATGCTTTGAATGAAATTCCTAGAATCTTAAGTCATAACTATTTGTCAGACTTTTTACTCCACTTATAAGGGTTCATGAGAAAAAACAAAAATAATGCTTTTTTTTTTTTCTTTTAGACTGGGAAATTTAAACTTTTTACCCTCTTTCTTTAAAATGTAGAGTATCTTTGAAAGGTCTAAGCATACTTCAGTGGGTTTCAAAAGTGAGAATGTTCAAGTATTTTTAGTAGATGACACTCAGAGAACCAGAAGGGTTGTGGGAATCAAGAATTTCTAAAGTGCAGAGTGTGTACCTTAGCAAGGTCATTACCGCATTCTCAACACGCTCTCTATGAATGCTAAACTGATTCCGTTAGTCTGTCACCTACTCCTAGATCTTGTTTCCTTTTACTGGAGCCCAATTCTAGCTCTGCCTCATAAAGGAAACTAGATATGCGCTGGTACAGCCATTGTCTTGGGTGTAGGTAAATCACTAATGACAGAAAATGCTAGGTAATTACTCTGGTCATAGTCACCTTCATGTAGAAACAGATCCTTCTTTCAAAGCAACAAGTTCTTGACTTCCAATCTACACCTTTGGTCTATTTTTTAATCCTATCCTCTATTTATTGTTACTTTCCTGCATAAGTATAGAAGGAACTTAAATAAAACAGAGCAATTTGCATATCTCTTCCACAGTAATGAAGTAAAAGACACAACAGTTAGTGGGCAGGGAGAGTGAGAATCATACTTACATTCCTCTTGGAAACCGATCTAGACAGGTTAAATTTGAACCATCTAAATCTACAAATCAGTCCCTTTCCTTCTCTCCTGCTGAAGTTTCCAGAGCCACTCCAATGGACACAGAAGAGAAATAATGTAGTGTAGGGAAGGAAATGAGGACTATGAAGCCATCTGTGAAACGGTGATACTAACAGTGCCTGCTCATAGGCTTCGTGTAATGATTACATGAGAACGTTGCCTGAAAACAGCGCAGGTGCTCAGGAGATATAACTGAGACCATGAAGGAAGCTGGCTCACAACATGGAAGTAAAAACTGGGACCTGCCATTTGTGTGCCTGACAAATTGTGTTTCTAGTGTCTTAAGTAATTTGAGAAATGCTTACTTGGAGAAATGTCCAGCAAGCTACTAAGCTGTGCCCCTACATAGTAAACATTAACCAAAGATTTTCCTGATGGTGTTAAACCATCTATTTCTGCCACTTGGTCAGAATTTCCCTGAGGCCATGTGATACAGTAGGTCATAGGGCAGAAGGGCACATCAAAAGACTGACCTTCCAGAATCCTTTTGTGAGCCTTTTGGCAAACATGTAGCTGGAACTTTTAGCCTTGGTACACCAGGGTTTTTGTATGAGTACACATATGTCCTTCTGGAGGACAAGAACATCACCAGGCTCAACCTCATTTTCAAGTCAGTAGTTATTAAAATCCCTGAATCAGTTTATATGGTTTCATTGTATCAGTTCCCAAAAAGCATGTTAGGCCTAATAACTGGTCAATATCAGAGCATTGTTCTATAAGCTACTTTCACCACTAACAACATGATACACCGTGCATCTGGGTACCCTCATGGCTTGCTGGGAACTGTATAAAAGAACCTGAAAAGGTTCTTCTTCCAGTTTGTAATCCTAGAGTTAATGTGTGCAACTATGCATGTGATGTATCAATAACTCATTGAACATTAACAAGATTCAAAAACTAAAGATTCAAGGAAACAGACTTATTAAGCTCCTTCTCTAAGATAAACATTTACACTCAACAGTTTTACAAAGGAGGTGTTTTTTTTTTTTTTTTATCATCACAGTTCTACAGAGGAGGTGTAACTTTAAGTAACTTGCCCAAAGTTACATAGCTAGTTCTGTAGGAGAACTGGGGTTTCGGCCCAGATTTATTTGACTCTAGTATGCACACCAGTTCTTTGCCCTGCGCCATGCTGCCTGTTAATTTTAACCTTGAAAAAAATGCAAAAGGAGGATATCTCTTTTATGGAATTATATCCAAGAGGAAATAAAGGGCAGAATCAAAGAAAACCAATTTAAAGGTACAAAACCAGTGGGTGGAATGTACTAATCATGGCAGTAATTGTGGCTTGGTAGCTTGGTAGATTCAGATATTGAAATGTGAACCCCATTGACCTCAACAAGTTCTTTATGAGCAGTTGTTGATTTGCCTGGGTCGGGGTGGGCGGGAGGGTTTTGGAATCTTTGAGTCAGTTGAATATTGTGAACTCTTCTTTCCCTGAAGAATCCGAGGCAGTTGTTGAAAACAAAATGGAGAACAAACCCGCCTCCACAGAGTTGCAGAAGATGCAAGAGAAACAGAAACTGATCAAAGAGCCGGGCTTGGGAGTGCCCATTGTTCTCATTACAACCCTTCTGGTTATTCCGGTGGTTGTCCTGCTGGCCATTGCCTTATATATTCGGTGGAAAAAATCAAAGGCCTTTGGAGGCAAGTAAAATGAGCCCCTTGAACTTGGAACCTACCTTTGAAAGAGTGTTTAGCCTGATTATCCTCAAAGTTTTGTTGTGATTTTTTTCAGTGTTTTTTTTTTTTAAGTGCTCTCTGCCTTTTTTGGTGTTATTATGTGTGTTCCATATATTGTCTGCAGTTAGTATCATAGTAGTCAAATATCTGAAGCCTCAGAAATTGGGATCATTAGATTAAAATATAACCATTAATACTGCCTTCTAGCAATTGGCATAAGCCCAGTTAATGTCTCCATACAAAACTGTGTAGATAAGTAGTCAGGATAAATTAGGGTCAGGAAGGAGGAGATCCTTGATAGATCCTTGTTAGAAGCAGGCCCACTTCTCAAAATACCTGGGTCAGGTATTTGGGAGTTGTGTTTTCCCCTCCTAGTCCTGGCTTTATAGCTCCTAGCTACATGACCTTGGGCAAGTTACTTAATCTCTCCAAGCCACAGTTTCCTCACCTACAAAGTAGGAATAAAATACTCACAAGGTTGTGTGAGGATTAAGTGAACTAATAAACATAAAGCATTTATCACAGTTTCTGTCACATTGTAAGTGCTCGGTTAATACCACCAATGACTATGAGGAACAATCATTGGTAATAAAGTAACAAAAGTCCTAAGAAGTGTTAGAGGATATTTATCTTAAACCTCAACTTTCTCCAGAAACCAACTATTTCTATAATAGACCCTTCGGTAGTTTTTAAATAGTCACAACTTAGGCCATCAGCCTTCCTTTACCGAACAAGGCAGGGTCCAGTACTGAAGTCAGTATTTTATCAAACGTCATCATTGTATAGGACTGAGGAGCTAATTCCTTTCAAGACATTCAGATAAACAAAGAAATAATCCAACCCGAGATTTTCACTTCTTAGGAGCAGTCCCTTGGCTGGGTCCCCTGGTCCTAAGGCAAGAGTCTACAGCTGCGTCCGGGAAAGAATCCATGGGCCCGGGTGGGAGGCAGCATTTGATCAAGAAAGAGCATCTGATTCTATTTCAGGCCAAGGTGACTGTGGCAGGGATTCAATGCCCGTGGCAAAGCCCTGACACAGAAAAGGACACAGAAACAAAAAGCAGAGGGTTCCATTTAATAAGTGGTGAAAGGGAATTTTTCTAGGACTGGTTTGCTTTTCATCTGCAATTGATAAAGCTCTGCAAAAAAGTACAGTTAACTCTTCAAAAGAGAACTCGCGAGCCCCCATTACGGGCATGGAACTGCGGTGAGCAGGGGGCAAAGACAAACACAGCCATTGTCTTCATGGAGGTAGATGGAAGCTTCCGAAAGCAAGCATCTTACATGTTTGCTTGTATACTGGTGTATTCTCAGCACAAGTAACAGTTCCTGGCTCTAGGGCTTTGATAAGTAGTTGTTGGGAAAATGACCGAATCAATAAATGGAGCTCACAGAAGAGATGACACATAATAAACGAGATGACATATAAAGGTAACAATAGAGGGTGGTAAGTGCAGTGATAAATACACAAAGGATCAGGAACACACGGGGCCCGGGGAGGGTACGGGGGGCAGGCAGCAGGAACGTCGGCGGCAATCCACCCACACTGGAAGGAGTGGCTGGGGAGCCGGGAAGGCTTGTTCTCTCCGGTTTGCTGTGAAGCACATGGGACATGGCACTCTTAAAGAACACTGAGTTCGCAGGAGGGTGTTGGGAAGGCAGAGACCTAGGTCACACCATATGAAATTACCACTACTCAATCCAAAATTGCTCTTTTTTGTGTGGTTCTGTTTAATACATATAATTCTAAAAGTAGGTCGGCCTCTCACCC
Organism: Nasua narica; assembly: GCA_028533885.1. Lineage (NCBI taxonomy): Eukaryota > Metazoa > Chordata > Mammalia > Carnivora > Procyonidae > Nasua > Nasua narica. The sequence continues at coordinate 71,173,029 of CM052809.1, forward strand.
TTTTTCAGCATTTGTTCCAGAGACATCTTGTCCAACCCATGAGAATGTTTAGCCCTCATCAAAGACCTTCCATATTTATTCAGCCCACACTATCGCATGTCAGCTCCACATCGGACACCGTGCTAGGCACGGGGGATGCAAAGCCAACTAAGGACTGCCCTGCATCCTTATCGAACTTAGAGTCTGATTTGTTGGCCTTCTAACAGTCCTAGCAGAGTCTTCCCTTCTTGCCTGTTTCTCTTCACACCCGCTCTTCTATGTTTCTGTGTCATCGGCTTGCAAGCTTTTTCATGATGCTGCCTCTACTCCTGGCTAGAGACTTCACAGGGGAACCCTGAGCCTCACTTCCGTAACCACGGCTCCGAAGGGGCAGCCCTTCAGGGAAGCCAGGACGAAAAGTGCAGAGACGAAGAGTAAAAAGAAAGTCCGTCCTTCATGGAGATGGGCTTTGCCATTTCACCTTTATGACAAAATATCCAGTGTTTCAAGTCCTTGCCTTCATGAAGTTAAGTCTTTTATACAAAAGAGAAATGATCTACATGGATCCAAAGCTTTCTCAAGCAGGACATGTTCTGTTCTTAATAGGAAGACTAAAGCCAGAGACCAACACTGCTAAGTTGTAATGATCAGAGCTTCCAAATTATTACAAATTCTTGGTAATTTAATCTTGTCCTAATAAAAATAACTAATATTTATTGAGCATGTACTGTGTATGTACCAGACATGGTTCTAAGCACATCACATGCAGTATCCCATCTAAACCTGGCAGATAGGTAGGGATCGTCATTGATCCCTCTTTTCTCTGAGGAGAAAACCAAGACTCAGAGAAGCAACTTATTGAGACTGTACAACCTGTAAGAGACACAGGCAGGAGTCAAACCCAGCTCTGGACCTTAGATACTATCACAAGAAAAAAAGGCCATTTGTTTTTTTCCCCCTTAGAGTTGCATACAGACAAGAGCCAGGCTTTGTTTTTAATTGTTTATGAATTCCTGATTTTGTATTGAAAGTTGAACCCATGGTTAAGGAGGGTGATTGGGACTCATTTTGAAATGTGCCATCTCTTTCTAGCAGATTCTGAACACAAACTTGAGGCAAGTTCAGGAAGAGTGCTCGGAAGACTTAGAGGTATGGCTGTGACCTTTCAGAATCTTTCACATTTGGCTCAAAGTCAACAAGCTCATGTCCTTTATAGAGCAAGGAGATATTTCTTACTTTCTCTCGGAAAATTAAACTCCTCGTGTGCAGCACATCAATGTTAAGTGCAGAATGCAAACCATCAACTAAAACCAAAGCGTGTGGCTCAGGCAGCAGATTTCCCAGTTTCGTTTTTTTCTACTTTGCCTTTCTAAATCATCTAATTTTTTTCCCCTGTCTTTTATCTGGCTTCATTTGTCTTCAGTAAATTTTCTGTCACTCCTGTCGGCCTGTCAGTGCTTGTCATGGTGGAGATGACCTTTTCATATAGTCATTGAAATGAAGAGCTCCTTGAGGGATGCCAGTTCCAAAGATCCTGAAAAATGAATCTGAAGGACTCCTACAGAAACACATATATAATCCTGGGGAGCTTTTTTCTTATTTATTTTATTTTACTTTTATTTTATTTTATCTTTTAAAGATTTTATTTATTTATTTGAGAGTGAGAGACAGCGGAAGAGGGAAAAGCATATTCCCTGCTGAGCAGAGGGCCCACACAGGGCTCCATCTCAGGGCGTTGGGATCGTGACCCGAGCCGAAGGCAGACACTTAACCGACTGAGCCACCCAGGCACCCCTCTCTTATTTATTTTAATAAATGTGTGGAGTAATACCTTCCAGATCCTGTAAGACAGGTATCTCTCTGTCACATTTTTTGTTTTGTTTTGTTTTTTACTTATATCTACCCTTTGGCATTACAACTTTTAATTTATCATTTAAGAATCTACAAGAAGACAGAGAATCCTTTATGCAAACTTTACCTCTGTTCCATGTCATTGTGTGCTTTCTTCAGGAAAGGGCGGTGGAGGCTTAAACCTTGGAAATTTCTTTGCAAGCCGGAAGGGCTACAGCCGCAAAGGGTTTGACCGCCTTAGCACCGAGGGAAGCGACCAAGAGAAAGATGAGGATGATGGAAGTGAATCTGAAGAGGAGTACTCGGCGCCTGTGCCTGCACCCTCGCTTTCTTCCTCCTGAACACGGGCCTTTGATTTAGGTTGATGAGATTTTCCAGGAATGCCAGATTCCTTTCCCCTTAGCACGTTTAGAGTTTTGCATATTTAATTGTAAGCTGTACTAGTCTGTGTGGGACTGGACACGTTTTATTTCCTTCATTTTGATTGAGTTGGCTTCTGTTTCTAGTGGAGGAGTTTCCTAAAAGTTCATAACAGTGCCATTGTCTTTATATGAACCTAGACTAGAGAAACAGTCCTCTTCTTCCATCACACTACTAATTTAATGATGGAAGGTTTGCTCATTTACCTTTTCGAGACTTTTCAGTAGATGTAAATAACCCCCTTCTCTGCTTGAACACAGTATTTTCCCAATAGCACTTCCATTGCCGATGTCTGTCTTTGGTGCCTTTCCTGTTCAGCATTCTCAGCCTGTGGCAGTAAAGAGAAACTTTGTGCTACATGAGGACAAAGCTGCTAAATCTCCTTCTATTTTTTTAAAATCACTAACATTATATTGCAACGAGGGAAAGAAAAAAGTCTCTATTTAAATTTGTTTTTTAATTTTCTTCTTCAGTTGGTGTGTTTTTGGGATGTCTTATTTTTAGATGGTTACACTGTTAGAACACTATTTTCAGAATCTGAATGTAATTTGTGTAATAAAGTGTTTTCAGAGCATTAGCTGTCAGAGTGTATTTTGGAATTTTTGCATATTTGGAGGGTTTTGTATACAGCTTTTGTAATAATTACACAAACCACAGATACAGTGAAAACGACTCAATGTCTTCAACAGAAAGAAATGTGTTGTATTGTATTAAAATGAAGATGATATTTTGTTATGTAGCTGATATAAATTAAAAGCCAGCAATCAGACTTTACATACATGTGTAAAACCAGGCTCTCTTTTAAAATTCAAAGAGGGGTTTTGCCTGTATATCAATCAAGAGCTAAATAATTTAATAAAAGGTGATCTAGCTAAGAGGAAAGCTGTGTCTCAAATTACATATGCAAATGAGTCCATCAGTGTAGGTTACTACTAATAGTTTTATTTTTAAAGAATAATTTCACTCAGATTCCAGGTATTCGTGGGAATACTCATCTTACAGGGACTACAAATTATTTATTTATTTATTTATTTATTTATTTATTGACGTATATTATTTGTTTCAGGGGTACAAATCTGTAATTCATCCATCTTATACAACTCACAGCACTCACCACAGCACATACCCTCCCCAGTGTCCATAACCCAGCCACCCTATCCCTCCCACCCCACTCCCCTCCAGCAACTCTCAGTTTGTTTCCTGAGATTAAGAGTCTCATGGTTTGTATCCCTCCCCGGTCCCATCTTGTTTTGTTTTTCTCTCCCTACCCCCCACGGCCCCCCATCCTGCTTCTTAAATTTCTTATATCAGAGAGATGATATGATAATTGTCTTTCTCTAATTGACTTATTGTGCTTAGCATAATACCCTCTACTTCCATCCATGTCATTGCTAATGGCAAGATTTCAGTTTTTATGGCTGTATAGTATTCCCTTGTGTGTGTGTGTGTGTATCTCACACCTTTTTTATCCATTCATCTGTTGATGGATATCTAGGCACTTTCCATAGTTTGGCTATTGTGGACTTGCTGCTATAAACCTTCGGCACATGTGCCCCTTCAGATTGCTACATTTGTATCTTTAGGGTAAATATCCAGTAGTGCAATTATTGGGTTGTAGGGTAGCTCTATTTTCGCCTTTTTGGGGAGCCTTCATACTGTTTTCCAGAGCGGCTGCTCGAGTTTTCATTCTCACCAACAATGTAGGAGGGTTCCCCTTTCTCTGCATCCTCATCAACACCTATAGTTTCCTGACTGGTTAATTTTAGCCATTCTGACTGGTGTAAGGTAGTATCTCACTGGTTTTGATTTGTATTTTCCTGATGCCAAGTGATGTTGAGCACTTTTTCATTTGTCTGTTGGCCATTTGGATGTCTTTGCAGAAATGTCTGTTCATGTCTTCTGCCTGTTTCTTGATTGGATCATTTGTTCCATGGGTGTCGAGTTTGAGAAGTTCTTTATAGATTTTGGATACTAGCCCTTTATCTGATAGGCATTTGCAAATATCTTCTCCCATTATATCAGTTGTCTTTTGGTTTTGTTGACTGTTTCCTTTGCTATGCAAAAGCTTTTGATTTTGATGAAGTCCCAATAGCTCATTTCTGCCCGAGCTCCCCTTGCCTTTGCTGATGTTTCTAGGAAGAAGTTGCTGCGGCTGAGGTTGAAGAGGTTGCTACCTGTATTCTCCTCAAGTTTTTTGATGGATTCCTGTCTCACATTGAGGTCTTTCATCTATTTGAGTCTAATTTTGTGCATGGTGATAGGAAGTGGTACAGTTTAATTCTTCTACAAGTGGCTGTCCAATTTTCACAACACCATTTGTTGAAGAGCCTTTCTTTTTTCCACTGGACATTCTTTCCTGCTTTGTCAAAGATTCGTTGACCATAGAGTTGAGGGAACATTTCTGGGCTCTCTATTTGGTTCCAATGATCTATATGTCTGTTTTTGTGCCAGTACCATACTGTCTTGATGATTACAGCTTTGTAATAGAGCTTGAAGTCTGGAATTGTGATGCCACCAACTTTGGTTTTCTTTTTCAACTTTACTCTGGCTATTCAGGGTCTTTTTTGGTTCCATATAGGATTATTTGTTCCATTTCTTTGAAAAACATTGATGGTATTTTGACAGGGATTGCATTAAATGTGTAGATTGTTTTAAGTAGCATAGACGTTTTAAGACTATTTGTTCTTCCAATCCAGGAGCATGGAGCGTTTTTCCATTTCTTTGTGTCTTCCTCAATTTCTTTCATGAGTACTTTATAGTTTTCTGAGTACAAATTCTTTGCCTCTTTGGTTAGATTTATTCCTAGGTATCTTATGGTTTTGGGTGCAATTGTAAATGGGATCGACTCCTTAATTTCTCTTTCTTCTGTCTTGCTGCTGGTATATATAAATGCACCTAATTTCTGTGCATTGATTTTATATCCTGACACTTTACTGAATTACTGTGTAAGTTCTAGTAGTTTTGGAGTGGAGTCTTTTGGGTTTTCCACATAAAGTATCATATCATCTGCAAGGAGTGAGAGTTTGACTTCTTCTTTGCCATTTCAGATACCTTTTATTTCTTTTTGTTTGATTGCTGAAGCTAGGACTTCTAATACTATGTTGAATAGCAGTGGTGATAGTGGACAGCCCTGCCATGTTCCTGACTTTAGGGGAAAACCTCTCAGTTTTTCCCCATTGAGAATGATAATTCACTGTGGGTTTTTCATAGATGGCTTTTATGATATTGAGGTATGTACTCTCTATCCCTGTGAGTTTTGATCAAGAAAGAATGCTCTACTTTGTCAGATGCTTTTTCAGCATCTATTGAGAATAGCATATGGTTCTTGTTCTTTCTTTTATTAATGTGTTGTATCACCTTGATTGATTTGTGGATGTTGAACCAACCTTACAGCCCAGGAATAAATCCCACTTGGTCATGGTGAATAATCCTTTTAATGTACTGTTAGATCCTACTGGCTAGTATTTTGGTGAGAATTTTTGCATCCATGTTCATCAGGGGTATTCATGTGTAATTCTCCTTTTTGGTGGGGTCTTTGTCTAGTTTTGGGATCAAGGTAATGCTCACCTCATAAAATGAGTTTGGAAGTTTCCCTTACATTTCTGTTTTTTGGAACAGTTTCAGGAAAATAGGTATTAATTCTTCTTTAAATGTTTGATAGAATTCCCCTGGGAAGCCGTCTCACACTGGGCTCTTGTTTTCTGGGAGATTTTTGATGACTACTTCAATCTCCTTACTGGTTATGGGTCTGTTCAGGTTTTCTACTTCTTCCTGGTTCAGTTTTGGTAGTTTATAAGTCTCTAGGAATGCATCCATTTCTTCCAGATCGTCAAATATGCCGGTGTATAGTTGCTCATAATATCTTCTTTTAATTGTTTGTATTTCTTTGGTATTGGTTGTGATCTCTCCTCTTTCATTCATGATTTTTTTAATTTGGGTCCTTTCTCTTTTCTTTTTGATAAGTCTGGCCAGGGGTTTATCAATCTTATAATTCTTTCAAAGAACCAGCTCCTAGTTTCATTGATTTGTTCTACTGTTCTTTTGGTTTCTATTTCATTGATTTCTGCTCTTCTCTTTATTGTTTCTCTTCTCCTGCAGGGTTTAGGCTTTATTTGCTGTTCCCTTTCTAGCTCCTTTAGGTGTCGGATTAGGTTGTATATTTGAGACATTTCTTGTTTCTTGTGAAAGGCTTGTATTGTTATAAACTTTCCTCACATGACCACCTTTGCCGTATCCCAAAGATTTTGAAGAGTTGTGTTTTCATTTTCATTTGTTTCCATGAATTTTTTAATTCTTCTTTAATTTCCTGGTTGACTCATTCATTTTTTAGTAGGATGCTTGTTAGCCTCCATATATTTGAGTATTTCTAACTTTCCTCTTGTGGCTGAATTCTAGTTTCAAAGCATTGTGGATTGAAAATATGCAGGGAATGATCCCAATCTTTTGGTACCAGTTGAGACCTGATTTGTGACCCAGGATGTGATCTATTCTGGAGAATGTTCCACGTGCACTAGAGAAGAATGTGTATTTTGTTGCTTTGGGATGGAATGTTCTGACTATATCTGTGATGCCCCTCTGGTCCGGTGTGTTATTTAAAGCCTTTATTTCCTTGTTGATCTTTTGCTTAGATGATCTGTCCATTTCAGTGAGGGGGGGTGTTAAAGTCACCTACTATTATTGTATTATTGTTGATGTGTTTTTTTATTTTGTAATTAATGGGTTTATATAATTGGCTGCCCCCATGTTAGGGGCATAGATATTTAAAATTGTTAGATCTTCTTGTTGGATA